>JAGFMF010011958.1:3757020-3982222 GCA_019455555.1 Galemys pyrenaicus
TGGTGCACTGGTGAGATGGTGATGGGGAATACATGGGGATTACAATTGATGGCAAGTATATGTAAATTTTAAAATATTTTATATTAATAAAAAAAAAAGTCAAGCCAACTTTACTATAAAATCTTCACTCTTAGTCACCATCCAGGCAAAAGTGGCGAATGGAGAGGACTACTCTCCCACCCGTGCCACCGCAGACGAGCTGGATCATGGCTTCTTTCCCTCTGGCCCAGAGGGGCCTCCCACTCCTTCTCCATATGTGGCTCATGACAAATATCATCTGTTGAAGGTTTGCTACCCCCACTGCTGCTGCTGCCCTACCGGTGAGTGACCGTAGAACAGGAAGCAGATTTCTTTTGACAGCTGTAGGTGATAAGAAGTGCCTGCACTTTTTTTCTTTAAAACTTCTTGAAAAAACAATAAACATACAAAAAAGTGCAAGGAAGAAAGATATTATAGTGTAAAATTTATCACAAAACAAACAGCCACATTAACTACCACTGTGATCAAATATACCTGCTCTATAGAAACCCCACTCATGCTCCTTCCTGGTTATACCCCTCCTACATGGAGATAACTACTATAGATATTATATCGAAAAATAACAGGCTAAAATGTAATTTACCCTGTTAATATAAAAATCATGAGTCTATCAACAGATAGAGAAAAGAATCAGTTTATAAAATTCAGCATTTATTCCCCAATCCTTTACATTTTTTCTCTTATTTCCCATTCTTTTGATGTTCTGTGCCTAATCCTTAATATTTAAGCCTGATCTCGCTACAGTTCGGTATATCTTTTTTTTTTAAGATTTATTTATTTATGCATACAAGCACTGGGGTACAGGCCAGAGGTGTGGGGAGGTGAGAGAATCCACCAGACAGAGCAGGGGGCAGAACAGGCAGATGGACTGAAACACACTGCTGAGGGGAGCAGTGGGCCAAGCTGTGAGTCCCCTCCCCGGCCGGCAGCAGGGTGCTGTAGTGGCTGTAGTGGCTGTAGTTAGTGGCTGTAGTGGCTGCGGTTTGCTTCATAGTGCATTGCTTAACCCACTGCACCACCAGGGAGGGCCCCAGTTCGGTATATCTTTTTCAGCTTTGCTAGACTTTCTTTTGAATCCATTCACTGCATTCTTCATATTTGCTATTATATTACTCATTTCTAAAATTTACATTTGATTCTTTTCCGTATCTTCTTGTTCTTTGGAAAATAGTCAGTCTTGTCTTTGATCTCTCTGGATATAGTAAATACAGGTATTTTCAAGTTTATATCGGGAAACCCCAGTGTCTGGACTTCCTAGGGGCCTATTTCTGTTGTCCACGATTTCTGCCCATTTTCATTCTTGATATTTTGTCTTCTTGTGTACCTAGTTATTTTGTATTGTTGCTCAGACCTTATTTTCACAAAATAGTTTGTCAAGATAATTTGAAAACTTGAGGTTATCCTACTCCAGAGAGGATTCATATTTGTTTAAGAAAAGAGAAGACCTAGAATATTTGTCGAGAATTTCCAGTTTTCTCTAGCAGAACAGTTGATCTGAATGACTCATTTGCCATTTTGGAAAGCAAACGTGTCTTGTACTTCTCAAGAAAGGAACTACTTACTCCCACACCCAGAGCCAGGTAACTAGGTCTTTGAAGCATGAGCATATTCTGAAGGGCGGGGGATCTCTCCCAGCCAAATTCATTTAGCACTAGACATTGGCTAGAGCTTTCCGGAGTAAGGTTGGTAGGGACCAGCTATATACAGTGGCATGCCTGATAATTAGAGTAAGTAGGAGGGAGCAATGATTTGGTTATACTCACTGCTGATTCTTACTCATTTTCAGAAATGTATAAAAGGAAGTTTTTAGGAAAATTTAAAATGTTTCCATGATTTTGGTGTCAAATGAGAGATACTCAATATAGAGGTATGAGGTTGAATGAGTTAATAAGATTGCCCTGGTGTAGCGTGTGTGTGTGTGTGTGTGTGTAACTCTTTTCCCAACAAATACTATTTTATACAAGCAACTCACTTCTTTCTTTTCCTGCCTGTTCTTGAGGTGGAGTTTAATAAAGAACCAAGTTTTTTATTGCTGCCAACGTACGGTGACTCTACACAGTAAATTAATCATTCTATGCAATGCAATTAAAACAAAATAGTCTCGTGATTACAGGCTTACTTATTTCCCTATTCTGGCTCAAATCACAAATGAATCAATAGGCACTTTGGCACTGATCAAATCTGATCAAATTTTCTATAGCAGGAATGATCTCCATAGACTATGTTAAGTTGATTTTTTTTAAAAAAAGAGATTTTAGATTTAGTGGAAAAAATGCCAGGTTATTTTCTTTTCTGCCACTGTTAAGTGTGTCACCTTGGCAAGTCATGTCACCTCTTTTGGGTCTAGGTTTCACCATCTTTGAAATGAGAATGTTGAAAGACAAAGTCCATACTGGCTCTAACATTTGCTGGGTTGTTATTTTCTAAATATCATAAGAAAGAGTCTGTTATCATTCCTTCCTCCAACTATTATTTATTATTTATACACAATAAATCCATAAGCAAAGATCTGAAGGGAAATGGAATTTAGAGGCTGAGGGCTTTAGACATTCAATTGATCTGCAACAAAAATGTAAAACCAAGCTGCACAAATTCACGGTGATCAGCAAGTAATTGAACTTCCTGCTGAATAATTAACACTCCTGGGGTCTCCCTGGTGATGCAAGGGGTTAAGCACTGCACTATGAAGCATCCACAGCCACTGCAGCATGAGTCCAACCCCCAGCCAGGCAGGTGACCCACATGGTGCAATAGACCTCTCTTGTCTCTCCTGCTGCTCCCCTCAGCAGTGTGTTTCAGAAGATCTGCCTGTTCTGCTCCCCACTCTGTCTCTAGTGATGCCTCTCAGTCCCCCTATCTCTGGCCTACACTCTAGTTCTTATATGCATAAGTGAATAAATCTTAAAAAAAAAAGAATTAACACTCTAAGGAAGATGATACAACCCAGGTCTTTACAGTATATCATTTATGACTCCAGTATTCAGAGAAACACTTACTAGATACATAAAGAAATGGGAAAATATGGTACAGAGGAAAACAAATATAGTCAATAGGAAACTGAACAGATTGCTCAGATGTTGGATTTAGTAGACATGGATTTTAAAACAGCTTTGAGAATGTTTAATTAATTAAAGGAAAACATGTTGAAAGAATTAAAGGAGTTTATACAGTTAATGAGAGAACAGATACGAACCAAATAGAATTTGGTTCTATAACAGAAGTAACTGAAATAAAAATTCATTGAATAGCATTAATGAAGATGGACATGGGAAAGGAGAAAGTGAGTGAAAAGGATGAGTCACTAGTGGCTCACCCACTCTAGGGGGCAGAGAGTAAAAACAACTGAAGAAAATGGAACAAGGCCTCAGGGAATCAATGAGCTAAAGTAAAATAACCAAACATATGTTAATTGGAGCCTGAAAAAGAAAAGACTGAGGTTTGAGAAAAAATATTTGAAGAAATAATGACTAAATCTTGATGAAAACCTCATATTTATATATGGATCTGAGTGGCTCAGTAAACTCCAAATACGTCAAATATAATGCAAACCACAACGAGGTCCTTCCTAATCAACTGCTGAAAACATAAGATGGATAGAAAATTCTAGAAGTAGTCAAGGAAGAGACAGTTTCTGGGGAACCGTGATAAGGCCATCCTCAGGAGGCCAGGATGAAATGGACCATCTTTAAAGTTTGGAAAGAAAAAAAAGCCAGCCAAATATTTATATCCAGTAAAAATACTCTTCAAAGAGAGGAGAGGATGAAGACATTTTCAGCTTAATAAAAGCTGAGATAATTCATTAGTAGCAGCTCTGTGTTATAGGATTGCTAGGCAATATCCTATTGATGAGGGGAAATGATACCAGAAAGAAACTTGGACTTCAGAAAGAAATGTAGAATACCAGAAATGGGAAATAGCCAGGTATATTTACAAGACTATGTCTCATCATTTATTTAAAAGGTAAATGACTATTTAATGCAAAACACATTGATATTAATATATTTCTATCACATGGTGCTATTACACTGTAGAGTGTAGATTTATTAATATACACATATATGAAATATATATATGCATACATATACAAAAGAGGCATAACGATCACACAGGACAAGGGTTTGCAGAAGAAATGATTTGATGGTCAGACTCTTACAATTGTATCCGTTCACTTCAAAGGTGTGCATCTTATTGAATATAAATTATACTTCAATAAAATTGATTTAAAAGATCAAGTGCAGAAGTTCCCCTTATAATTAGCAGTCCAACTTGGAATCTGAGGTGAGTGGGCAAGGAGCTGATCCATGGGGAAGCTGGTAGGTTTGCTGGATGTTCCCCGTGTGCTGAGCGTAATTCTAAGTGTTTAATAAGCACACGGGTATCTGATTCTCACAATGACACTGACACAGGTGCACTTTGAAGTTCCATTTTACAGACCCAGAAGTCAAAGCAAGCAGCTACTACCGGTGGCTCTGGGAGTCGAAGGCAGCTAATGAGATCCACCGTCTGTGTCCTCGACCGCTGCTTGTCAGGAAGCAGCGAGAGGGAACGAACCAAGAAATAGCAGGTATCTGGGCACACGTTCTGCTCATTGATCACTTCATGGGATGCTGACCTCACTCTGTCTTCATTTCCTCGTCTCTCATTTTTTTCTTTGCAGCCTCGATACAGCATGGGTCACTTGCAATCCTAAGTGGCCCTTATTGCTACCATTATTATAAATTAGGTGATGGACACCTTAGGCTGGCTGTTACTTCATTTGGGGGGATCTCCAGGAAAGGGCCAGGCCTGGAGGAAAATGAACCTGTCTTCTTTATGAGTGTCCCATCACCTACCATGGTCCTGGGCACAGGAGCAGCGCTTAATAAATGCCTCTGGCAGGTGACATGGTCTATGACTGCCACTGTGCTGAGGGCTGAAAGAGGGAAGGGATTTGCCAAAGGTCAGCAATCTTATCTAGGACAAGTGAGTGAACAAGAAATCCTCAGGTCACTTGTGAAGCGACAAATTGAAGTGCTGCTCTGAGGAACTTCCAGGTGAGCACAGTTTAGCCTTCTCCTGTCCTAGCTGAGGACGGAGGGTCAGAGGCCACACAGTGAGTTCACAGTGCTGACCAACTTGGGTCTCTGGTTCCTCACCTGCAGGCCCAGATGCCTCTTTCATCCACACATGTCCCTCAGGGGCAATGATACCATTTCACTATCCCTGTGGCCAGAGGGGCGTACAGACCCTCAACATACAAATAAACCAGCTCTTGCCCTGGCCACCATCCCCAGTCTCTAAGGCAGAGGGAAGCCCTGAGGACAAGTTGAGTTCCCCTACAACCACGGAGACCCGGGTCCACAGAGAGGGCCCGACCTGGAGAACAGCTTGCCCCCTCCGCGTTCATTACTCTGGGAGAAGCACGGGGCAGGTTTGCCGAACTATAAATTAGGGATAATGTCCCTGCCTTCCTGGACCACTGGGCCGATTAATCAGCCCATAAAGCTCTTGGAGTCCGAAAGCCTTGCACGGATGCTGAGATTTGCTTTTGGTTGTGGTAACCCTAACATTCATCACCGCCCACATTTTGTTTGCAAACCAGAAAGGGACGTTTTCATCACTGGAGAAATGTCTGTGCATTTTAGCAAATGTGAGAAGTGGTGATGTGATTGGATCCATTCTTTGTCATGACTCTTTTTTAAGCTGCCACATGTAGAATACCAAATAATAGAGATTTTGCCCAGTTTAGTCACATACTGTTATTGATATTCAATAACCTCTCCGTAAAACTCCCTGACAGCAGGGACTGGAACTTGTGAAATATACTCACTGTCTATATTAAGTTTGCTACATTTGGCTCATCTTTCTTTTCTCATTACCCGATGTGGTTCATCACAGTCCACAGTCTCCTTCAAGAGGGGGATTTGAAAGAGTCTTTGTGGTCAGACGCACACAGAGGTGCGAGAGGTGAGGTAACATCCCCGGTCAGCAGATACCCATCACGAGTCTTACCTTGTAGAGAGAGAAACTGAGGGGGAGCGTGAAACAGGAGACAAAGAGGATGGTGCCCCACCCTGAACTTCGGGCCTGGGAACCCCTTTGGAGATGTCGGGGAGCTGCCCCATCAGAGAAAATGTGGCATTCAGTTTGGTCAGGACCCACGCTGGGCCGTGTGGGAGAAGCTCTGCATCAATTCCAAGCTGCTGCAAATGTGAACATTTGGGGGGTGCTGGGCAGACTAGGTGGGAACCTGTTCTAAATTCTATTGTTTCAGATGGGCAAGAGAACATCAGGGAGCCGACTTCAGACTCCTGACAGCAAAGTGGGTTGGCCAACCTGTTTAGAATGTTAAGAGGCCCTGCTGCTCAGAGCCGCGCTCCAGGGGACTGCTGGCCTTGGTGCACAGCAGTGGGCTGCCTGGGGCAGGCAGGTGGGAGGAAGCGGTGACAGTCCCTGGGCTTGCTCTCCTCCCCTGGAGTGGCTGTGAACGAATGTGTGAGAAGAAGCACTGTCAGCTCCAAAGACTCTATGAAACTCCCTTCATGATTCTCTCAGATGGTACAGGAATTAAGAGTCTTGCCGGCCTGCCACTTGGTAGCTGTGACCTTGAGGAAGCCATGCAACTTGTCTGGCCGTGGTGCACCTGTCTGTAGAATGGAAACTTGATTGGGTCAAATATCTAAAGTCCCTCCCATACTCAGACATTCTGATATCGGAATAATAGTATGAGATGGATGGGGGAACGAGGTTTTTTTAATTTCCTGTTTCAGTGAAAGTAATGGCCAAGAGGGCCTCTCTGGTGGGGCAAAGGGTTAAGGCACAACACTATGAAGCTATCACCAGCCACTGCAGCACGAGTTCGATCCCCGGCCAGGAAGGTGACCCTCATGGCGCAGCAGACCTCTCCTGCCTCGCCCGCTGCTCCCCTCAGCAGTGTATTCCAAATGAATCAATAGGCACAAGTTCAAGCTGCACAAGTTCATGGTGATCAGCAAGTAATTGAACTTCCTGCTGAATAATTAACACTCCTGGGGTCTCCCTGGTGATGCAAGGGGTTAAGCACTGCACTATGAAGCATCCACAGCCACTGCAGCATGAGTCCAACCCCCAGCCAGGCAGGTGACCCACATGGTGCAATAGACCTCTCTTGTCTCTCCTGCTGCTCCCCTCAGCAGTGTGTTTCAGAAGATCTGCCTGTTCTGCTCCCCACTCTGTCTCTAGTGATGCCTCTCAGTCCCCCTATCTCTGGCCTACACTCTAGTTCTTGTCTTCATAAATAAATAAATCTTAAAAGAAACAAAGAAATGGCAAAAAAGGGGCACAGGGGTGCTGCAGAAGGGACTTCTGAAGAGGTTGGGCAGTTGCACTGGCAGTCTCTGGCCCAATGGGAACCAGTGAGGGCGGGCACATGGGCGGCCCTCTGTGCACATCGCTGTCCGTGTAAGCAGCCTTGTAAATGTCCCCTTGTGTTGTCTAAAAACCTACAGCATTAAGACCCTGTAGGACAAGAGGCTTGAAAAGACAGAGGAAGTGAAATAGAAAGTATGGAGAGAAAGAGGACGAGTCCAAGAAAAATGAAAAGGGAGAAAGGACAGGGGGGAAAGTCTGTCAAAGTCAAGGTGGGAGGAATGAGACGTGGGAGGAGGGGAGAGACACGGAGACCAGCTGGTCCAGACCCTTCAAGCACAGACATGGGCCAGCCATCCGGAAGCAGAACTGACTCCTCAAGGGCACCAGCTGGCTGAGGGTGAAGGTAGGACTGATGTGAGTGTCTGACCCACGTGAGTTTTGTGCCCACTGCACCACCCGCATTATGTCAACACTTTAGGGCGTTGGGTGATATTAACCAGGAGGAAAGGGAGGTCTGAGAAGATGGTGACACGGGCAGTGGAAAAAGCAGGGTGGGAAGGGAGGCCCCGTGGATTTGAGCCTCTGCTCTGACTCAGGGATCCTCTCTTAGAACTCAGTTTCCAAATCTGTAATTTTCAGGGGCTGGCTCATTTGATTTCCAAGTATCAGGTCTAGACAGACCTTCCCTCTCCAAATCTGGAGTGGCGAGATGTCCTTAAATGCAAGTGAGGTAATGAGCCGTTCTGCGGGATCGGCTCCGGTGCCCCAGCCCTCCTCCTCTCCAGCACAGTGTGGCCAACCTCTGGGCCACCGATGGTGTCCTGGGAGCCATAATAGAGACTGAAAATCCACTGTGGCCACCTTAGCAAAGAACAAATTTCAGGCAGGATGGCATGGCTGTTTTTGAGTCATCAAAGTGTGCAAACACTCAGTAAAGTTGTTTTTAGCAACTCTAATATGCCCCCAATGGGTCTGATTAACCAGTAGTGTTTGCCAATTTCACAGTTGTTAATCCCCAGGAGGGGAGAACCCATTCTGGGGGAAAAAAACTGCATCTTGGGAAGAGCCTGGTTCACCTGGGTACTTGGATACTAGGGCAAGTTTTTAAGTTTTGCAGCAGGAAGTTTTAAGTCAAAGATCCATTCTCGCAGTAACAATGAAAAGACAGTATCTGCTGTGTGAGGTCTCGGTGCAGCGCTCAGGGAGAGCGGCTGTCCCAGATCGGGCCCCTGGGAGTGAGGTTGTGCAGGGAGGGATGGCACAGGCTACTTTGCTCTGGGTCTCACCCCAGCTCTGCTACCAGGGAGCTGTCCGCTTGGGTTAATGAATTCCCCTGAATCTAAGATCCGCCATCCGCTTTGATACCCTGGAGGAAATTTGAAGACAGTGTGTAGCCTTTCTATGTTTCTAAGGGAGAGGGAAACAGCCATGGTCGTTTAGAAATCTGCCTGTCCCTTAGCATCCGAGAGGCACCACAGTTGGCTCCTTCCTGACTTTTTCCATCTGTTCTTACTGCTTCCTCCTCCGTAACAGGTTGGTCCACACACACACCCGTGTGCTGCTTTGGGCTGCTCTGCATTGGTGACAAGAAAAGTGGGGTTTTCATCCCCAAAGTCTTTCCCTCTCTGTCCCCACCTCTTCTAGGTAAACCTCAGGGTTCATCTCAAATACTGTCTCCTTCATTAACATTTTTAAAAAAGATTTATTTATGTATGCATACAAGAGCTGGGGTGCACACAGGAGTGGCGGGAGGTGAGAAGATTCACCAGGGGCACAGCAGGAAGCAGAACAGGCAGATGGACTGAAATCCACTGCTGAGGGGAGCAGCGGGCGAGGCAGGAGAGGTCTGCTGCACCATGTGGGTCCCCTCCCAGGCAGGGGATTGAACTTGCGTTACTGTGCCACGGATGCTTCACAGTGCAGTGCTCAACCCGGCACGCCACCAGGGAGGCCCCTATTAACGTTTTTCTGAACCATCATAGTCCCAGGGGAACTTGCCCTTCGAATTCATTTCACTACCTATACTGCACGAGTCATATAATCATAATATGCTTCTCTGACAGTGTTTGGTCTTCAATTGCTATTTAACCCTTGAATAGTCCTTACCTTTTAAATTATACAGGCAAATTATATTAAATTATAAAGATAGTAAGATGTCATATCTGCATTGTCTTCATAGTGATCTTATTATGCATTTATTTCTATTTTACATACCCGACACGATGCAATGCAGGACAGGTCCTGCTTAACTGAGCACTTGCTACAGAAGGCACACTTCACGCATGTAATTTTTCCATAGCATGTGAAATAGGTCCCACTATTATTCCTATTTTACAGATGAGGAAACCAAGGCACAGAGAGGGCTGGTAACTTTCCTGAAGACACAGAGCAAGTCGGTGACGGAAGCTAGACAGTCTGCCTCAAAAGCTCCCCCTCACGACCACTACATCTTAAGTCTCCCCAGCTGCCTTCTACACAGTATCCCCTCAACAGGGATTAGTCAGCTGATAGGTGCTGGTTTGTTTCCAGGAGACAGTTTTTATCTAACCAAAGGAAAATAGGAAGAGAGAATCTGACCCCTCTTCACTCATGGGCCTCACTGTTCCTTCTCACTTCTGTTAGGAAGCAAGCCCCTGTTTTCTAGTCTGAATACTTCCAGAAGTCACACTTTCTGCTGAGAAAGATTTAATCCTATAAAAATTCATATCAGAGGAAAAACACATTCTATGAAAAGTCTGTGAAGTATCTGAGCACCTTGACGGTGGGATAGTAACCTCTTTATCTCAGTGTCCTCAGGCCCTCACTTAGTGCTTGCACCCCAGAAAACGTTCAGAATGTTCCTGGTAACTGAAGGGTGTTCCTAAGGCTGATGCTTCACAGAGGTGACCCTCATCTCCTCATGACCAGACCAAATGTGGGGCACTTGAAGTTATGATAAAAACCTCACAAATCTACAATCACGTTGTCACCCCTTTATTCAGTCCATTCCTAAAAGTTCTTCTGCAGGAGGGCACATGGGCTCATAGGGAAAGGAGGAAATGACCCCTTGCTAATTGCTCTACAAACAAAAGCACTCCTTTCACACACACTGCAAATATTGAATCACAACCTTCCACATTTATTGTCCACATTCACTGTAGAATGTTTATTGTTCCATATGGCTTCTCCTTGGGTACAATATGTAAGCTTCGCAGCACTTCTGCTGTGGGAGGGTGGAGCCTCACAGGCCGGGGGACTGATTTCTTTTAGTGTGGAAGAGTCTCAATGAAACGAAAGGGACAAATCTTCCAACTCTACAGAATTTCATGGGCAGTCAACGGACTTCTTACGCCCACAGTAAAATCAACTCCAAACGTCAGAGCCTCGCTGTCTGCAAACGCGCTGCCTGCAACTCAAGAGTTGTACTCATTCTCCTTCCTTTTCTGGGATGCACCTCTTCGTTTATCTTTCAAGGTTTGTCCCAAACGCCACCTCCTCCAAGAAGCCTTTCTGACTCTATTCTCACTCCCAAAAGCATGTTTGTCTCAGAACTCATATTTGACTTTTTTTGGGTGCTTTCCAGTTTTTGTGCTATACCATGGTTTCTATGAATGTTTTCCTCCCATGCCTCAGGCTCTTTGTGAACACACTTAGCATCTGACTCACTGCTGTATCTGCTACAATGGAGGAAATCATACAGAATGTTTTGTTGAACAAATTAATAAATGACTCATGGACTTGTACTCCCACAACCATCTCTCCTCCTTCATATCTGCCATCCTAAGATTCCTAAGATGGTATTTGGTATACATATGAACTTAAAAAAAAAAACTTTCTGACTTGGAATTACATACCCCATACACCCATTTAATCTATTTGTTACAGGAAATAGCACCTTAAATATCTACATATCACTATTGGGTATGTCTGCACGCCCACCTGCGACCACGCAGGCCTCTCTCAGCAAACCTGTCCTTGTCGGGGCAGGCCTTTCTGCTCGCTGTGTCCTTTCTTCTTCTCCTCTCTCTTTTATAATAAAACTGCCTTTGTGGGTCTAGCTTCGTGGAGGCAACTTCTCTGTGTCACCTGGGAACTTGCCGGTGCTGCTAAACAGGGAGCTCTGGTGAAACCTTTCCCAGAGTGAACCCAAGGACCCTGCTCTCTGAACCCAACAACTGCAAAAGCAACATCAGGATATAGGTGTAGAATTCTACGACATTATACACCACTGACTTCTGCACAAGAGGTCACGGCGTATGGTAGGAGAGAACTGGCTTGAAGGTCGGGAGGCCCGCTCTGGTCCTGCTCCGCTGCTAGTTAATTAAGTTGCTTTGGGAAGATCTTTTCACTATTCTGTGCATGTATAAAAAGGATTTAATAGGTAAATATGAGGTCCCTCCTAAGTCTATGGTTTGATGACTCTAAGAGCTATCACCGAGCAGCATAAATGTCACCAAGTGATACAGGGAGTACGGGCCGGGTGTGCGAGAGCCCTTCACATCCTGCCCAGCTCTGATCTGCAAGCCCACCTCGTCTCAGCCCAGTGGGTCATCAGGACCCGCTATGCCAGACCAGACGTGATGGAGCCGACTTGAGAGAAACATCTCCACGCACAAGTCCAGAACAATGATTTGCCATCACAAGTCAAACAAGGAGCAGGAGAAGGGAGAGTTCTCTGAAAACTGTCTTAGTAACCTGGGCTGGGGTTTGCTGGAGCTGGTGTGGGGTGCCAAGCTGCCTTGCTCAGTGTCCAGGGCGCATCCTGGTACAGGCTCTGGAGGTGTGGGCGGTGGGGAGCTGCTCTCCTGCTGGACACAGCTCCCCAACCCTTCCCTTCCGCTGACTCCGAGAGCTGAACGCCCTCCCCCTTTGGACAGAACCAGTTCCACAAAGACTAGGTGCTGTGTTTATAAGTAGGGCTCGGAGCTGGAGATGCCCTATTTGACATGAAAGGAGGAGAAGGTTGGGGGAAAATAGCAAACAGAACTTTCCGAACATCCCTTGATGCCTTCTGATTGTTCTTTGGAAAAATACAGAAAGTAGAGATAATCCAATTGGCTAAAATCCCCTGTGAGCCTTGGGGATTAGTCTGCTCACCTGGTCCTTCCACTGCAAATGTATTTAAATTCTCAGCCCAGGGCCTTTTGGGGATTGCTCCAATGGCCCAGGATTGTTTTCTCTGTGGAGACTATCTTCATTTGGCTGTGAGACGGGTGGATCTTTTCCAGGTGTTTACAGGAACTGGGGCCAGTGTGTTTTAATGGACTCGCATTAGTGTCGGGTTGGTTAAAGCAAAGGAACTCATTTGAGGAAAAAGAACCTCCGCTTATGTGAAATCAGGCTCCTGTGCACAGCGCTCTTGGCAATCCGGCCAAGGAGAACAGAGGGTGGTGGCAAGGGAGCAAGGTGAATGAGAACAGTGGCGTTACTTACTGGGGACGCCGGATACCAGCCGCAAGGGGCGCAGCACGCGGAAGGCCCGCAGCGCCTTCACGTCGAATCCAGCCCCTTTTCCTCCTAGAGCATTCGCCCCATCAGCTTTGGTTGCTTGTTCTAAAATTGCACTAAAAAGCCTAGAAAAGGAAGGAGAGGAAGAGCGGTCAGGACAGGTTTTCACTGACTGGCTGGAGCTCCAGTCTCTCTGAAGCCAGAGCAGAGCTTATGGGGGTCTCAGGTCAGGAGCGAGGGTGGGGTGTGTACAGAGGGTGGGAGCTGGGGAGCCTCTCTCAGTGTGGGTATCATGGTCCCATGGGGTTAACCAACCTCCCAGAGAGGCTTGAGCAAGGCTGTGAATTGTGAGAACACACCGGCTTTGTGTGCACGGGGCAGCCCTGGAGAGAAGTGCCAAGCAGATCAAGTTTGATATTGGTATCCTTGTTCCTTTGCAGCGGCCTCTGTCCCCCCAGGTTATCTCACCCCCGCTGTCGGGTGGCCTGGGACACATTCTCACTCTTCCTGGTTCAATTCCTCCTAACACTCACCCCTCTTTGAGTTGTACCTGGACACAGTTGATCCTATCAAAAATCCACCTTGTGCTGGCACACACAGAGGCTCGTGAGATTTCTGTCGACAGATGAATGAAGGATCGAATGGCTAAATGAATAAGTTTCAAGTGGGAGCAAAATCACACCCAGGTGATAACTGAGACATGGAAATTTCCTCTCTCCCCCTCTGCCTTTGTTGTGTATGGATGGACACAGGGGCCACAGCATCAAAGTCCTTCCCCTCTTGGAGTTTATGTTCTAATGGGGGAGTCAGACCATGAAACAAGTAACCAGTAAATATATTACGGGACAGAGCATGACAAGGGGACAAGCGCAGCGGGAAGGGGCATCTGAGGGACCAGGTGAGTCCCTCCGGTCTGAGTGAAGAGGATGGGACAGGAGTTTTCCTTTGAGCTAACGTTTGAAGAGACCTGAAGGAAGTGCAGGAATGACCCATTGGGCTAAGCGGGGAGACTTGCAGGCAGAGACACTCAGTTCCAAGGGCCAAGGGAGAGTAGAATGGGGAGGGGTGTTCAGTAGAATGGGGAGCAAACAAGGGGCGAGGAGTGAAAGAAGGAGGGAGAGAGGAAGTGGGGACCCTCCTGCGCTTGGTTTTTGGTCTGAGTTGGAAGCCACTGGGGGATGTCAAGTCAGAGCAAAGTTTTAGAAGCATCACTCTGAGGTGGGCAGAAGCCTGCCACGGAGAAGGAGGGCGGGCGGCCTGTGCCGTGGAGAGGCTTAGCCTGCTGGGGCTTGAGCAGGGCGGGTGCTTTTCCAAGGGAGCAAGGAAATTGAGAGGACTAGGGAGTTGAGTGTAAAAGCAGGTGAAGGACGGTGAGGAGGTGAGGACGGAAAGTGGCATCTAAGCTGGTGAGACAGGGTGGAAAGGATGGAGGAGGAACAGAGATGGGGCGGCGGGATGAGGGGAGGTGCTGGAGGGAGGGGGTCGAAAGTGCAGGGTTTTGGTGTGAGTGGATGGGGGAGGGGATATGGCCTGGAACAGTGGGAGGGGGCAGCGAGATAGGACACAGTCCGGATGGATGGTTGCGGAAGAAGGCATCAAGGAACCAGGCAGCCCTTGGCAGGGGGTGGCGGGAGCTGCGTGCTGGGGAAACTGGGAGCGAGTCTGGAGGGTGGGCCTGCAGGAATGTGAACCAAGTCAAAGTCTGGGGGGGGTCATGAGGACAAGTAGGGGAGAGGGCTTTGGTGCCACAGACATTAACCTGGGGGTTTTAGGGAGGGGGAGGGGCAGAGGTGTGAAGTAGAAATGAGGGAAAGCACGTCCCCTCCTCTGGCCTCCAGGAGTGCAATGGGGCATCTAGAAGAGGGAGCGGCCACTTCTTGAGAGGCCTCCAGGGAAGCAGGACCCTCAGGGGAGAGCCACAGAGCGAAAGGAGTGGTCAGAAGGAAGCTGGGGGTGCAGGCAGCACATGCTCTGTAGACAGCTCTGAGCCCGCTGCCCCCAAGCTGTGCTCAGCGGGGCCAGACACTGCTGGGCCAGCCAAGCTGGGCCTGGCCCTCGACTGGAAGTGTTTGCCGACCCCCGAGGGGGATGGAGTGCAGGGAGAGCGGCAGAGTGGGAAGGTTTCAGGAGTGAGGTGCTGAGGGAGAGGAGGCACAAAACCCAGCGGGGAGGGAGTGTGGCATGCTGGGCTTTGGACAACCAAGAGGAATACAGGAAGGCAAAAATGGAGGTTTCTGTCCTTCAGAACTAGAGCAGACGCCACCCCCTTCGCTGTCGGCTGAACACACTGGCTCGTGGAAGTCCAGGGCTCAGAACAGGGTCCCTGAGCAAAGCTGAGCTTGCGGCCTGGGTGACTTGGACTCGATCGAGGAAGAGGCTCGAACTTCTTTAGTGACTCACGTCCCAGGGAACTGGGTCTGAATCAGGGGGCTGCCCTTGCTTCTTCGCAGAAGCTTAGAGTCAGGCAGGGCCCAGCAACACGTAAGGCTTGATCTGAACAGCGGGTTCTTCAGCTAACAGAACTCTGACAGCCCTGGCCAGCTCACATCTGAGGTTTCTCTTGGCTCTCCAGATCCTTCACCTCCGCCTGGCAACTCCACAGGATCCTACATTAGTTAGCACACTTTGAACCCCAAGCAGAGGGCGCCAGGATAGGGGGTAGGGAGGAGGAATGCACTCCCTTGTCCGCAGAGAAATGTTCTTTCCGCTAAAGTCGAGATCACTGAAAGCATAGGAAACAGAGGCCAGTGTTCGTTTGTAGAACAATATTCCAAATCCAAACCAGATTTGGTTCCCAGTATTTCCTGGAAGCAAGCAATATATTAAGAGAGCACACGATGTTCACAAAATATTATTTAGTGAAGGCAGCTGATACTAGATGACTTTCTTCTCTTTTAACTTCTGCCCCAACCCAATGCAGACTCTTTCTTAAGCGGAAATTTAGGGCTGGGTCTGGAGGGTCTTCTGGGCTTGCAGGGGTTGCTGACTTCTCTAGCAGACACCACAAAGGTGCAATCAGTGCCAGAGTTGTCCCTAAGGACACCTATATGTGGCTGTGGGGGGACTTCTCCAGGAGTTGTGCTGGATGTCAGAGTTTCTAGAAGAGGACAACAGGACGGCTTGAAAGGGCTTAGCAGGTCAGACAGGCAGGGCTGCCACACTGGGAGGGAGATGGGGAGCAGCCGAAGTCTTCGTGGCTGGAGGAGACTCTCCGGGGAAGGTGCTCTGCTGAGGATTTCCCAGCTTCTGGATGGGGTGTGGGCAGGGAGCTCATAGAGGTCTCTGAAGTCCTCGCCATCGTACAAGGAGCTCCCTCTGCTTTAGAAAGGAAATGTGACAGGTTTGTGTGTGGGGGGATGCCTTTTGTCACATGCCACCAAGAAGAGTGAAGTGGCCATAAGAACAGCTGTCAGCCTGGTGCTTGGGCAGCAGGAAGGGAGCCCACCTTTCCCCAGGACAAGGCAGACGCCCCTCTGGTTTGTAGGAGCCCAGAAGAAACCTTCCCAAGTAGCGACAGAGGAGACCAGAGGAGATCAAGGAGGAGAGCAAGGAGAACAACTAGTGGTTTGGAGTGGCTTGGAGTCCTAGGAGACACAGGGATGCAAAGGGATATCTAGTTAATATTGTAAAGAGGGCAGAAGGGAGATGGCTGAGCTCGACCCTCTGTGGGGAGTGAGGTAGGGGAGTTTATTTTTTGAGTTAGAAGGAATGGGGTGAGATTTAGACTGAATGAAGAGCCTCTAGCAACAACACTTCTGGAAAAGAGAGCCACAATTGAGATCAGAGGGGAAACTACCCAAAGGGTCATAGACGACCACCAGTTGAACAAGTGGCAACACCCTACCCTCTGTGGCATAAGCAGTTAAGCAGAGACAGCTCTGGAAGACTGTCAAATCCAGATGCCTCCTGTCTTCATTAGTATCCTGGCCTAGACCTCGGGGAAATGTGACTGGAAACCAAGCTGAATCCAGCGAAAGTCTGTGGATGCAGAGAGGAGCCGCCATTGGGGGGCGCAGCAAGGCCCACACAAGTTAGAGATGAGCAAGGAGTGACTGTGTGGCAAGGCGCCCGCTCCCTCCTGCCCCGGCTGGTGTCTGAGGCCTGCCCTGCACATCTGCTTCCCAGCTCCCAAGCTAGCTGCAGCCAGGCCCTGAATGGGGCAAGCTTCATACAGAGTCAGCGCCTCCCATTCCGTTAACATGAGAAGAATGAAGCTTCTCTGCCTGAAGAAAACTAGTTCCTGCAAGACACCCGCATTACAGGTCCAAGAAGCACTGGATCTCATTCCAGGGGCTCTTTTCTGTGTGTGTGTGTGTGTGTGTGTGTGTGTGTGTGTGTGTGTGTGTGTAGGGCTCCCAGGAGACCAGACCTTGAGAAAGATGCTGAGTTATGCTGCGTTTAAAAAGAATTCAGGGGCATTAGGAACAATGCACTTGTGCTCTGGTTTCCTGGGTTCATTCAAGGCATTTATTTAGTCCCTCTTGGTCGATTCTGGCCTCTCATGGAGTTGCATCCTCAGCGCGAGCCCTCTGGAGCCAGATCTACACCTGGCACACACCCTGATCATTTTAGTGCTCCTCAAGTCACCCAAGTACCGCTGATGTTAATGTGGCCAAGTGTGTCACTCATTAACCAGACAAAAAAAGACAAGCAAGAAACCCCCTTAAAACAGCTCCAAACCACTCTAACAAGACATCCAGATGGCCAGAGATAAGGAAATAACTTCTAAATGATCTTGATTTGCTCCTGTTTTTCCTGTTGGAAAGAGCAGACACTCCCACGAGATAAGGACTAGTGAGTTTTCTGGGGAAGCTGGAGGCCTATGTCTTCACAGGGATAGTGGAAAAGCTTCTCTGCAGATAGGCAACGGGGATAAGGGCGCTGGAGCCCTTATCCAGGGTGACACGATGACCTTATCATGACGCCTGTCAGGACTCCGAGAGGGAAGCATCAGGCGGCCACCGCCTGACCGCCTCTGGGTCCAAAGCAGCAATGGTGAGCTCACAAAGCCAGCTCGTTCTCACTGTGGAACCGCTGTCCAGGTGCCCTCCCTTTACAGAAGGGATGAGTTGATGGAACGTCATCCAACGTCACTGACTGCATTATACTGTCCATGGCATGTAGGCCTGTTGGGGCCAACCAACTCCTGGAGGATCTTTATGAGGTCCCTGAAAAGGAGATCATTATGTCTAAATGTAGCTAACATTACTCACATATTTCCTTAAAGCATAGATGGGCTTTGCCTCATCTTAAACTACCGTGGAGTGGCGTATTTGCACGTTTGGTCAATGAGCACCTTAACCTACATAGTTCCTTGTCTTTTTCTCTCCCACCTGTCTTGAGCAGCCTGTTTCTTGGAGTTGCAGAACCCACAGAAGTAAAGGAAGTAAGGGAGGCCTCTGGCAGCTCTTGTGCCACCCCACACGTCTGCGGCCCGCATGCTCACGGGCAAGTTGACCTAAATCTCCCCAGGCATACGGCAGGGAGAGTGGCTGGAGGAGCTGCAGGGCCTGATATGTTGGATCTGAAATAAAGGACCTCGGACAGAGGCATCTCAGCTGCACAGAAGACCCTGGGTTCCACCAAAAGCAATCAGATTCAGTTCTGTCTGTGTGCGTGCGCGCGGGGGCGTGTTAGCACACACGTGCTCGTGGGAGCAGAGGAGAGGAGGTCTTCTTAGGTGATCGTTCCTCTCTCTTTGGAGAAAGTCTGAATTCAAAGTGATTTTTCAATAGCTCTTCTCATCTTGCCTGAAGCCTGGCGCTGTGGTGACAAATGAAAAAGAGACAGAACACAGAAGGAAAAGGGGTCCGCGCTGGTGGTGGTAGGGGCCGGAGCGGGAACAGAGAAAGACAGCTATACTCACCCTACAACCACAATTATAAAATCGAGTAAGTTCCAGCCGTTGCGGAGGTAAGCGTTGGGGTGAAAGAGAAGTCCATAGGCTATTACTTTTAAAAATGCTTCCACAGTAAAAATGATGAGAAAGAGATATTCCACACGTTCCTACAAAACAAAAATAGAGAGGAAAAGAAAGTCATTAGATTGGGGATTTGGAAAGTTCTGAGCCAGCAGATCTGTCTGGTAGGTGGAGCAGAATGCTGCCCCCTCTGTGTTAGGATCTAGGGGGACACTGGGTGGGTCCCCAAACCAAATGGCCAACTCCATTCTGTTTTGCCATGAGAGCGCCAACCCACTGGGCATGAAAGGGTTTTTTGTTTTGGTCTTCAAATGCCCCTTGTTACTGGATGAATATTAGAGTGGTAGAAAATTTATACCTTTGGGGGGAAACATTTTATTTAGCGAGTCTGTGAACATTCATCGTGTATTCTCAGATGAGCACTTAACGGAAAACAACGGCAGGACAGAGGAGAAGGGCGAGACAGAACCACAGGGAAAGCGTATCACTATTTTGAGGTACCAAGCCCCAAAGATAACAGACACCGTCTTGGGGAAGCGCACCAGCTGGGTTCTCCAAGATGACACAGAAGATCTAACCACAGCGAAAACAGGGCACACTGCTCCCATATGCTGGCCCCCAAACTAAACATCTCTCTCTTTCTTGAGAGAATAAAACTCTGTGCACAGACAGAGACCAGATCAGCACAAAACCAGTCAGCATTTCTGGGGTGGAGGCAGGTGCTGGGGTGGGTGAATGGAAAAGGCCCATTTCTTTCCTCCAGGGGTGGAGGTAGTCTTTTTCCTCCCTCTGCCACCTTGAAGAAGCGCTTTGCATTTAAGGATGCAGCTCCTGTTCCCAAGAGCCCACATTTAACAGGGACAAACTCTTTGGCTCAATTAGAGCGAGCCGACGCTGTGCTGATTCACTGGCTTCCCTCGCCGCTAACCGCTTTCTCCCACAACCCTGTCCCCGGCGCAAAGCCTTAATGGCTCCCACCAGGCAAAGGCTGCCTGGATCCTTCACACTCCACTGACCACCTCTGCAGGACCCTCCATGTGTCTCAGCACCCACCGGAGCCACCAGGCACCAGTCCACATGGCTTGTAGCCCAGACCTTCCAAGCAGAGCAGGCCCTGCACTGCCCCCAGGAGACACGGAGCTCAGAACCCCCAGGCTGATTTTCCATCTCCACTGGGTGAGGAGGGCCTCCTGGTAGAAGTCCAGGTCCCAGGGACATCATAGGAAAGGGCAGTGACCTTGAAGGCCCACCTCCTCCCACCTAGCCTGCTGGGAGGGTGCTCAAAGACCTGGGCACTGGGATCCTGCAGGGTGACCCCATAGTGAGTGGTTAGACACACACGTTGCTGCCATGCTCTCTTTCCTGCTCCCCTCGACGGCGTGCCTGGCCTTCGTCACGTCCAGCTCTGTCAAGGCAGCTTGAGCTTGCAGAGTTTAAAAATGCAGGATTCAGGGCCCTACCTGGACCTACTGAAGTGACCTCCTGACCATGGAGCAGCCATTCATTATCAGTGTATTACAACGAGGGAGGGATCAGAAAATGACCCTGAGATCCTCTGGCTCAACCAGACAATGGGCTTTCATGGAGAGGCAGCACCAAAGCTCAGGGCACCTCACCCCCAGGGCAGGGAGAGGCGCAATGGCCCAAGGCTCCAAAGGCTGTGTGCTTGGAAGTGGGCCTTTCCAGCCGACAGTCCCAGACTGCCCAGCAATGAGCTGTCCACTTATTCCCTCATCTACAAGGCAGCTTTCCCTTGCTCGCCTGCCCTCTGAAAAGAAAGCCGGAGGGGAGAAATGCAGGGTCCCTCCATGGTGAGGCAGGCCCACTGGCATCTTGGATCTGGCGTACCTCTGTGGATGGGGGGATTGGGAGATTGTGACTTCTCCTGTTGGCCTTTGACCTCTGTAAATTTTCCCATTAGAGACTATTCCTTGATCCACCCCATGTGACATCTGTCCCACACCCTGGTATAGTTACAAGATGTGGACCCAAAAGGACCCATTAGTATGACAATGAGTCATTTATGTAGCATGCTGGAGATTTGAGAAGAAGGGCTTGGGCACTGAAACTTGGTCGGGTGGTACAATGGCCTCTCAGTACAACGGGGGACAAATGGATGGTCATACTCCAGTACGGTGACTAAGTGTTACATAATTTTGCTGTGGATGGACATGTCAAAGATAAGGATCTCGGACATGAAGCTTGCAGGGTGAATAGTCGTCCAGGTGAAGGGGGTGTGTGTGGTGGGGGTCAAGCTTTGCAGATGAACAGGAGCTAGGGAGCTTCAGGAAATGCAAACCTTTAATGTAGCTGGCGTGGAGGCTGAAGAGGTGGTGAGGACGTTGATGACCAGGGACTTTGGCCCCTCCTCGATGCCTGAATTCCAAACTGAGGATACTGGGGTGACAGGGTGAGAGGTCACTAGAGGCTGGCTCTGGTGTGGAGCTTGGCGGTGGCCATGGGGGTGGACGGTTGGGGAATGACCCACACGGAGATCATGGAAGTTTGAGCAGAGGTAGAGGCAGTGGGATCGGTAAGTAGTAGGTGGATTTGAGCAATATAAAAATGTTAATTCATTTCTGGTTGCACGTAGGGGTGGGGGGAAGAGGCAGCAAAGGAAGTGCCTTGCCCTCCTCCCTGAGGCTTCTAATTTGGGTGACTGGATGGTGACGCCTCTCGCTGCGGCAGGGAACTTGTGGAAGAGGAAGACAGGGGAGGCATCAGCTCTGGACTTGCTGAATTGAAGGCACTTGTGGGACATGAAAGTGGAGCTACTGGTGATCAGACAACAGAGGAGGGACTCAGTGGGGGCTCAGCTTGCAGGGGAGGGTGGAATGAGGCTGTCCTTGAAGACTGGCAGACCAAAGAGAGAAGAGCCGAGGCTGGAACCCAAGTCTTCAAGGAACAACCTCATCCCCAAGAAAGTGCTTTTACATAGTGGGAATTTATCTCCTAGGCAGAAGTCACAGACTCCCTTTTAAAGCCAAGGAGTCTGAGAGATGGAGGGAGTCTTAGAGGTTACCCAATTAACCTCCTCACTTGAAACACTAGGATACTGGTAAGAGACTAAGGCAGGGAAGTCCACGCGGAGGAGGGAATCCAGTTTCCTGACCTTCAGTGTTGGATGCCAGGAGACTGTTTCTGCACCAGTCCCTACCCAGCCCCAAAGACGCCACGGGTCAGACTTCTCATGCTAAGATGTCTAAAGATCCGAGCTAGAACTGAAACAGGTGTGCGGAGTGGGTAAGAAGGGGTCTGGACAAGATGGCACTCCACACCTGCCCCTCCATCCAAAAAAACCTAAAATAACACCCAGCGAAACAGCTTGGTTGATCCTTTCAAAACATGTGTTGCATTGCCATGGAAATACCCAAGGGAGGACACGAGCGGAGCAGAGAGAACGGAGAGCATCAGAGACGGTTCTCGTTGGTGAACACACACTCTTTTGCTCCCCTCCTGGCTGGAATCTCAGACCAGAGCTCTGGATGTTGTCCTGGGTCCCAAGGAGCCCCAAAGCCCCAGAGTCAGCAAATGAACCGGCCCGTTTGGCGGCCCTGGGAACTGGGGCCTTTCGAACAGACCGAGGCTCCCATTTCTACTGTTCTGTGTCGAGGCTGGGAAGGGCAAGCAGCGGGGAAACAGGATGAGGAGAAACCAGGAAGCATGGCAGGAAAGGGACTGGACTGTGTCCCCCTCCTGCAGCTCCTGGAGCCCTTCCCCCCAGCCCCAGCCCCAGCCCCACCCCCACTTTGGGTGAAACTCTACCTGCCTTAGAGCAGGTGTGAGGATGTCCCCTTTTAAATGGTTCCTGTCTTTCTTTCCATCACTTTTTCTTGTGCAGTGCGATTCTTGCTTCCTTTTCACTTACATCTCCTCTTTCTTTCCTCTCTTCCTGCTCATTTCTTAATGCTACCACTGCTAACGGGGGCCCAAGGTCACACTCTCATCTGAAATACTCAGAATTCAGTGAAGAGTCACAGACCCCAGGAATCATATTTTTTCGACACCGAGGAGTACCAGTCATCTTAGAGTTCCGTTTATCCCTTCATGTACGTAGAGCCCAGCTTTCAGGTCCACTAAGACTTTCAGTTACATAAAAATTTTGAGGCAGACTCAATTACCTCTTGATGGCAATAAATTTGTTTTGGCATCCAGTGGAGCTGTGTGTCTTTGGGAAAGCCACTTTCTTATCTGGTTCTATTTTCTTATCCGCAAAGGAGCTTGTCAAACATTTAAAAAATACAGTGCTGGTGCCTCCCTGGTGGTGCAGCGGGTTGAGCACCACTCTGTGAAGCATTCACTGCACTGCAAGTTCGATCCCCGGCCAGGGAGGGGACCCACATGGTGCAGCAGACCTCTCCTGCCTTGCCCGCTGCTCTCCTAAAGATTGGTCAATCTGTCTGTTCTGCTCCTCACTCTGTCTCTGGTGGATCCTCTCACCTCCTGTGATGGTGGCCTGTACCCCAGCTCTTGTATGCATAAATAAATAAATCTTAAAAAAATTACAGTGCTGCAGGTTTCCACAACGCTGATTTAGGAACAGTTAAGGGTTAGGGGAGGGCTGAGAAAGTGGGGCTCTGTCTCCCCCATCCTTGCATCGACACAGGGCCATGTTAGCCCACAGGTTAAGTTGTCTACATAGCTGACTAGAGTCCAGGGAGTCAATAGGATGAGGGTATGGACAGAGAATACACCCCAGGAAGCAGCACCCACTTTTTCCTGAACCAGCCCTGAAGACTTTTGTAGCTTTAAGTGTGCGTTCAGCATCAGCTTTTATTTGAGTAGAAGAATCCCTGCCTTTTTGTTTTCCTGGCACTTCGAACACACTTCCACAGTGATAGATGACTTCCGAAGTCTCTCCAAAGCTCTATGGCAAGTGAGGATGCCAGTCGCTGGTCTGTGTGCAGCTCTGCCCAAGGCATAGTTAGATTCTAAGACATGGGAAGGAACAAAGAGTTCCATGCCTTGTTGTTCTAAGAATCACTATAAGTACAAGTAGATTTTATAATAAAAATATTTCATCAAAAACAGCGTTGATACTTATGCTTTGGGAGAATAGATTCCTTTTGAGTAGAAGTCACGCCAGGGTAAAGCTCCTAAGATGGGGCTATCACGAGGAAACTGCCATGTCTGGTCACGTATACTGTCTCTGCAGGAGGCACACACACTCTCACACACACACACGGTACACGCAACGATGCCCACCATCTGTGGCCAACACGTACAGCTTACATTTGCTGTGATATACCAGGATGTGAGAATTTAAACCAAGAGAGCCTGTGTATACCCACTTAAATTTATGCAAGTGTATTTATTAAAGCTGCCAAGAATTCTACACCAAACAGAATTGATGAGAAGCCCAGTCATATAATTCCATCTCCGTACAAGGTACAAAGACGATAAACACAGTAATAAGCTTGAAGCAGCACCTTGTACACCAGATTGTTTTATCATCTAAGGACCATTCAACCTGACCTCTAAATTCAGCCCTATCCTCCAACCAAAGGAGAAGAAACTAGAATACTCAGGTCTCTATGCTCCAGTTCTCTTATTCATAAGGTTGGCCACCAGTAGTTCCTGAGGGTCAGCTGTGCCACACTACTTGTGGCACTGAGGACACTGATAAACTTTAAAATAAAAGGAATTGCAAGGACCTTCAACAAGGACACTCATTCTAAGCTCCTCATTACACAGGAGTGAGAGGACTTGAACAAGGTCATGCATCTAGTCCATGTGATGAGCACTTGGGTCTCCTGATGGCTCATATGCTGTTCCTTCCGTACAGCAAATTTGTTTTTGTCAGTGGATTGACTGAAACCCTGGATTATTGTGCCAAATAGGGGCTCTTGGGCAGTAAAGGGCCTTTAGCTGGTATGAATGCCCCTCCCAACCAGGATATCCACTGAGGCCTGACATGTAACCATTGAGAAGCCTGAAGGATGAGAGGAGAAACAAAGTGTGAAGTATCTACACACAACGGACTATTACTTGGCCATGAAAAGGGAATGAAGTTCTGATACAGGCTACAATGCAACATGGACAAACCATGATCACATCAAGTTCTGTGAAGGAGGCCAATCACAAACGAACAAGCAGTGTATGATCCCACATAAAATATTGAAAATAGACACACTCATAGAGACTGATAGAAGGTCAGTGGTTTCCAGGGTTTGCTGGGAGAGAAGAATTGTTTCAGGGATGAAAAACTTTAGAATTAGATAATGGTAATGTTTGTACAACATCATGAATGTAATTAATGTCATTGAAGCAAATGGTTAAAATGCACATTTTATATTGACTTGATTACAAGAGGGGGGAGAAACAACATTCCTTTGGACTTTAAAATTAAAACATATCCTTCTAGGTTAAGAACTATAAATGGTGCTTAATAGTGAAGGATTTTAATGAAATTAAAAGTTTTAAGGAATTTAAAAAACAAAAGTTTTACAACTTTATAAACTTTTTTAAAAAAAGGAGGTTTAGCATTTAAGCTTATTCGCCTTAAAGGACCTGAGGTTATCTTTAAACTTATAGGAGCAACCCCCTCACAAGGAGCTAATTCATCAGAAATTTGGCATGCAACCTTTTGGGTGCTACCCTGGACAGACGCCTGGGTTACCCGGATGGGAAGAAGGGTGCCAGGCTGGGAGATGCGTGCCACTCTTTAATTTCACAAGTGTTTGAGGGCAGATTCTTCCAAGGGCCTTATACAGAAGCCTTATCTAGAAGGCACCTGGTGGCTTGGGTGGTCTGGCCTTCAGACTCAGGAGACGGGACAGGACGAGGCATTTAATACTCTGAGAATTAAGCAGTCTTGAGAAGAACATTCTCCTGCTTAAGGAGGGCAAGCAGCAATTGAGGCTGAGCAAGTTGAGAAGTATGCCAGTGCCAATATATTTTATGGGAGTTCAGCTGGGAAAAAAAGCAAAAACTCTTCTCTAACAGGTATGTTTCTCTGCTTTCCTGAGACACTAAGTTGGAGTGACTTATCCACTCATTAATATCTCAAGGTCACATCTTCTCTTGAGGCTGTCCTTGCCTCTGCAGTCCACCACATCAGCCCTGGTGCCCAGATCCAGAGGATGGCAGGGCTGCATCAGATGTGGGGTGCTATCCATCCCTTCCTATTGGCCCTTCACTGCCCCTATCCTGTAGACAGTGCCTCTGTTCATCCCTGAGCCCTTCCAGGCTGCTGGACACAACTGCAGAGCTCACAGGACAGAGACTGGGCCACTGGGAGTGGCACAGAGGGGACAGTCATGCTCTGTCATGTGGCTGCATGCGTCCCCCTCTGGGCGATGCAAGGGAGCCATAAGGTTGCACAGGCAACCCGTCGCCCACAGCAGGAGCTCCCTATCTGCTGCCCTCTCCCAGGTTGACCCTCCTGGAAGGCTGCCCAGCCCATCTCTGGGCAGCTCTGGCTGTCAGAGAAAGGCCCCAGCTCCTTCTCTCCAGGAAGCCCACGATAACTCTGGGACATTACCCTTTCTCTGGGGTGATGGTATGGAGAGGGTGACAGGCAATACCAATCAGGGCTGAATTACTCCTGGGGATCCCAGGGTACTTGCTTAGTGCCCCGTGGGCTTGAGTGTAATTCCCAAATAGAGGGACGGTATGACACCAGCCCTTTGAGGAGTTGGATCAATGCCTGGCCCAGAGACGCAGGACCGGTCGTTCTAGCTGCATCGCCCCTGCCTGTCCCCATCAGTGCCCGTTGCTGATTGATTGTTTGGGCTATTTAAGCTGAATCCTAGATCATCTCATTGACATTGCAGCTGTTTTTCTGCTTGAAAATCTCCTCTGGGTCTCCCTGGTGGCGCGAGGGGTTGAGCGCCGCACCATGGGGCTTCATGGCCACTGCAGTGCGAGTTCGATTCCTGCTGCCGGCCGGGGAGGGGACCCACAAGGTGCAGCAGACCTCTTCTGCCTCACCTGCTGCTCCCCTCAGCAGTGTGTTTCAGTCCATCTGCCTGTTCTGCTCCCCACTCTGTCTCTGGTGAATCCTCTCACCCTCCACACCTCTGGACTGTACCCCAGCTCTTGTATGCATAAATAAACAAAAACAATCTTTTAAAAAGGAAAACCTCCTCTAATGGCTCCCCTCTGCCTTAAAATGGAATCTAACCTTCTTAGCCCAGCTCTCAGGTCTACCAGCATCTGCTCCACCTGTCTCTCTGGCTGAGTCTTGGCCACCACCTGTAGCTCCGGCACACCAGGTGCACCTGACCACACCCAGGTTGGGCAGTCTGTTTCATCCCACTCTCCATGCCTGTCCCTGTTCTGTCCCTACCTGGCACCATCTTCCCTACTTGGCAACATCCTACTCAGCACCAGACGGCTCCACTGCCATCATCTAGTCTGAATTTTTCAGCCCTCCTGCCCTGTATACCCCAAGGTGTGGAATTCACTAGCCTCGCCCCACAGCGCACCTCTCTTCAGGTGTTAGCTCTATAGCACTGGAGGCAACCTGTGTGCTCAGTGCCAGCTTCTTCCCCCAGACACAGAGCGCCTGCAGGGCAGAAGTAAATGCCTGAGTCACCTTGGCTTAAAAGGTATCTTTAAATGAAAGGCAAAGTGATGGAGGAAAGAGGGCTTTGGGCTTTGGAGTCAGACACACACCTGGGATCAAATCGTTCCACCAAGTAAAGCTACACTATCTTCCCAAACTTGGGTTTCTTCACCAGCGATGTGAAAAAATGCTATACCAACTCGAGGGCCATTATGAGAATGAGAAATCACTCAAGTGGCAGCTGCCGTCGCCGTGAGCACCCACACCCGACGGGTATCTTCCTGGGGCGGGGACGTCCCAGCTCCTGGAGTTTCGTCTTCGCGTGCCCTCCCCAGAGGCCCCGGCTCTGCCTGCCCGTGTCCCGCGGCTGGGCTCCAGAAGGGTCACGCACGGGTCCTGGCGCCTCCTGTCTTCCCACCAGGCACGTCAGCGCCCCTGCCGCGGAGGCAGCGGCAGCTCACTGTCCCCTTTGCAACCTCTTGACATCAGCAGAAACTAGAGACTCAAGGCCTCACATCTGCTTTCTATTATCAAAGCAACTTACCAAACCAAACCAAACCAAAAACTTCTGTGTCCCACTTGCTGGGTTCCACATGTGGGGACAGTCCTTGCTACCTCGAGACCTACAATGGCAGGCTTGCTCTGGTTGGGAGTCCCCGGGCCCCAGAGCTGGGAGCACTTTCCCTGAGCCTCTGGCAACGGCCACGCCTTTGCCTCTTGGAGGGACTTGCTCCAGGCGTGGGGGACAAGGGTGCAGGGCAAGGGCGAGTGCGCTTCAGGAGCAGGTAGCTAAGGAATCAGGAGGTTTGCTAAGCACTGGAAATCACCATAGCGATGGCTTGCTGGGTAGCACTCTACAGTTTACAAGGCACTTACCTGACACTTATGTTGAGCCTCATCCTGTAAAACAGGAAGGGCAGGTCCATTTCCTCTTCCTCCTTTTTGTTGCCCTCACATCATCGCCATTGCCATCAGCACCATCCTCACGACCATCGCACACTATCACCGTCACCACCACTGTCATCGTCACCACTTCCACCACTGTCATCACCACCTCCCCATTCCCCACGACCAGCACCTCCACCACCACCTCCACCACCGCCGCCCATCCTCATCACCTCCGCTGTAGCTATCCCTCCACTCCCTCCACATACCATCTGAGCCCGAGACTGGCGCTTTAGATTTAGTTTTAGCAGTGTTCTGTGTGAGGACCCAAACCGCTATGCTCTCCAGTAGGTACATGCAGAAACTAACCACAGAACTGGGTTGTCTGCCAAGCCAAGCAGCTAATAAACATTATGGCCGAGACACTGACCTCTCCCCCATTGTTTATGTGCACAGAGGTGACGGACCCCACCAGTTCACCTACCCCAGAATCCCTGGACCTCTGGGGCCACGCGGGGCTACTCTGAATGCTGGGTTCCTGTTGAGCCCCAGCAGTGTTGAGCAGAGCGCAAGCAGTGCCCACCACGCCCGGGGCGCCATTCCCACGACCCTGGCGGCGCTACCTCCCCACTCGCTCCCCCCACCACCTCCCCAAACCTGGTCACGACCTGTGAGGAGCACGACTGCTGTAAACAAGCACCAGTCTAACTGTCAGATTAGGACGGGGCACGGGACCCAAGCCTGGCTAATGTAGCGTGAAAGGAAATTTTCTGGATGTCCCTGGAAAAGATCCCTCCTTGATGAAAAAAGAAAGGACGCACACCAGCCTGAAAATACTCTCATCTCCTCCTGCAGCTGGGCACATTCATGTCTGCATATAAGACCTAGAACCGCCACATCCTTCAAGGGGCCGAGAGGACTATAGCGGGGAAGAACAAGAACACAGTGAGGTGGCAGAGGGAAAGGTGAAAAGAACAGGGATCCTACTTGAAGCGGTGAGTTAACTTCGCCCACTTTGATGCCATCCTGATTTGCAGTTTCTTTAGTGTGAGCTAAAATTTCCTTAGTGTGGAGACCACTCTGAGGTGCGCTTCCTAGTACCTGCGTCTGAAAGCATCCTTATTGATAGGTTCTATTTGCTATCTCTACACACCACTCCTCATTTTGCCGCTTTATCCTGCTATTGCTCGATGCTTCCGCCCTTATCAGCCATTTGGGCACATTAAGACGGAGCTTAGTCTCACTCAGCAGGGAAAGGCAAGAGCTCGTAAACACGGTAAGACAAATGCTTTTCTGTCTCTTGGTTAGCTCTCAGCCTGTGCGTGAGATGCTTATTTCAGATTATGGTCTCAGACTAGATCTAGAGAGATCAGCCCAAATCCCCATCAGAGGGATGTCCGCGTAGTTCTGCATGAAGCCTCTGGTTATAGCACAGGGCTGTGGAGCCCGAGGAACGTCACGCTCCGATTCTGAAAGGTGGGGAGGTGTGGAGGACCCCTCCAATATCCCACTCTTGGAAGCCTGAGACAGAGGACATGGCTGTGGACCTGTGGGCCAAAGAATGAAGGGATTTCTGAGGATAGAACTTTCTAGAACCTCACTTTCATCATCCCTCCTCAGGAATCTTCAGGGGTTCCCTATACCTAGTTCATCAGGCCCCAACATCTCCACCTGTGTCTATCCTGTTATCTACTTTGTCTTCTCCCACACCCACCATGCAAGGAAAGACATGACTGTCTTGCCTATCTAGCTCCATTTTGGCCTCGGGGGCCCCTTGCCTGGCATTTCTCAGGTTCCCCAAAGTGAGCTGGATTCCTCCTCCCATTCAAGGCTATTTTTCCATCTCCAGGATTCTCTGTCTCCTTTCCTGTGAGCCCTGCAGCCTGGGGGCTGCCTTCACTGGAGACTTTGCATTTGGTATGATGGCAAGTTTTACATGTTCTCTGATACAGCCAGCATCTCAGACCTCTCTTCCCCGTGAGGGCGGTGAGCCCCCTGAGGGTAGGATCTGTGTCATACTCTCCCTCTGTCCCCTGCACTCTGCACAGGGCCAGGGACAGAGCCACACAGAGTCTTCTAGTGTGACGCTGGAAGGATGTTCAGAGACGTGGCTGTCGACTTCCCAGCTTCGGCCTCTCACAGGCCCACATCCATGGTTCACAGCACGCGCTCACTTCTTCCTCTGCCTGCTCCGCAGACAAAGTTGCCTGTCACCCAGCACTTGGTGCACGACCCCAAGGGGAGAGTGAAGGATGGCCTTCTTCCTGGGCACCACCCCGCCCCCATGAGGAGCACCCACCATCACCACCTGACGACGTTGCCCGAAGGGTGTGGAGACTAAGGAGTGTGTTGCCAAGAGTGCAGGATGCTGTGCTGCCCCCCGGGGGCTCACAGTCAGGCAAGGACCCAGGAAGGATGGGCCTGAGGGGGAGGAGCCACATCCCGAGGTCGCATTTGCTGCTCAGCACACGAGTTCTGCAGATAATAAGCAGTCTAAGAATTGGAGGGGAAGGAGCACCAGAGAGGCCAGGCCATGGGCGTGAGCTGGGCCTGAAGTGGGTGAGGGGACTGGGAGGTTGAGCTGGGATATGGGGAGGTGATAGCCCGGTGGGAAATCCGAGTTCCCGCGGAGACACAGGAGCAGACCATCATTTGTGTTCGTTTCCTTCGGGAGCTGAAGCTGGATGGAAAGATGGGGCTGACACTGCAGCAGGTCTTGAGTGACAAGGTAGAGTCTGTCCTTCAGACGGAGGGCGCGGTCCCAGGCACTTCAGGTCCACAGTGACCTGCACCGATGACCGCTGGCAATAAAAGGGTGGCGTGTGCCAAGCTATGTTTTAGGGAGATGAATATGGAGACAATCTGCAGACAGGTTGCACTGAAGTCGGGAGCCCCTGTGGCGGCACGGGAATGAGTGATGAGAGTTCGAACCAGAGAGGGAAGAAGCAGAGGGAGAGGAAGGTAATGTCAGATTTAGCAGAGAGGGGACATGTCAAACATGACCTCAGACTGCCTGCAGAATGCCTGGAAGGACGAAAGAATCGTGTGCAAGGGAGATTCCCAGACAAGAGCCGGCCCTGCCGGGAGGGTGGTCTGAGCATGCTCCCTGGCTGCAATTCCCTTATCCCCCAAATGTGAGTCTAGACAGATCACCCTGCTCCCTTCCCTCTTCAGCCATAAGGCAGGAAATCCAGAAGGACCAGAAGGAGGCAAATTCTAGATCTTCTGCAACTATTGCACCTTAGCTGAATCATTTAAACTTCCTAAGCCTCCACGTCCTGAGCTACACAGTGGCGGGTATATCTTCTTATCAAGACTCTTCAAGGGCCGAGGAGGCATGCACACTGCCTATACTTCCGAAACATGCCCTTCCCTGAGCCCCGGTCGTTCCAGAATTCAGGCTTCTGATGTGATGCAGACGAGCACGCGCATCCCCTGGAAATGTGTACAAGCCCCGAGCTGATGGTGATAGGTGGTAGAGAGGACAGTAAAAATAACTATTGAAATGTTTGTTTCAAGAGCTGCAGGGTGTGTGTTTGGGGGGGGCACCCCTTGAGCCCCCCACACATTCATTCCACATGTGGGAACTGGCTTGAGGGCTGCCCCTTGAAAGGGTCAGACTGATTCCATGAGACCTCAAAGGTGGGAGGAAGGACCGAGGACCCACCAGCGTGAGTAAGAGGGAGCCCATTTTGTGTCAAAGGTGGACCTCTGCAGGCTGCAGCCCCCCAAGGGAAGCACACCTCTGGGGCCCGTGCATGTAGGCACAGGTGGGTCACCTGGAGGTGGATTCAGGGGCTGAGTCTTAGGTAGACTGTGACACCGCATCTTCCTGTAGGTCCTTTGAGACCAGCAGTCCTTGACACCACGCAACATCCTTGCATTCGTGGGAGGGAAGAAAAGGAAGCGAGTGCGTAGAAGGATGAGTGATGACCAGGTGGGTGGATGGACGTACAACCAGCAGGGCCATTTATCAAGGCCGGCACAGCCAGGGAAGCACGGTGTTTCTGTTACCCTGCAGCCCTGTCTCCTCCCCACCCAGCTGGGCTCACTCAGGCCTCACATGGCTGCAGGTCTTATGGGCCCACAAGAGCACTGCCCACAGGAGGCCGGCTCTGGCCCTGTGCACCCTGGACTCTGCGTACTCCTCGGCCTCGGCTCCTCAGCCTGCCTCCTGTGCCAACACAGGCCGGAGGCACCGTCCATCCGGGCTCCTCAGCAACCGAGAGGCAAGGAAGTGAAGAGCCCACCAGTGGCAGCCCGGTCACACCTCCCATGCGCCTCGGAGACGTTAGCGTGTGCCACTGCTCTGGCAGACGAGAGCCTCGTTGGGCGGCTGTCCCTTGGGCACTGGCTGCTGAGGAAAGGGTCTGCCTAAGCGGCACCAGACTCCCGCCTGGGAGGGCAGACCTCCTCATCCAGCCTCTGTCTCTGCATTCTTTGTCCTTTCGGTAGCGTGATTGAGTCCCAGAGATTTGCCCAGAAGGCTGGGGGACATTGCAGTGTGCAGAGCGCACCTGGGCATGAAGCTGCAGGCCGGAGGCACCTAGAGGCTTACCATAGGTTCCTCGGGAGGACAGTGAGGCCCAAAGATGGAGAAGGACTTGCCCAAGGTCAGAGAGCAGCATAATGTGACATGGCAATACACACTCCTTTAAAAAAGAAAAAAGGGGCCTCCCTGGTGGCGCAGTGGGTTAAGCAATGCACTATGAAGCAAACCGCAGCTACTGCAGCACGAGTTCGATCCCTGCTGCCGGCCAGGGAGGGGACCCACATGGCGCAGCAGACCTCTCCTGTCTCGCCCGCTGCTCCCCTCAGCAGTGTGCTTCCGTTGATCTGCCTGTTCTGCTCCCTGCTCTCTGTGGTGAATCCTCTCACCCGCCCACACCTCTGGCCTGTACCCCAGTGCTTGTATGCATAATAAATAAATCTTTAGAAAAAAGAAAAAAGCATATTGCTTCTCTGCCTTTTCTGATCTACCATTCAGAACTTGCGTTCACTCTAACGTCGGAACTTCCACAGCATTTCTGATCGACCACAGCTGGGAGGCACTGCTCATTACCAGTTCCTGGGCATGCAAATGTGTCTTTCTGAGCCTCCAACCTCCTCATCTGTAAAATGGGGGTGGCCATACCAGAGGGATGTAGTGTGTGAAATAAGATGTTTACATAAGATGTTTATATTTATCAGGGTCTTTTGTAATTGTCAAAGTGCTATTCTAGTCATTACTATAAAAATAAAACAAAAAGCAGAATAGGCCTGAACTGCAGAGTGAGTGGTAAAAGGACTGATTTTTCAGTTAAGACAGAAACACAGAAGTGATTCCACCAAAGTCAACAAGTCCACCACAGTCCTGGCTATGCTTGGACCCTCACGTTGGGCCTCATTTGCAGGCTCTGCTGGCTGCAGCCACCCGCTCCCCAAGGTACGTGAGAGTGGGGTTGACAGGTGAGAGGGGAACAGAGGGAACAGAACCGAGCCTCAAGGCAAACTGCTGCTGGCCTGCGGCGGGGCTGAGCTACTCCCATTCTCTAGACATTGATGGCGCCAGGCGCCATGCTGAGTACAAGGCACTGGCAACGCAGGAGCCTCATCCACTTCCTGCTCTGGGAAGCCATCCCTGACCCCAAGGCACCCGGCGGGGGCTGGCGACAGGCCTCTCTCCGACTCAGGCTCGGCGCCACCGCCCCAGCCCTTCTCAGAGGCTGGCTGACGCCACTATAGAAGACAGATCTCATTTAAAAAGTGTTCCCTGCAAGCTGTAAATAGTCATAATTTTGATTTTTTGTAGGTGTCGCCTTTCCCTTTTAATAAAAGGCCTGTTCTTCTTGCTGACCAGTTCAATTAAAATGATAGAAAACAGAGAGCAATAAAATCTGGGACAAGCCCTGACAGAGGAGTGTGGTAACAGGGAATCCAAGTCTTCTCCTTGGGGATCTCGGAGCGGTGAGATGAGCGCTAGCTTCCTCTCCCAGCTGAAGATGGGTTTGGGTGACAGTTGATGACCAGATGGGAGTCCTGGGGTCTGGAGCGCTGGGGGCCAGGTCTAGGGACCCTGCATTCACCTTGACAGTCACTAACCCTCAGCCAGGGCTGTCACGGTGCACGTGCACACTGCACGCCTTGTCCTGCAGGGCAAGCAAGCCTAGTGGCCGGAGCTAAAAGCCTGGTGGGTGGACCAAGCTCTGGGTTCCCAGTCTCGGGGCATGCCAGGTCCCAGGCACAGCACCTTCCACAGATGACCTCCCCACACCCCGCTGGTGGGAGCATCCTTTTCTCGCCTGCAGGACTGGGGCCACAGCTGGCCCGATGTCTGAGCCGCGACATTCTGTTATGTGACCTCAGCGTACAGCAAAACATTTCCGTCCCTAATTCTGTAATGCCACTGTGGACTTTTCTGGACCCCTCACAGGGACAATGAGCAAGCCGAGGCAGCAACCGCACCATCCCGGGGCTTGGGTGTCTTAGAATCGACCTTTACTCTGGCCATCGTCAGCTGCTGACACTGCAGGCGATGCAGACTCCGTGAACCTCGTTTCCTTACTCACAGAATGAAGAGTCAGACGGTGTCAGTGGATCCCAAACTTGGGTTCTCTGATGACTATCCTGGGCACTTGCTAAAACACAGCCTCCTGGCCCCACCTTCCTGATCTGCTGAATCAGAACAGTGTGGAACGCCTGGGGCTTGGATTTCTAACAGGCTCCCAGCTCCTGAAGAATGACCATGTTAGAAACTGCAGGCTTACGTGGTCCCGTGGGTCATTGCAGCTACAAGGCTCTGGAACATGCCGCTCTCCAGGAGCAAAGGTGGTCTATGAGGAACAACCCGGACCTGCCTCACTCAGCAGGAGGGGCAGAGAGGGAGAGGGAGGGGCTGTGCCTGCAGCTGCCCATGAGAGATGACGTGAGCTTTCTGCAGAGACACAGGCGGCTAGGCACGCAATGGGGCACTTGGGGACACTGAGTCAGCGGTGGGTGTTTCCAGAGTAGCAGGCTGGGAGCAAAGGGCGTCCTCTTGAGGGCAGGTGTGCTCAGGCCTGCTCTCTGCTACCCACCTGTGCCCAGCTTTGTGGAAGGGCTATGGGACCACAGGAGAACTCGCTGTGCTCCTGGGGCAATGAGACTTGTCCAGATCACCAGATACCCAGGAAGGTGTGTGCAGTTAGTGATGCCCGAAGAGCAGCGACTGGGGAGGTTTAAAGGGGAGGAGGGAGAGACAGGAGGGCTTGGAGCCTGCGCACCTACAACAGGCCCATGGGGGTCGGATCCACCTGACGGGGGACTCAGAGGACACAGGTGTCCCTGGGATCTGGAAAGGGCAGGTGAGGGAGGTACTCCGGCGGGGGAGCAAGCGCAAGGCAAGTGGGAGGGAGAGTAAGTCAGGGGTTTCCTATAAACGGTCCTGGGGACGGGCTGGAAGCCCACCCTGCACTGTGAACCAACGTGCTGGTCACTTTGTCGTTGACCATTTATAGGTCCTCAGGCAAAGCACCCAGTGCTTGTAGATTCAGTCAGCAATAGGCCTGTGTTGCTGACTCCTGGGATGAAATGTGACGCAGCAGGCCTGTGGAAGGAGGCACAGCGTCCCTCGCCAGGACTGAGCACGCACAGTCTCCTCTGCACTTACGCAGCTCCTCCCTCAAGGAGGTGGGCGAGACCACCCTTCGCTCTTCCTGTTACCTAAGGAAGGTGCGTGGAAAAGCAGGGCATCCCTGGGAGCGAGCAAACGAGTGAGTACCTAGCAACTCAGCACCTCACGCAAAGTGACCAGCAAAGCCGCCTTCCAGAGAGCTAGACGCTCAGTATCAGCCATCAGCTGCTGCCCAAAAGTTGTCGAGCGTCTTCCTGTGTGCTGTGGATTTCCCCAGCACTCACATCTCTGGAGGACAGGGCGCTGTCACTGCCTATGACAGAGGAATCTGAAGCTCATCACGCTGGTGCAGAGAGTTTAAGCTCAAGTTTTTTTCGTCTTGTTTTGTTTCTTGTCTCCAAACCCAGTGCTTTTCTCCTAAATTGTCCTGGTGTTCACCCCTTGAATCCTACTGGGTCCCAGAAGTCACTGTTCCAGTTCTTCCCAGTAGGCTTGCTATGGAATCCAGTCTGTACTGGGCTAATGAGTGCCCTCCCTCTCCCCAAATTCATGCCTTTCCAAAACCTCAGAATGTGACCTTATTTGGAAGTACGATCACTGCAGAAGCAACTAGTTTGATGAGGTCATCCTGCAGCGGAGGGGCCCCCAGTCCCGGAAGCCTGCGTCCTCACCAGAGGAGGAAACACACCCGCAGGGAGAAGACCCTGTGCCCCCAGGGGAGAGAGCCAAGGGGTGCGTTTGCCAGCCAAGGGATGCCTAGGGCGGCTGGCAGCCCTGGAAGCTGAAAGAAAGGAACAGAACAGATTTTCCCTAAAGAGCAGCCCAGATTTTTATACTTCTGGGCACTAGAAATGAGGCGCTAGAACTTTAGGCTCTGAAAGAATACATTTCTGTTGCTTGAAGTCCCCCACTTGTTAGAACAGCACTTTGTTAGAGCATGCAACACAACGCTAGCGCAGCCACGGCTGCCAGTCTGCCACCCTCCCAGCTCCTCTATGCCCAAGGAGTAGCATAACGAGGTGTGAGCATGGGCTGAACTTCAGCCCTGTCAGCCTCCTAACTGCCCACTGCAAGTCATATCCAGGGCAAACGAGAACTCCTCTGATGCTGGTGAGTTTTCTTTGTTCAAATCTGCCTTTAAGGGAACAGCCAGCTGCTTGGGGGCATCTTATTGGATTGTGAGTTCAGTGGAACCAGGAGGGGATCAGAACACAGAGAAGTGGGCAGCATCGACGGACCCACAGATTGGGAGCTCCCTTTGTGTGGGCCCCTTTCAGGGTGGGTACTAAGCTCTCCATGGAGTCAGCTCCAATTCTACAGAACTTTCTACTCTTGGCCTGTCTCACCAGCTACTAATGGTGCTGCTTGAACATCAGCTGAAAGCCTTTGAGGTACCACATACTCGGAACACACTGAGACCGGAAAGACAGCATCTCCACCCTCGGGCAGGTGGTGGCCTCGGTTGGTAACATTCATACCTCCCCAAGAAATGGAAGAAATGCAAGAGAGTGACACAGATGACCAGTGCCCCGACTGGTCAAATCAGCCAGTGAGGGCTTCCTGGAGAAGGCAGCCTGTGAACTGAGCACTGGGGCGGGGGTGGAACAGAGCACTAGGCTGGAGGGTAGGGTAGGGGTAGAGTGGGGGGAGGCAGGTAAGGTCAGGACACAAACTCAGTGTATCCCAATGTCTGGCTCAAGCAGATGGTAAGAGACTGGCCAAATAGAGGCCTTCGAATGCTAGTGACTAGACTCCGGGCTTCATTCTGTAGGCAATGTTGAACCAACAATGCATAGGCAAACTTTACGAAAGCAAAGCATTTTTCAGGTAGAACTAAACAGATTTTCAATTTCCAAGTAAATAATTCAAGATATCCTCTCTTCTGGAAGCATGTCCTAGCCTGAAAGGTCTGAAGTGATGGGCTGAGTATTGGATCTGCTAAGAAATTGCTAATACAGTAAACACATTCTAAAGTGGAGGTTATTTTACTTTTAAATATCTGCCTCACCCAATTCTAGTTAAGACCCCACTTCCCTCCGGGAAGCCTTCCTTGATTGCATGGGTCAGCAGTTAGCCATTGCGTGGCCAATTTTCCCATCTTCCACATATTTCTTTGAATTCCTGGTCTTGATCACGTATGCAGTGATTCCTAGGCTTCTGTCAAGGTTTCATGGGTTGCTAAAATGTTAGGGATGGACACAAGGCTGCCAACTTTTTACTCTGATAATCAGAAATATTAAAAATCACAACAACCATTTATTATCCCTTTTATTTCATAAAAGGAAGGAGAAATTACCCAGGGAGAAAGAATGCTGGCAACCCCCACCTGTATCACTCACTCTCATACACACACTGTACGGTGCTTATTTTTCTCATCTGACTGCAGACTGAGAGATCTCTATTGTAGATGCTGATGTAGCTCAGCAGGCTGGTCTTGGGACGCTGAGGTCCTTCCCACTCTCCAGCTCACTGCAAACTTTCTGTGTCCTTCCTACTAAGTAAGACATTCGTACTCTGGCACCCAAGACACTCAAGGATTTGGCTCCAGTCAATCAATCTGTGGAAGATGGGAAAAACGGCTACAGTATTTTGCAGCAATTCCCTTCCAGAGTCACAGGCCATCTGCGCACCTCTGGAATCCGTGTTGACTCTCACTTTGACCAGTAGATGGCTGTGGAAGTGACACTTTGCAACAACTTGAGCTCTCGCGCTCTTGAAGCTTCTTCTCATACAGAAAACCTGCCTCCCAGCACATGAACAAACCCCAGATACACTGTGAGAGACCAGGCAGGAAGAGGACCCTGTCATTCCAGCTGCTCCGGCTGAGGTCATAATGAACACAACCTCGAGGGATCTACCAGCTGGCTGCAGACACTTGAAAGCGAGTCCCACTTTGATCAGCTGAGTCCTGCTGGATCTGGAGGAGTCGTTGGCCCAATCAAGTGACCCACCTGCAGAAATGTGAGCTGAACCAAAGGTGGTTGTTTAAAGCCACAAAGCATCAGGCCGTTTGTTAGGCGGCATAAGCTAGCTGATACACCACCTTTCCAACCACAACCACAAGGGTCTCCTATATCCTCCACAGCCTGTAAATAAAACTTGGGCTTTCCTAGCTCTTTGCCTAAATTGCTCGCCCTGAGCCTGAATTAGTGTCTTTTTTCCTCCCAGACTCAAGTCAATTGCCACTTCTTTAAATTCTTCTGAGAGCTGTAGCACTCACTGCCCACACCACTCCTCTGGCCTTCAGTCACATACTTATGTGGGTGCATTTTTCCATCCTGATGTAAATTATTTCTGATAACATCAACTTTATATGAGTTTATTACATTTTGCCTTGAAAAACCTGTCCTTTGTGGACAAAGGATGTTCTCAAAATTACAGCTTTCAGCTTTTAACCCAGTATTTTGTCAAGCTCGTTGATTGATGAGATTTGGAAACTCAGGAGTATCTGAAAGTAACCGTGATCTGTCAGTTCTCAGCCATGTGCTTTCACCCAGCGCTAAGTTGCATCCTAGATCCTCATGCTTTCCCATAGGGTTTGAGATCATTTTTCAGTCGCAACACAGATGATTTCTAGAACACAAAGACTGGTCATCTGTTCCCTCTACACCAATACTGTGGTAATTCAGAGAGGCACCCGACATAAAGCAAGTAAATGTCTCCTGTCAAATTATTATTTCACTTCCCAAGTCTTCTGGGACTTTCTAGAACTCTCTGGAAACTTTCCCTTATTCCTGTGACCTTTCATTTGTCCCAGGCACTGGCATTGGGTAATCTGGGCTCCCTGTGCCTTTCAGACTTCACTGAGGTCTTTCAAGTGAACTACAAAGCTTTGAGGGAAAAACAGATAAAAAGCTTAGCATTGCAAATGAGGAGAGCATTAAGCCCAAACTGGAAATGAGGTGAGTACATTCAAAAAAGCCAGCGCTCCCAAGACTGGCTGCTAAAGGTTAAATTGCAAAGGTAAAGGCCAAAGTGTCTTGTTCTCATGATTTAATCCCCTGGTTCTGTTTTCTCAAATGGTGGCTAATCAAGTCAGCAGCGAGCGTTCTGCTGGCCCACCTTCCTCCTTTCCCATGTCACCTACTCTGAGCTCCTACCGGTGTCCCTGTGTCCCCACTGCCTCCCTCAGTGGAGCGCCTTCCTTCATTATACTCTTGATCATTTTCTCTTCTGATAGCAAAGTAAACAGAGTTCATATTAGAAATTTAAGACAACTCTCAGGTGAGAAAAGGAAAACAAAAATGAGCAATTTCTCACTTCCTTGAGATGACCTCACAGCATTCTGGATCTGATGATCATATTTCTTTGTGTAGCTACACTGCCGTTTTTCCCAAACTGGCATAGTTCTATTCCTATTGTTTTACAATTGCCTTTACTTTTGCTAAGAAATAGGTTTTAAACATCTTATACATTATTCCATTTTGTCTCTAATTCAACTTTCAGTGACCTGAGAGCTTTCAAATAGTGTGCACTGGTGAGCTAGGGTTTATCTAATCATTGTCTGCTTTTGCTGTGTTAGACGTGCACCCCTACTGCAATGACTGGGGGCCTGTCTTGGCGGGAAGTGGATAGCCAGTCCTGGGCTATAGCTCAAGGTGGCGGTTGCTGTCTAGCGCTCTTCTCCCTGGCCCTCCCCCTGGATGCTCACCCTCCCCTCTCTTGAGGCAGATCACCCAGGTGAGCTCTGCTGCTCCCGGGAGGGGAGGGCTATGTCACAGGCAGGCAGCCCCTGAGACACCAGGGCTCCTGCACCACTGCCAAGCATCAAGTATTAATGCTCAAAGGGCTCTCAGTGTCCAGTCAAATCCTGCAATTGACAGAGTAGGAAAATGAGGGTAAGATAGAGGGAATGATTTGCATAGAGTCTCAAGAAGCTGGAGGCATTAGACTTGGGGCCCCAAGCTCTAGCCAAATGCTGCACATTCAGTGCTGCTTTCCCTACACCTTGTTCCCCGCAGCTGACTCGTGCCTGCTGCTCTTCCTCCTGCTCTTCCTCCCGCATTCGGTGACACCACACACCAGGGACCTGGCCTTTTGTGGAATGAGAAGGGTCGTCACTTTCTGGGCCTTCAGGCAGCCTCCATGCTCCTGGCCTCTGCCAGCTCATCTTCTTCCCCTGCCCTCAGGAGGGCAGCTCCAACACACCCGACACTTCCCAATGCAATGGGAGAAGGGAGGCAGGCAGGGGGATGCTGCTGTCCCTGAACGGCCTGGAGAAGTGGGGTTCTGTGACATAAGTGAGCTGGGGCTGCACCTGGGGTACTTCACACCTTTTTTGGGAATACTCATGGCCTCTCTTCCTATTTTCTTCCCAGAGGGATCAAGAAGACTCCTTCCATTTAAAAGTCCCTTTCCCCTTTTAGGGTGAGAGGAGGCAGCTATGAAAAGAGCATCCTTTCAATCCTAAAAGCCCATGTTCTCTGGGACGGGGATGGGGGCAGTTAGAGGACGGGGCTTCAGCTTCCAGGTTGGGGGTCTTTGTCTCCACTCTCAGCACAGTGCAAGGCTCACCTCTCTCCAGGGGAGCACAGCCTCATGTCTACAAAGTGTCACTTTTGTCCCTAAGACACCACTCATGGGCATATTTTCAGCCAAGATGCCAAACATCCAGGGAAGACGCGAGTCTGTTTGATGCTGATCGAAAATAACCCGTCCCTGTCTCTTCTCTGCACAGGCTCCTGGCTTTCCCAATCCTTCTCCACTCTTCTCTCTCACCTCTTTCTCGCCTTTATTTTGCTCTGCCCTTTAGTCTGTCCTTCTGCTCCCTTCTTTACCCCTCTGAGCGCTCCCCTTCTCCACCTGCAGGGTGGGCAGCTGTGCACACTCAGCACCCAGGAGTTGCATGAGGTTCAGCTAACTGAGGTATTTCTTGCAAAATGCTTGAAATTTGTGCAGACCCACGAAAATGGAAAAACACAGAGCAGTGAGCATCAGCTAATGGTACCGAGGATGGCACTGATGAAACCCCAGACCTTGCAAGGTATGGACTGTGGGAAAATTCCCTGACCCAGGTGGAAGCACGTAACGAGCACAGATTACTAAAGAAACCCCAACACCTCGTGTCATCGGGCGAGGGGCAGGGCCAAAGGGCAGAGAATGGGCTCACGCTGTCCACTCCCCCAGCCATTGGGCACCCATAAGTTATATTTAGCCCAAATAACCATCTTTATCTTGCTGCTCCTCCCTTTGCTGGAATGATCTGAGATTGAAGGAATTTTGGCGCTTCAGCTAATCTGTTTTGTGCTAAATGGGCAGACTATCTCCTTAAACACTGTCTCCACTTTTCTTATTGTTATGCTTGCTGCTTCTGACTTGTGGGTGTAAATTCTAAGGGAGTGGGGTCTCAGGTATGTCATGTACTAGCTTGGTCATTGCTTCTGCCTCTACCACGTACCACGTCTGCCAGCTAATTTTATTATGTGTCTTCTAAGTCCCAGCCATTCTCCCAAGCACCTGGTGCGGCTTATTTCCTTAAAGCCCCACACATTCGTGCTGGATGTGTATTACCCCCCATGGATGGGAAATTGAGTGTTTCCACGGTGAAGCAGCTCTTCCAGCCATGCACACTGTGGATGTTATCACAAGTGTTCGAACTCAGGCAGTCATGACTCAAACATTTTAATGTTTTTACTTATAAAAGGAGGATGATGAAAAGAATGCTCACATGTTGGGATGGTGGCCCTATACATCAAGGAACTGAACTGCGAAGTGCACTGTGGGAACCGTAGTTGGCATCAGCCCCAAAGCATAGCTTCCTTCCCTTTGGGGCAGAGAGAAGTTGCTCATACAGTTGCTCTAGTATGAGATGGTTTTAGGGGGAGTGGGGGAGCTCTGATGTTATCTAGCATGACTGTCTACTCGGCACAAAGTTGGGTAGATTCATGAAATTGACAGGGGTCTTGCAAGCAACCTGGCTGGACACCAGATGGGGATGGCCCACCCAAGGTGACAGGAAATGGGAGCAGGGTTGGGTCTAAATCCAGATCTCCTGCCCCTAATCTGACATCACCTCCCCTTACGATCTTCCCTTTTCTCGCCCCTGCAGATGCTGCTTGACTGTCACGTGGTTTTACTGGCTGAGTCCCTTTCCACGGGACCCTTCTCAGAGCTGACTTACAGGCTGACATGCTTTTACTCCCCCTGAATGATATATGGAGTGATCACATGTATAATTTATCATTCAGACAATGGCAATTTTGAGAGTAGAAGAGGGCACTATTAATGATTAGGTAGGAAGCAGGTGTGAATTGGGATTCTCAAGTGAACTAGACACTATGGTGACCCTAGTTATGCCTCCATAGGAGGAAGTCTCCAAAGCACCCGAGAATCCCCTAACTCCTCCTTGGATAAAACGAACTTGCAGGAAGAGTGGTTGGAAACATCCTCCTAGGGAGGGTGAGGGTGCTACTAAGGGGAAAGAAAGATCTTCCTTAGGTAAAGGGACGTCTGGTTCGCAGACTTGTCTTGCACTGGGTTACTTCCCACAACCTCCCCCATCCAACATGTAGTAACAGCTCATTGCCCTCTCCTCTGAAAAGCACTGTATCTCTGTGAATGCTCCCGCCCCAGCCTTCTTCCCTTCTCTTTCTCCTCTTTATATTGAATAATTGTTTCTATGGTAGTTTAATTAGCCAATTATGAATGTGTTCAGGCATCTTACGAGGAAGAATCACTTTGTTTACTTGTTGGTAATTAAATGAGCTACATTTGATTTCTGTTTGAGGAGATTTATGGGCATTTTCTGTGTCTAGATAGCAAAATTGAAAAATTAAAGTCTAATTATTGATGGATTTCCCCAAGCAGAGAAGCAAAGAAAGGTATCCCATCCATTGCAAAGTTCATTGCATCTTACCGTGGTCACAGAGCCACGGTGGAGAATCACAATGATACTGAAGATCACAGAAGACCAGCTGGGTGAGAGGAAAAGAAGGGATGAGACTCAACAGAGAGAAAAGCTTATTCTTTATTTTAAGATGTATTTATTTATGCACACAAGAACTGGCTAGAGGTGTCGGGGGTGAGAGGAGTCACCAGAGACAGAGTGGGGAACAGAACAAGCAGACTGATTGAAGTACACTGCTGAGGGGCACAGCGGGTGAGGCAGGAGAGGCCTGCTGCGCCAGGTGGGTCACCTCCTGGCCAGGGATCAAACTCGTGCTGCAGTGACTGCGGATGCTTCCTAGTGTAGTGCTTAATCCATTGCGCCACCAGGGAGACCCTGAGAAAAGCTTATTTTGTAACAAGATGGAATTCAACTCTTGGACTACTCTACCCTGGCTGTGTTGACTTCTTCCTTAAAACCTTGAAAGTTACTCTCAGATAAAGGTGAATGCCAGCTTTATAAAAGGGACTGCTAGTGCCTAAGATTTAATCAACAACATGAACCTTCAAGTGTGAAGATTCTAACCAGATGTGCCCTCTAATTTGCTTTATGACATTTACCAAATGATTTTTGTAATTATTATTTGTCCTTCTGTTTTCTCATTTATGAAGCAAGGTTTTCAAAAGCTATCAAATTATTAGACTAATTAAGAAAATTATGCCATTAAAATCATTGCAAAGCCAGTTAATATGGAAAATATTACAATTAGAATCTATTTTATAAATATTTACAGTTTCCTATAAAGTTTTTTGCTGACTTTTAAATTTTGTGACCCTTTAGGTTAAAACTATGAAAAATATCTGAGAATTTTATTTAAAGGCAAATAATTTTTTTTTTTTTGGTGGTGGGACTCCAGCTCTGCCAGTCACTATATACTATATCTATATACTATATCACTATATACACTATCTTTTTGGCTGTCACGCCAGTCTAATAGATGGGACCTCTCGGATACAAGAGCGTGATGCCTACAATTAAGTGAGAGGAAGGAAAGACATTCAGCGCATCCCTAGAGAATAGCTGACTCCAGAACTGAACAAAGAGTTTCATATAAACCCCCACTTGATTCTCACAAGGACCTTAAGAAATGGGTACATTTCTCCAGCCCAGGAGCAATTAAGTAACCTGGGTGGGGCCAGGATATGAAACCAGCTCAGGTTGCCACTAAGTCCTGGCTCTGTCCAGCACCAGGGCAGAGGCCCTAAGTTGAACAGATTGTGTTAGACCATCAACTAACCCATGTTTCTATGGTTCAAAGTTCATGAGGATGTTCTTGAAACCTTGCTTAAAGAGAGACTGAGCAGAGCCTCCCTGGTGGTGCAGGGGGTTGAGTGCCGCACTGTGAAGCATCCGCAGCACAGCAGCACCAGTTCGATCCCTGACCCACATGGCACAGCAGCCCTCTCCTGCCTCGCCCACTGCTCCCCTTAGCAGTGTGTTTCAGTGGATCTGCCTGTTCTGCTCCCCACTCTGTCTCTGGTGACTCCTCTCACCTCCCGGGACTCTGACCTGCACCCCAGCTCTTGTATGCATAAATAAATAAATCTTTTTTTTTTTTTTAAAGAGCAAATAAAAGATCACTATTGTGCTCATTTACAGGATACACTTAAAGGGACTTGAGCCATTTGGGTCCTAGTAGTAATACTCTGGCCTGACCTTGGCCCTACACACATCTGCTTCAAGACTGAGCCTGCCAGTTACGGCTCAGAGGAGAGACGTCTGCTGGAGGACACAGCTCAGCAATAAGAAGCTCCTCTAGCAGGGCACCAGCTCTGTCTAATGAAGGTGGCCCCAATCAACCCTGCATCCCTCCCACCGTATCAGTCATTACAGCCAGAGAGGGAGACTGACAGCATCTCCCTGGTCCAATCTCTCACATGAATTAACAATGGCAGAAGGAGGAAAGTATCTTCTTAAGATGGAGCACAGAGAAGCAGAGGGAGGGGGAAGAGGAGGAGCAGGGTATAATTAGTGGGGGTGGTTCTGTGGCGCTTTAATCTTCTCAGATTACCCCCTATCCCACATGCACCATCTTGCCTGCCCTGGTCACCCTGTCTCAGTTATCCTGGCATGCAGAGGGGAGCAGTGACAGCCAAAGCGACTTCATAAGGAAACGACAGGGTCAGACTGAGTATGTTCCACATTGGAAGTGCTAGAACATGTGGGGGGCAGAGATGGTGGAAGAGACTGTGCACAGGGCAGCTTCTGAGCCCCAAGCACCCACTCTGACATATTTCTGAAGTCCCAGCCTCAGCACCAGTCGCCCTCTGTCTAGCTTGACTGAAGCTGGATCGCACAGTCAAAATCTCCTAAGATTCTGTGCCCCTGTGAGAACCCCATCCTCTTCCTTTATGTTGAGGGGCTATTGACTGGGTATTCACTGTGTGTCCCACAGGCTGGCTTTATGCCCCTGTGTGGGGGATCATTCTTTGAGCCCCAAATCAGAACACAACCCTCAAGTCTGAATTTATTTATGGAGTCAGAGAAGGTGACACTTGCACTGCCTTGGAAAATTCTGGGCTGAGTGGCCCCTGCTAATGCCCTAAAACTCTAGTTCATCGTGGTAAGTGAGTCATGGTAGATGGGGAAGACAGGAAGGAGCAGCACTGGGTTGGGGTAAGAGGTCCTGGCTTGGTGTTTTGCCTTTCTAGGCCTAGTTTCCCAGTGTGTAAAATGAACGCCCATCCCATCCCTTTGCTCCAGCTTCTAGAAAGCCTGTACTGAGTTTGGTGTGCACACTCATATGCATGTTTCCTTAGGGGTCTATGGCTCTCAGTAGGCCAAAAGGGGTTCTGGGATCCCAACAGTGAAAACTGCTTAGAGAACCCCCTTCGCAGTCAGTGGGGGACAATCTTCCCTGTTCACTTGGACTCAGCACACGCCAGCCCCTGAGACAACAGCGCAGCTAGGGCCAGGCTGCAGTACCCACTTCAGCAGCTCACCAGCTCTGAGCAGGCCAGGTCGCTTCCACTGATCCTCGGCTCCTTCACTTGCTGGAGGAGCCTGCCTGCACGGTTTGGGGTGGTCTGTCTGTAGGGCGGGAAACTGTGACATCCTGTGGGAGCCTCGCTTCTCTCCCCACCCTCCTCCTCCCTCTCCCTTGCTCCAGTCCCCGCCTCCTCCACCCAGCTCTGGCCTAACTGGGCAGAGACGTGACGTGGGCAGGCTGTGCTTCGTGACTCTTCCCCTGTCCTCCTTCAGGCTGTCACCTGTCAAGTCCTCCCCTCTATTAAAACCTGCGCTTGGAAGGATCAGATGTTACCCCACGTTGTAAAATTAAATCCCTGAGGTTTGTCTCCTTGGGGTGCCTGCACACTGTTGTGTTTGTATCTGTATGAAATGTGGGAGACCCCAATCCAAGGGCAAGAGAAGGTAAGGCAGGGACAGTGTGGGGGCTGGGGCACTTGGGACCTTGGCAGGGTCTCTGAAATCACACACCACCTCCAAGCCCTGAAAACCAGTCTTGAGATTGGGGCTTTTGGTTCAGGCTGCTGGACTTCCGGGTCATGAACCTGGAAGGTCACAGGACCACCTGGAACAGAAGAGGAGCAGACCCTTCCTCCTGGCTGCTGGGAAGCTCTGATTCCTCCACTGCCTGGTGGCTTCCTGAGGGCGGGGATTATACCTCATTTGGTACTACTGGCTCCCCAGCTGCAAGCTGGGATTCTTTTAGAGCATGCTAATTTGGGGGTAACTGGGTGCACTTTGGTCATGTACAAAGACCCCTAACACATCGAGACACAAAGGACCTTCTAGCCTCATTCTAGATTCCAGGCTCCATGTCATACTCACCGACCACAGAATCTTTCTGTTTTCTGTTAGAGCAGCTTTTAGCATCTGACAGAATTCTGGCTTTCCCCTAGGATCAGTGGGTGGGAAGCCCTGACGCAGAGATAAGGGTGCTAGCTCAGGTTAGTGCTGAAACCGCCTTACAGGTAAGCCCGCAAGGTCCCTGCCTGACCCACATCACCTGCAGTCCCACCCCACTCCCGGCATGGGTGTGGACACCCACAGAGGCTGTGGTGTCTGCTCATCCGCTTATATACGATGTATTCCTCTGACTCCTTCGAACTCCCATTCCCAAGTGCTCAATTATGAAAGAACTGGAAGTTCATGCCGTGTAACTTTTGAAAGAAAGACTGAAAGTGACAGAGCCCAGTGAGGTGAGAACACAAAGAAAAGTAGCTTGTGGGACTGTGATGATTGAACCAGTGAACGCTCATCACACAGGTGGCAAGGGAATCCAACCTTCCAGATACGAAAACCCAAACTCAGAGACGTCAAGCAACTCATCCAAGGTTCCACGGCTGGTGAGTAATGGAGGCAGGATTTGAACTTGGGCCTACCTCCCGCTGAAGCCCACGCCCTTTGCACAGCATTGTGGTGAACCTCCCTTACACAAGCGCTGAGTTTGGGGACATGTGGGGCGTGACTTAATGGTCTCAGATTTTGAGGAGTTTATGGCTTAGCAGCAGAGGAAAAGCATATATTCAGATATTGACAGAACAAGGTAGAATGCAGGAAGTGCCGAGGAAGAAGGAAGGAGAGTTTGTCTCCACCCAGGGGAGGAGAAGTTGCCTGGGAGAGCTGGCATTTGAGCTGAGTCTTCAAGGACAAGCAGGGTTCTGGTGGTTCAGTGGCAATGGAGGGCCTTCTAGAAGGAGCCCTAAGCAAAGACACAGAGGACGGAAAGTCCAGGGTAGCTTTGGGAGACCCATGTGGCTGATCTGAAGTTCACAAAGGGCAGTGTCTGGTGAGAGATGCCAGGCAAAGAGCCAGAGTTAGCCAGAACAGCCCCGGAACCTCCAACGCAGCAGTTTTGTGATGGCGCAGTAAGTGGTTTCACGACCGTGGGCTTGGGAATGGCTTACAGGAGTATTTTATCAGAGCTGTGTTGACACATGTCTGGCCCAATAAATTAGCATTTCCATCTCAGCTGGCTTCATTTGGCAGGAGCAATAAATTCATACAGCAATTTAGGCAGCAAAGGGGAAGAGTGCAGGAGGGCGTGGGGGTGGGAGAAGAGCCGGAGAGTTACTCACAGCTAGTCACATTTTCATTTCTTCATTCATTCATTCATTTGTCAAAAAGCACGGTGTACACCTGGTGCTTTTTATGAGTGATTTTAGGAAGGTTTCTTTCTCCTAGCATTAGTTTATATTATAAATTTCACAGACCCTTTAAAGTGTTCGATTTGGATAGAACTGCATATTTTTCAGTCTTTCTCAGCAATGCCTCATCTAATTTACTCTACAGAAATGTCACGTAGAACAGGTATGTTGGCATATATTCAACAGATCAGAGAAATTCATGTTCAGACACCATCTTTTCTTCCACTATCAACTCTTCCTTCTGATTTCAATAGTTTGAAAATACATTCAGTCCATTTTCTAGACCTCTATAAATATTATGTATTTACATAGTGATCAAGATACTTATTCTTTTGTTTAAAAGAAGAGACGACTTATCAAGTGTTTCCTACAGACTGGAGATGACAGAATTCAGCTGGACTGAGCTGATGGAGAGACAGGACTAGACCCAGTCACTCTACATGCAGCTCTGCCAGACGATGAAGTGAAACGCACACAGTCCTAGTCTCCGGCCTGAGTGGCTCCAGTTTGTGTACTTATGTCACTGCTGTGCCTTTCATCCTTTTTTAAATTTAATTTTTTAAAGATTTATTTATTTATGCATACAAGATCTGGGTACAGACCAGTCACAGGAGGTGAGAGGATTTACCAGAGACAGAGCGGGGAGCAGAACAGGCAGATCGACTGAAATACACTGCAGAGGGGAGCAGCTGGCGAGACAGGAGAGGTCTGTTGTGCCATGTGGGTCCCCTCCCTGGCCGGGGATCGAACTGGCGCTGCTGTGCTGAGGATGCTTCACAGTGCAGCGCTCAACCTGCTGCACCACCAGGGAGGCCTTGTGTCTTTCATCTCTACAGGACTCTTGCTTTGCAGAGACTTTAAATGAAGCAGCCCAGAACTGGGCGTTGTCTTGGCTCCCAAGATCTAGAAAGATACAGGGAGGACCAGAAAGGCACTTCATGGAATGTCTTGTCACAAACTTCTCTGCCTGACACTGGGGTTTCTCTTAGAGGCCAGCTGGCGGATGATGGAGCAGAGAAGAGGACCCCTTCCTGGATACGTCACCCAGGATGCCCAAGCACAGAACACATTTCAAGTTCACCAGGTGCTTCTGCCTCATTCCCTCAGGGCTTCACCTCCACATGAATCCTGGACTCTGACAAGAACCCGCTAGAAGAGCCTCATCACCCGAGCTTTGTCCCCTGGGGTGCATGTGGCATCAAGGGACACTGTAGGTAAGAGATGCCAAGGACGAGGACAAATGCCAGCGCAATAAAGAAAAGTGCCTCGGACACGAGGGATGCCAGCTTCTGATGGGAGTCGTGTGAGTCCCTAGCACCCAACTGGCGCTGGCACCTTCTCTCTCTTCAGATCCAGGTTGGCCTGGTGGGATCTCTAGGTGCTCAACCTGCTGCGCCACCAGGGAGGCCCTCTTTCCTGCTCTTGCTGAGTCCATCATTTCTGGATAATTTGTGCAGCTATTTGAGGCTGCCGCTGGGGTAGGTATTGGCTTGCGCTCCTTGCTAACTGCTGAGGCTGATGTGGCAGGGTGGGCCAAGTCACCCACACATCTTGCCTCCCAAGCCCCCAAACTCCCCTTGCTGACCCCACGCCCTCTAGAGCAAGAAGAGGAGGCCATGAGCGGAACCTGGCATGGGGACCGGGCTGAGCTTGATTGAGCTTGATTGGCTCTGGGCCCAGAAGACCTTTTCCTGCTTCAAAATGAAAGCTCTGAGGAAAAGGTCGTCGGAGTTTCAGAGGCCTCTGCTTTTGTGCTCCCGTGCCTCCCACACGACTCCCCAAATGAAAGACTGAACAGATGCTGGCAGTTTATCGGGGCCTCCTCAGAAGGCAGGCTGGGCCTCCCCTCTCCCTTGGGGGGTGGAGGAAGGATTTAAGGCACAAGGTGAGGGACTGCAGGAGGAACCTGGGGGGCGGGTGGCTTGCTCAGTCCACGCGTTCCTTTTGGCCCAGGCGCACTAGCTCTGCGGCCTTTCTCCCATTGCAGTGTCTCTCGAGCGCTCTGGGGACTTCTGGGGTCCCTGGTTTGAAAGGTGAAGGGTGGCCAGAGCACCTCGGGGCTGGTTTCCAAAGCAGCTGGAAGGCCCAGTCAGGACACAGGCAACCCCATGGCGGGAGGTCAGGGCGTCAGGGCTGGACAGCCTGCAGGGGAGAGCCTCTCGCCTGCTCCTCAGGGGTCTGACCCAGTTCTGCACACACAGCTGGTCAATCCAGTTTAGCCCCAGAGGGTCAAGGCTCCTGTTTTAATTATCTGTGGTTGGGATCCTCTGGAAAGCAGAAGCATAGCATTTTGGCATATCCCCCAGGTCCAGTCCTTGATCCCTGATTTCAAACAGACCCCTCAAGTGCCTTGTCCCCAGAGGACCCGGTGGTCCTACTAGGCTTGTGAATTGTGAGCTTTCTGGAGTTATTCTTTTCATAATAATGCAGAGACAGTTCTTCTTGCATCCCATCCTGCTAACAGTTCTACCAGATGGGGGACCAGTACTGGGGTGAGGGTCTACACTTCCCTTCTTTCTCCTCCCAAGTGGTGGAAGTTGCTGTCATCCCAATGAATTCGGGAGATTGGGAAGAGGAGGGCTCTGCTAGGGAAAGTTGCAAACACCCAACACACCCGGCAGGGGAGGAGGTGCTGACCCACACCCTTCTTATCCGGGTGGACAGGTCTCTCTGGAGAGTCACAGACCCTGGCAGTCACATGGAAGGCGCTGGGGCTCTTGGCCTGCGAAGGAGTGTAAGGAGAGAAAGATGAGGAAAAAATCTGTGTCACAGGAGAAGGCAGCAAGGAGAAAGGAAGGACGGGGAGCCATCCTCACTGTCTCCAGGAAACACAGCATGCTGCGTGTGCACACACGCACATGCATGTAGACACACATGCACACGTTGATGCACACACACATGCCCTAGATGCTTTTTACTCCAGGCATGTTTTTTCTCTTTTGCTTTCAATGTTTAGTTTTGGCTTCCTTTGCATGATCCATGGAAATCATGGTCTCTTAGGAGTGAAAATGGTATCAAGTACCAAGTTCCTCACCCTGGTCCAGTCCTCTTTAGCAATTTCACCGGGCAGGGGGCTGGTTCTTTTTGTTCTTTCATGCTGTGTACAATGGGAAGCCATGGTCTTGTTTCCAGAAAGTGGGTGGTGGGGCTGCTGAAGTGGTGACCTGCAGCTGCTAAGCTGCAATAGATTCTTACAGTCAATGGGGTGCTGTGTCTGGTCAACCCATGATGCCCCAGAAGCGTGAACCTAGTCCTCCTGCCATGTGGATGGAAAGGGGTGCACAATCTCACGCTCAAAGCTGGCGGTTAAAAACAATCCGAAGCCTGTGAGAGGGAGAAGCTGCCAGCTTGCTGAGCCTAGCGGCTGACAGGTGAAGATGATTCATCCCTGCCCTGATAGAAAATTCTCCTCTGTTTGCGTTCCTGTCTCCCAGAACCAGCCTGCTCATCCATCTCTCCATTCTGTGAGCTCTCCCATGTGCTCTTCCTCCCTTCTGCCCCATTTTCTTCCACCTTCCTGCCCAGACAGAGATTTTGTGTCTCACACTTAAGTTATTTGATCTTCCCAGGTGGACACCGAGCCCCACAGACCCACGTTAGCACCTTCTTCTTGCATTTGGGTCAAGAGCCAGAGAGACGTGAAGGGAATACAGGTGCCTGACTTTGCTAAGGTAAGCACTTCAGCTCCAGGAGGGGAGATAGAAAGAAAGACAAAGGAGAGAGAGAGAAGATCTGCAATTAAGGCACATTGCTTCCAGGGGGAAATTGACCAAAAAATCCCTCCAAGCACAATAGCCCATGAAAACTGAAAATTAAGGTGAGAAACCCCAAACGGGAATCTTGATGGAAATTCTGCACATACTTTCCACCCACTGCTGGTCACTGGCAGCAGATAATCATTAAGAAAATCAAGTCTGTAGGAATACCCCCTGGTCTGATAATGTTTGACTTTATTTCAGATGAGCAGCCTGAACAGAAAGATTGTTCAAACTGGAGAGATCCATGCAACGATGGAATTATCTTTTCTTCTTTTTAGTGGTGAGGAATCAGAGGTGCAAGGAAATGAAATGATCTGCTGGTTAGTGGCCAAACAAAGGCTAGAACACATATATTCTAATTTAAATGCCATCATTGCTTTTACTGCCACACCAGGAAGTTTCACCCAAGGAATATTCTAGCAGTTATGATGAGGACAAAAGGACGAATCCACAATAAGTAGATTGAATCTCATAGGCTAATAAAAGTGTGTGAGGGACAGTAGGCATCAACTGAAGAAAGTAACAATTAGGACAAGAAAAAAGTGTCAGTATAAGTAAGATAAATTTATTTTATGATTGTGAATGGGAACTAGGCAAATATATGTTGGGTTAGTATTTTTGAAGCATGGGGCAAGAGAGATGCTGGGACATGAAATATTATCTGATGTTTTAACTGTTGCTCTGGAAAAGTTTAGAAATATTAACAAAAAATTTCAGAAGTGGAGCCTTTGCCTATGAAAATGAAAGGTCTTTCAGCCATAAGTTTTATATATACTAAATTGCAATGAATGAGACTTAACTAGCTAGCAAAAAGAAATTAAATAGGGGCAAAATTCTTTCCATAAGCTAATGTGAATTGGAGACTTCTGCCACTATAAAGATGAAGAAGATGTATTTTCTTCTATCGCCCCATAAAGTGCAACTAAACCTCCTGGACATCATATTAAAGCAAACACAAAGATGAAAGATTGAGAGTAGAAGGCAGACTGACTAGGGAGCTTGGGGCCTAAGGAATGGCACAGAGGTGATCTGGGCAACCCAAAAAATGCCCATGGGTACAGACAAACAAAGAAAGGGTCCCATTAAAGTCTGCTCTCTGCAGCCAAAGAAGCAGGAAAGAGGCAGCCTAATGTGACAAAATATTTTTCAAAAGTGTAGTAAAATATACATAACATAAAATTGACCTTTTTAGCCATTTACTTGTTGAGTCACATAGCTTTAGGTATACTCACATCATGTGCAACCATCACCATCATCCATCTCATAGATATTTTCATCATGACAAACTGACCGCGTTCTCAACAAATAGTAACTCCAAGCTCACCCCTAAACCCTAGTAACCACTATTCTACTTTCTGTCTGTGGATAACTATTCTAGGTGCCTCTGATAAGTGGAAATGTACAATATTTGTCCTTTGTGTTTGATTTATGTCATGTAGAAGAATGTTTTCAATGTTCATCAGATTTGTGGCATATATCCAAAGTTCATTCCATTTTTCAGGCTAATATTCCATTGTATGTATATATCACATTTTGTTTATCCATTGATCTGTTGTTTCTATCTTTTGGATACCGTGAATAATGTTGTTATGATCATGGTTATGTAAATATCCTTGCTTTCAGTTCTTTTGGGTATACTTCAAAGGTGAAATAGCTGTATCATATGGTAAGTCTACATTTAAATTTTTGAGGGTGCATTGTACTGTTTTCCATAATGACTTCACTAATTTACTTTATCAAGAAATGCACAGGTTTTCAATTTCTGCATATCTTAACCAACACTTGTTATTTTCTGTTCTTTTGTTAATAAGATAGACCTTTACCCTTACCTGGAAGAAATGAGGTGGTTTCTTTCATCCTTAATTGATCAATGTGAAAGGAAGTGAGCTATAATAAAAGCTTGAAACCATAAACAAAGAACCATAACAAAGTACCCAGAATATCCAGGTTTTAATCAAAATCACTCTTCATACCAAGAATCAGAAAAAGGTCAACTTGAATGAAAAAGGATCAACAGATACCAATAGTGAAATGACGCAGATGTTAGAATTTTTAGACAGGAATCATAAAAATGCTCCAATGAAATAATTAAAAATAGAAAGTCATAAGAAAGAAATAAAATCTCAGCAAAGAAATAGAGGATATAAAGAAGAACTATGTAGGAGTTTCAGAACTGAAGAATACAACAAATGAAATTTTAGAAACTCAGTGGATACAAAGGGCTCAATATCACAATGGCGACAACAGAGGAAAGAATCAGTGAACTTGAAGACAGAGCAATGGAAACTAGTATGTAAAAAACACATAAAGAATCTTTTTTAAAAAAGAGAATAGAGTCTCAGAGATATGTGGAACTATAACAAAAACCTAATATTCATGTCATCAGAGTTTCAGAAGAAGAGAGAAAGGGTAGGGCTGGAAAAATACTCAAAGTTATAACTAATGGCTAATTTTACCAACTTTGGTGAAAGACAAACCTAAAGGATTCAAGGAGCTGAGCGAATCCCAAACAAGAAAATCCAAAGGAAGTGAGCTATAACAAAGGACACGTCATAATCAAACCCTGAAACTCAAGTTAAAGCAAGTCTCAAAAGCAGCCCAAAAGAAATGAGTGAATGACACCTTACCTAGACAGGGGGAATCAATTCTAATGACAATGGATTTCTCACCAGAGACTATTGATGTTGGAAGGAAGTGTCATAACATTTCTCAAGTGCTAAATGAAACGACCTGTCAACCTAATTTCTATATCCAGTAGAAATATTCTTCATGAATGAGAGATATATGAGTGCATTTTCACTGATGAAGGAAAACTAAGAGAATCTGTCATCAAATCTACCTTTAGAATGGATAACGGAAGTGATTTTTTTTTAAAGGAATCTTAAATCATTGGCAAGAAAGAAAGGCCAGTAAGAGCAAAATTATGGGTAAATAGAGTAACCTTTCCTTCTCTGGAGTTTTCTAAATTATGTTTGATGGTTGAAGCAAAAGTTACAATACTGATGTATCTCTTCTGTATGTAGAAGTATCTAAGGCAATTTCATTACACACAGGGAGGGTTGCGGGGACAGAAAATATTGACACATCATTTGAACTGGTAAAATATAATACCAGGAGACTGTTCCATTAGGTATATATAAGGAAATAACAAGAGCAACCGTTAAAAGAGCTATTTGAAGAGATACATTCAAAACCACTGAAGATAAGTTAAAATGAGTTCTCAGAAACGTTCAAGTAATACACAGAAAGATAAGAAGAAACCATTCATGTAAATTTCTTTAATTGACAGAATTATAGAGATGGAGAACAAATTAGTGGTAGTCAGGGTTTAGGGATGGTGGGGAAGAAATGGTATGTAACTCTACAGGGGAAGCGTAAAGAAGATTTCTGTGGTGATAAACATCTGTGAACCTGGCTGCTGCTGTGTTTACACTAATCAACACATGGAACAAAATGGCACAGAACTACATGTGTACATTGTGCCAGTTCCTGGTTTGATGTTATGCTATAAATGTAACCAGATGTAATGTCTGCATAGGGTGGACCTCTCTGTACCATCTCTAAAAATTCCTATGAATCTACACTTATTTAAAAATAAAATAAATAACTAAAGTGAATTCGATCAGAATGTATCCATGTCACCTCCTCCCATTTTTTTTTAAATACTCTCAGAGAGTAGTTCAGTCTTCCTCCAAGAAATTCAAACCAGAAAACATTGGTTGTCAGATGGGAAAATCAAGGCAGGGAATGTTCCTCAACAAGTTCCCCTGTGCAGTTTAGCAATGTGTTTATGGGAACACCTACTAAGACTTAAGCACTGTGCTAGGTAGGTTTTTTAAAAAAGATTTATTTATTTATGCATACAAGAGCTGGGGTACAGGCCAGAGTCGTGGAAGGTGAGAGGATTCACCAGAGACAGAGTGGGGAGCAGAACAGCCAGACTGGCTGAAATACACTGCTGAGGGGAGCAGCGGGTGAGTCAGGAGATTTCTACTGCACCATGTGGGCCCCCTCCCTGGCCGGGGGTCGAACTGGCGCTGCTGTGCAATGGATGCTTCACAGTGAGGCACTCAACCCGCTGCGCCACCAGGGAGAGAGGTCCCTGTGCTAGGTAGTTTTCTTGGGCTCTCCAGTCTCTCATGGTTGGTTTGGTACAAGAACAACCATAAAAAACCAGCCACAAATTGTGTAATCTTTCAACAGAATCTCAATTGCTTCGTTTCTTTCCACATTAACACGCAATTCCCCAGAGGCTGACAAGACACATCATTTATCTTAATGTATATTTGTCCACTTAATCTTCTGGATTCCAAGATACCTCATTCATCAGGTTGGTTCTTCCTTCCCAGGCATATGAGAAGTTGGGAGGGGCAAGCACAGCAAACCCACCTCTGAGTAAGATAGAACTTTGCCTTCCAATGCAAAGCTAATTGTTCAGGACTCTGCATCTGGCTGTGTGCCATCAATTTAATCTTGCCTAGCAAGCCACACTATAAATACCCCAGGCGCACCTCTAAATGGACCCTATGTGGTTCGGATAAAAGTGCTCCTCAGAAGAGGCGCACTCTAAGAAGAGGAGTACCCCAAGTACTACTTCACCCTAAGAAGAGTAGCACACCTTATGTTAGACTGAGGAGAGTGGGACACAGGAAACATTCTTCACTCAGAAAGAAAGGTTTAGGCTGCACTCATGAATACTTCTGGTTGACTTGAGGAAGAAGTGACAAGGTGTATTCTTGGGGAGCTGAGGACCCTGACAATTTTGAGGAGCTGAGGACAATGCCCATAGTTCATACAGTGGTTACATTTCTATCCTGCAGGAGGCAGGTTGAGTGACCCAGCAGTGGTTCTCAGCCTTTTCCACAGTGAGGACACAGAGACAATGATAGGACTGTCAAGGTGTCCTAAGGAGATGGATGAAGTACTCGTGACTTACTGGAAGTGACCAGCCCAGGGGACCCTGTATCCCAGGCCCTTCTGGCTGGACTAAGCCCACAGCATGCCCCAACATGGAAGTCCTGACTAGAGACTTCAAAAGAGGCTTTTGAGAATGAGGATTAAGGCCTTCCCTCAGGTAGAAACTGGCAGCTCTGAGAGAGCCCCATGGGCACTAGGGTAGGGTGTGGATCCCTGCCAGGTCACCATCCCAGCTGTCTTACAGCAAAGAGGACACCTCATACTCCAGGCAGCGGCAGCAGCTACCAGGGACTCATTTGGGAGACGGAAGGAGGTGGATGGAAGAGTTGGGGCCTTCAGGTTGCCCAGAGCCATCTTTTCATCTGCTATTTACTGTACTTGTCCTAATCATATAGTGTCAATGCATCTATAAATTATCTTGTCTCTCAGGAGCTGCCAAGAGTGATGAAAGCTGTCACTTAATCAAAAAAGTTTAAATTAATTAAAGCGGGGCTGGTAAAGGCAGGGAAAGGAAAGACGATGTTGGCAAGGCTGGTCTGGGCCTTGCGGGGCTGGCTGAGACGATGCGGATGTGGGAGCTCTCTGACTGAGTTCCTGTACCAGGTTCTCCAGAACCCAAGCCCCAAACCTCATCCTCAGAAAACACTATGCTCATTCCTGCCTCCAACACCTCCACTTTGCAGTGCTGCCTCTATCTCTGCCACCCCCAAAAGAGTAAATGGTAGGTGGGGGGCAGAGCCAGAGGTCAATAACATGACAGCTATCTTTGATCTGGAGTTGGGTTTACTTCAACTTGACTTTTGGGTGAGAAGGAACTGATCAGAAAGGAATTAAGGGTCTTAAGAGCAGATTGACTCCAGGCAATTTGGGGAAGACTGGGATTTGTCCTTAACACCCCAGTTCCCCATCCTGGCCAGGGGTGTCTCTGCACTGCTGCCCAGATATTCAAGTGTCTCCCCCTGCCTCTACAAGGCCCTTTTAATTCCTCTACCTCCAAGATAATCATGATCTGGTTCCTTCAACTCTCACCTCTATCAGTAAAACAAAGCACAACAAAATAAAACTTGCTCCTAGCAGGGGGTTGAGTGTCTGGAGGAAAATCTAATGAACTTATTTACAAGGTATTATAATTGATAACGGTTTATCATGAACCGGAGGCTGCATCCTCCAAGGCAACAATGTTCTGATGACAGTTGTGGTACAGCAGAATCTGCCTTTGCCCTTGCAACCAGGCCACAGAGGCTCCCACCCACACAGGGGATCCACACAGCTGGTTTGTGGTGGAAAGTCACTACCAGCATTCTGTTGATTTCCTCCAATCTACAACAACATCAGTGCAGCGCTTTAAATTTATAAATTTCACATGTGAAGTAGTCAGAGCCAGTATGAACATTTCCATTTTACAAGTAGGACCACTGAGACTCAGAGAGGTTAAGTACCTTGCTTAAGGTCACACAGCAATAAGTGGTAAAGTGAGGTCAGGGAAATCATCCACACCACCTGCAATGCCACTTCCCACTTTCCTCTTCTAGCTGGTTGGCTCCTATTCTCCCAGACTCCACCTCCTAGGCACTCTGGTGCTACCCTGTCTTGTCTTCAGCTGAGGCTCCCAGCCGGTGTTTTGCACACGGCACTCTCCCTTCGCTTCATTATTGTCTCAAAGCTCTGGGAAGAAAAGGAGAGGCTTAACATTCAAGGCCTGGAGCAATGTCAGCCAATAAGATAAACAGTTGGAAAGGTCAGGTGCTGCTTGGATAATTATCCAGCGTTGGTGGAGTCATAGAACCAGGCTGGAAATCAAGGTTTTCTCAAGTGGGAGGTTCCAGGACTTCAGCGAACACTGCCATCTTCTCATGGAGACATTGTACCCAGCTCACATTCTGCTCTGTCCAGAGGTGTGGACATGCAACATTCACACATAGGAGCATCCATGATGCTTTAGGCTGAGGCTTCAGGTCATGCGGTCCCAGTCTCAAGAGGCTCTCTCCATATCTGGAGCTTGCTCTAAGTTGTGGAAAAGTAGGTGACACACAGCTCCCCTCCTTTTCATTGTACAACTGTCAGAGGGGTACAAAAGGAGAGCTTGTGGTTGAAGAATCTCTTATGCACAGTGAGGTTTGTATTTTTATTGAGCAAACTTTCCGTGCTTACTATGTAAACTCGTGTTTGCTTCATGGATATTAACTCATGTAATCTTCATTACGATTCTGCAGATTCTACCGTACCCATTTTAAAGATGGGAGTGCTGAGGCACAGAGAGGTAAGTAACTTGCCAAACAAAGTTAAGCAAGTGGAGATGCTGGGATTCACACCCAGACAGTCAGTTCTAGTTTGTCCTTTAGCATTTAGTAACTAGGGCAGAGAATTTATGGTTCCTTCTCTGTGTGCTAGCTGTGACTTTACACTTCCATTTCCCATGTGCCTCAGTTTCCCTAGATGTTCAAAAGGGAGACCTGTCCTACTTATTGACCCCACACGCTGGTTATGATGATCTGATGAGACTGTACACATAAAAGTGTGCTTGTTATCACCAGTATGTGCTAGGAACAACATATACTATGTTACTCATCTTTAAAGATGCTGCTTAAATCTTCATTGGTAGGTCTGCTTTCGGACCTTAAATTTGAAGCTAGACACCAGGTATATTGGTTTGCTAGACAGTGGTGGAGCAAGAGAAATAAAAAGGCAAACTTTAGCCGCTTCTGCAAAAAGTAATTTAACCACTCGCTGACCTTAATTGTCAAGCTTCTAGTAAGCAGGAAAAGTCAAAAAGAAAGGAAAATCTGAAGGCCGAACACCCGCCTTCACACGCACACCTGCTGGACTGAGGCTCAGGTGCCTGCATTCACCATCTCGTACGCTCGTGCTCCACTCCCAGCCTGGTACCAGGCCTGAAGGGAGGGGAAGATACTTCCTCACCCCCTCCCCCAGCCCCATAGGGAGCCCCCACAAACCCAAAGTCAGAAGCATCAGAACCTGCATGCATGTTGTAAGAGAATCATATCATCCTGCACCAAATCCTAAGGTGTCACCTGGGCAAAGGAGACACCATGCTAAGCATTTTATTTGCATTATTCCATTCCACAATCAGAGCAGCACTGTAAGGGCTAGCATAGCACAGATGAGGACACTGGGTCTCAATGAGGCCAAGATCATCCAAATAAAACACATGTATTTAACACTGCTAGCCTGGCAGGTGATGAAGCCACCTTGGACCAAAGAAGCACCTGCCCCACCTGAACCTGCTTCTCAGTGGCCTATTCCTCATTGTCAAGGTCCTCATTCTGGGTTAGTCTTTGGGTTAAAGGCAGTGTGAGACAAAGGATGATCTACTTCTAGAGTTAAACAAAGCTGAACTTGAATCCCGGTCTGCCATTGTCCTTATATGACACTTGTTATATGGCAAGTGACTAAACTTCGCAAGCCTCAGTTCTCTCTTCTGTAAAATGGGCTTACCAATACCAGGCTGTTAGCGCTGTAGTGAGGAATGAATGAGATGCTGCAAAGCACCAGGCACTTAATCCAGTCGTGCGTGCGGTGGGGATTCAGGAACTCACAGCCTTTGCGTTCACCTCCAAGAAGTGCTCTTCTAAAATGGGTCTCTGCTGCTAGAAGACTCAGTATCTACATCTCCTAGCAGGCGGGAATCAAACTCCTGATGCTTAAAAGCAGACTCTTGCATTAACATTTCTAAAAAGCCAAGAGACAGGCAGGAGAGCCACGGCTCAGATACTGAACAATGAGCTTGTTCCCAGTAAATGACCATCTAAGGTCCTGAGAACAGCTCTTTAAAAAAACCCCTAAAGCTGTTTGGGGAGAGGGTGTGGGTCAGACAGCACAAAGAGCCAGGTTTTGCTGGGACCAGGGGCACTGAGATGACAGGTTTGTTAGTGATGCTTTTGGGAGCCCAGGGAACCACTGGGCCCCCCCTGACCCCAGAAGATGTTCGTCCACCTGATCCCCTCCATGTCTGTCTCCAGTGCCCTTCCTGCATCACGATGCCCGGCACTGTCTTCCGCTGGCAAGAAGAACCACAAAGTGTGGAGAGCATCCAGCATGGTCTTAGGATAAATTGGAGAGTGGGCAGGTACTGAGGCTCCTCCTGCTCCCTTGGGACACTTGTCTCCACTTCTGAGGTTCACTGCTTTTGTGGGGTTGGTTCTTAACAGAATGCTTCCAGGGCTAAATGAAAGGTTCTAGGACTCCCGATGCTTTTAAGACAGAAAAGAATGAATGATGTAATGACTTGGGTAAGGCAGGAACTCTTAGGGGCAGGGAGAGAGCACCTCATAAATCTCCCCAGTTCCCCTCCTCCCCTCCAGTACACAGCCCCCCCCCCCCACCACTTCTCTTTAAGGTGTCCTTCTTGCTTCTAATCCTCAAAGCACTCCACACTGCTTAATCTCTCCTCTGTCTTCTCAACAACCTGGCAGGCATTTTTGGCCCCTCCAAGCCTCCACTACTTCTGAGTAAAAAGATCCTTGCAGGGGAGAAAGGTCAGTGACCTGTTCAAGGTCACACCGTTGGCACACTAGTAGATCTAGGCCTTGCCTACCTGGGGTCCACTCTGAGGGGTTCTTGCTGCTACATGGCAGCCTGCAGGCTCCAGGCCCCTGACCCTGGAGTAACCCCTCCAGCACAAGCACAGTGCCCACGACTACCCTGTTCCTGATCTGTCAGGGCCCTTTGCCAACTCTGTGATTAATCCCTAATCTAATCAGCTTCAACAGTGACCCAACTGGCTCCCACTCTGGGTGCTGGATAATATTTTGATGTTGCTAATGGCCATGTTGCGTGCAGCGCCACCAAGCTGGCTGCACACACCTCACTCTCCCCTCCCTTACTCCTTCCACCCAGCAGCCCACTCGTCCACCCGCTGTTCCCGTAGGCACTTCCACACCAGCAGCCCACCCCAGGTCTGGACCCTGATGTTCACGTTCTGTTCTGTGACAGATCCTGGAGTCTCAGGCTCTCCATGGCTGCCCCTGTCTGCCCAGAGCTGCAGAGCCAGTTCTGCCACTTGCTTTCCTATCCTGCCCTAATCCCTTAGCTCAGAGGAAGCTGTGCTGCTCAGAGGAAGCTGTGCTGAGAGGGAGCCAGCCTGCCTGGTGCTCCCCTGTGTGGCTCTCTGTGCATTTGCTAGGGGACAGCTGAGGTCCTCCCAGGGAGCTGGCTCCAACCAGCCGAGGACCCCTTGCTCCCCCTAAGGATGCCAGCAGGGGCGAAGGAAAGAGGGAGTCAGCGTTTAGAGACTGATGCCAGTTAATTGTTTATCAGGACAGAGGAGACAGGCCACGATGACGGCTGACAATGACAGGAGGCAGGGACAAAGAGATGTCTGTTCAGTGTGGTTGAGAGGCTGACCCCTCTGGCCCGAAGCAGTAGCCCTGGCTCCTTCCAGCTCTGTAGATCCTCACTGACTGCCCCCCTGCACCCCATACAGCTTCCAATGTGTGTGTTGCTCGGCATCACTTCCCCAGCCTGGCCACTGAGGGCTGTGTCCAGGGTTCAGGCTGCAGGCCTCTCTGCCCCCTCACTTAGACTCCTGGAAGGGCGCTGGAAAAATAGCCATTAAGCCTGAGGGGAGAAGAGGGCCAGGCTGAGCACAGTGTATGGGAGCACACTGTATCTGGGTGAGGGCTGGAGGCCAGAGTGGCCAGAGTCTGCTTTCTCCAGCACTTCCTGTGAGCCAGAGGTCGGTGGGGGCAGGATGTGGGCCCTGCCCGGATTCTCTGTCCTGGGGAGCAGAGATAGAAGCATGAGCACAGGCCCCCCAACGTAGGACAGGCGTGAGGAAGGATGTCTCCACAGAGGGGACATAAGAGCTGCCAGCTGCATGCCAGACCAAAACTTGGGAGAAGCCTGGTGGTGCACTGGGATGGCTGCAAGGACTCACTATGTGGGGGCAGCCTGAGAAGGGAGGTGGCGTGCAACACCGGACCCACTCGCTCCTGGGGCCATGGCGTCATTACAGGCATCTTCAGGGAACAGCACACAACTAAATTTATGTTACCGAAAGAGGACCACTGAGTTGGGCAGAGGGCAGTCTGGAGAGACAACGAGGTGATCACACAATGACGGGCTCCCAGGTGCCCAGTGCTAGCCTCCCCACCCCTCACAGGGAGTTCCTTCTCCTCCTGCCTTCAGGACGGTTCTTCTGGTTTTCAGAGCATTTCAGGACTCTTTTATCGTCAAGTCTCTCAGAAGGACATGTCAGAGCTACCTCGATCCTCTGCGAGTCCCTCACCTCTGGCCCTCTGTTGGATACTGGGCCCAGAGCCCGTTGGTCAGAATCAGACCCATCTCCCTCCTCTCCAGTCCTTCCCCAGCTTTGAGCAGCAGAGATAACTCTCTTCACACCTGGGCTCTGGAACACCCACTTCACGGTCTCCGCCCGTGAGGACAACTCCGTGCAGGGTGGGAAGGGCCCGGCCCATCAAGGATCCACGGTCCAGCTTGCAGATGAGACACAGCCCACAGGAGCCAGCTGGCTCCCACGTGGCAAGTTCCTGACTCAAAAGCAGAGCTCTGGCCCTATTTAGCATCACCCAACCTCACTGCCCTTTGCATCCAGAGAGGCAGATGTTAGAAAACATCAATAGCAGGCAGACAACCTGCCAAAATATTTGTGAGCATCTGACTGTTGGAAGAGATTGGCAAAAGTGGCGATGTCGCTCACATAGACGGTGGCAGATCATCTGCGGGCCCTTCCTGCTCCCCTTGGTGACAGGGGTACTGGCACAGAAGGGACAGGCTGTGCTCCCCAGCACTGCACACAGTCAGGCACATACAGTGGGGGTCTGGAGCCCCGGCTGCTGCTCCTGCTCCTGCCTCCCCCAGCCGCTGGTTTGCTGCAGGAGCAACGGAGCTCCTATCGCTTTTCTAATACAAACTTCCCAAAGTAAAGCTGGAAGCAATTTTCTTGGCCCGGGGACTTGAGTGTCAGGGATTCTTTGGGGTTGGGGTGGATGCATGGAGGAGGCACTCAGGGGCATCAGCAGGCTTGGCTCCTGGGATTTGCCCAAAGGCAATGGAACTCAGAAGATGCAAATAATGACTTTACCAGAGTGTATTAATTTTTAGAACACAAAATTGAGACGCCCTCTTCTGTGGAGGAGATCAGCCTCTCCCTCCTAACTGCCTCTCCAGGCTGGCCTCAGTTCATTTGATCCCCAAGCCTATCCCGGGCCAGCGGTGAAGACTCGGGAACTGCAGATCCCCAGGCTAGGGCGCTAGGGTTTTTGACTTCAGAGGCCCTCCTGCCCCCCTTGGGCATCTGCTCATCTGTAACTCATTTGGGGGACAAATCATACCATCTGCCATAGTCAACTGCCAAAACAAGGAAGTACATAAGATTTTTCAAGAAGCTCCTGGTTTGAGAAACCAGCAGGAAGCTCTGTGCGTAACAGCCTGACACCCTCGCTGAATGTGTTTACTGCTCCCACCATCTCTGCCATCAGCTTCGTTTAGTTTATTGAGCTCCTACTTTGTGCCAGCCTCTCTGCACATCTTAACACACCCTGCCAGGCTGTGCTACCACGTCCAGGGCCCCAGATGTTAGACTTGTTGCGACCACATAGTCAACAGCTGTCAGCATCTGGATGCAGGTGTGCCACCCTCAGATTTCTGGGCCTCCCTCCCTGAAGAAAAATGCTTGTTTCCTGCTGCCTCCTACCCTACTTGCCCCTAGGCCCCTAAAAACCCTGGAGGGCCTCAACAATTGCTCTGGAGTAACTGTGCCTGGATAGGCCTGTCCCTCAGCTGAATAACACTCTGGCCTGCGAAGACTGAAGCGAGTCTGATGGTCTCATCTTTCCACCACTCCAGGACTCCTGGCACTTCAAAAACAAAACAATGAAAAATCTGATTCGTCTTCTTCTTGGTGAACTAACGCTCCTGGGTCACCCACGTCTAAGGCTGGAAGCAAGTGCTACTTAGCAGAGAGGCATTGGGTGAGGATACATCTTTAGAGGCTGACCTGTGAACATGTTGCACGGCTAAGCAAAATGTTGTGTGCATGCATATGGGTGCATTTTTTTAAAATTTTTTGGTGTGTGTGTGTGTGAAAGTCCAAAGCTTTCATTGTCTCTGGAAAGAGGTAGGTGAACCCAAAATAGCTGAGAACTACGAACAGGCTGGATAACTCAAGAGAGAGATAGCTGTGTGGCTACAGAAGTACCCAGTTAAGGAAAACACTGAGACCAGGCAGCTGCCTCCCTAGGGCCTCCAGCCTGGACTTTCCAATGACCAGATTCTTGGGTTTGGGATCCTTCAACAGTGTGGTTTTATGAAGTGTTCACGTACTTTTGAACGGCATGGCCCGGCCAAGCTTGGACCCATGCCTTTGGAAAACCACTAATGAAACATTAAATAGCCCGAGAGGCCTAGCTAGCTTTGTGCCAGAGCCCTTGGCTGGAAGGAGGCTGCTGTGTGGCCATAGGCTGGGGGCTGCTGGGTCCCCAGAAAATTTAATAGGTGGTGACAGGGAAAGTCCTGGTGACAACAACTCACTCTGTTCACAGGGGCCTAGGCTTGGGATCCTCCGCTGCTGTCTGGGAGGACTGCAAGGCCCGGACGGGAAGGTACCGCTCGGCTGAAACAAAGCTCAGCACATTCCCCAAACCACAGACCCTTCTGGATCTGCTCCAGCCACCGGTTCAGCTGAACGGCCTTTCTGTCCCCCAACCACAGAAAGAGAAAAAAAACCCCTCTTCTTGGCTAGACCTTTGTGGTCTCAGACTTGGAAAGGGACAGCGTTGCTAGTGATACACTCGTGAATATCAAGTTGCGAATATTTCCACACTACCCAGTGCGATCCCCCTCGTCACCTCTTGCTGTTATTCCCCAGCTCACAAGGTGGGGAGACACATGTCACTGGAACATCCTCCACTTGCACACAGAACCTCAGGGAATAATAGCAGCCTAAGAAGCACCCTACTTTCTAGAAACTCTATTCAATCATGAGGCTGGGCTCCACGGCCAAGGGCACACAACACATACCGTTTACACGTGTTCCCTGTATCAGCTGAACCCCTCCTGTTGGCCGGGACCATCCATTGCAGGAGTTCAATGCCAGGAGCTTGAGCCGTGGGGCTAAGGTGCCCCATGAGCCAGACTGATATCAACTCACGCTCTGATCTTGACAAAATAACCTCTCTGAGCTGCCATTTTTCCACGTGAAAAGAGAGAACCCCAGACATAACAAGATATCATAAGTCAGTACCTAGAACATGTCAACGCTTAATAAAACGCAGATGTTGGTATGAGTGGCCCATGCATATGCTGCTCAGATCTGGGCTGATATAAATTCCAAAGCGTATGTCTGGAGTCAGGTGTTCTTCTCTACCTTTCCTCAAGTCACAGGGCTCAGTGATGCCCATGGAAGTTCTGTCTTGTAAGATCTACAGTAGTTCTCCCATATCCGAGGTTCGCTTTCTGCGGTTTCAGTTACCTGTGGTCACCCATGGCTAGAAAATAAGATATATAATATTTTGCGAGAGGCCACATCATATAATTTTTATTACAGTCTATAGCTATAATGCTCAATTTTACTACTAGTTATTGTTGTTAATCTCTTACTGTGCCTAACTTACAAATTTTGTTTTATTGTTAGTTCTGTACACACAGGAGAGAACACGTTAATAATAGTATGGGGTTTGGCCCTTCCAGGGTTTCAGGTATGTATGTAGGTCTTGGAACATAACCCCTGAGGATGGTGGGGGGTCTTCCATATATGGAAAACCAAAGACAGGAAGAAAGAAACAGCTCCAGGGTGGAGAATCCTGAATTCTGGACAACTCAGGAGTGCTGAGGACAGCTGGGTGCTCTTCCCCTGTAACTGCCACCTCTGGCCACTAGGGGCCCGTTGAGTCCCTTGCTCTTTCTCAAGAGTGGGGTGGGGGGAGGAGGGGAGGGGACCGTTCCCTTTATTCAGCTAACAGAAAGCTGGGAATTTTCATGTGAAAATTTCACTAGGAAACGAAGACAAAAAGAAAAAAAAAATACAAACAAATGGAAACAGATAAGCTGACAGTGCAGAATTTGGATCCGAACGAAACCAAAGCTTAGTCTGAGAAAGACTTTGCAGATGGAGTTGACAGAGGCTCTTGCTTTAGACAGACCACTCACCTTCTAGCCTGAGACAGACTGGGTTCCCTACCTGCTCCTTTTCCTTAGGCTCCCAGGCTCCCATCACCCTCTGTAGCCCTCCCTGCTCACTCCTCTTCACTCCATTGCATCTCTGAAGACTTTTGGGTGGGCCAGGGGAGAGGCTTCCAGAACCCCACCCAGGGTGTTATGGTATTGAATTCCCTTCACATTTACAGATCTGGTAAGAGAAGATATCACCTCTACCCAGGAGAGAAGATGGCCCTTTTCTTCACACTGTAGGGATATGCTTGTTTCATAAAGAAGTAAAAGCTTTAATAGCAAAGGTATACTGGGCCTCCCTGGTGGTGCAAGGGGTTGAGCGCTGCACTGTGGCGTTTCTGCAGCCACTGCAGTGTGAGTTTGAACCCAGTCAGGGAGGAGACCCACATGGCGCAGCAGACCTCTCCTGCCTCCCCCGCTATCCCCTAAGCAGTGTATTTCTGTGGATCTGCCTGTTCTACTCCCCACTCTGTCTCTGGTGAATCCTCTCACCGCTGCACTGTGGCGTTTCTGCAGCCACTGCAGTGTGAGTTTGAACCCAGTCAGGGAGGAGACCCACATGGCGCAGCAGACCTCTCCTGCCTCCCCCGCTATCCCCTAAGCAGTGTATTTCTGTGGATCTGCCTGTTCTACTCCCCACTCTGTCTCTGGTGAATCCTCTCACCTCCCGCGCCTCTGGCCTGTACCCCAGCTCTTGTATGCATAAATAAATAAAATCTTTAAAAAAAAAAAAGAAGGGCACCAGATTTAATATATATGTATGTGTGTATGTGTGTGTGTGTATATATCTATATATATCTCAAAGGTATACTTAAGAGAAGTGCTCAGACTTACTCTATCCCTTTGCTGGAAAATCAAGCATTAAGGAATGGAGACATTTGCATTTTATTAGTTACACATTTCTTTCCAGCCCTGAAGTTCTGCAGCCCCCATTTATCACGGCTGTGACCAGGCTGGCCCTGTGTGTTCACACCTGAGAGCGGGCATCGCGGGAGCAGGAGGGGGACGGCAAGGGTCTCACCAAGCTGGTCTCCGGCCTGGCGCGTGCTTGGCTCACCCTGGGACCCTGAGCAAATTGTGTAGCTTCTTCCCCAGAGTCTCCCTTTTCATGGTCATTCAGGGATGTAGACCGGCCCCTGCAGGCTTGTTGGGATTTAGAATTTTACATCTTATAAGCAGCATCCAACAAGGATTTAAACGTGAGAGAATAGGGGAATGAATACCCACTGAAGACTGATTTTAGGCATCTGACATACACCATTTAATCTTCACAACAACCCTGCACGTTTCTGTCATCTAGCCTAGCACCGATCCCAGATCAGACACAGAGCACTGGGAAGCTCAGCGGTTTGCCCCAAGCTACACAGCTAATGGCGCAGAAGCAAGATTTGGACTGTCAGGCTCCAAAGCTCTTTCCACTCACCACTCGCCCAACGTCGCAGTTGGGCTGATGACAATACTGGAAAATGGCAAGGGTTCAGCAGCTGGAAACCTGTATTCTGCTCCCACCTCTGCTTGCCCTGCCCCTCCCTGGAGAAGGAGGTGTGGAGGCCCAGGCCAGCTGGGGGTACGCCCAGGTCGGGTCCAGAGCTGGATGTCACCTGCACGTTGCTGGCCCCTCTGCTGGTAATTTTAAGAAGACCCCGGCTGGCCAGGTTGCATGTCCTGCCATTGGTGAGTGCCGTCTGGGGGCCCACCTCTCCTCACAAGTCCATACTGGGGGAAGATGACGTTGCAGCCTTAGCTTCAGGCCTCCAGACAAGGTATTGTAATTTCACGGGGCTGTTCACTCCAGGAGGTTGAGGGGCCTGTGTCTGCCTGGGGGCAGAGTTGTTTGTTTTAGAGGGTTCACACGAGCCAGAGGTCTGCCAGTGACACAGCCTTCTTGCTGCACAAAAAGATCGCCCCTAGAAATCTAAGGAAAATAGTGAAGGCCCAGTGGACACAAAGAAAACTTCCCTAGTTGTCATTTCTGCTAGATGCGCCGTAAACATGTCCATGGCACACGCCTGACAACGTCCCACCAGGTGCTCTCCTCCCCTAGCTAAAGGCCACTGGATGTCTCCTTAGGAATACTCCAGTGCCCCCTGCCTGGCAACAGCACCCCTCCGGCTCTGTTCAAGTCCTGACACACACAGGCCAACACAAGATTCTTGAAACACAAGCATTCTGGAGACATAAAAATCTCCTAAAGACAGAAATCCCTCTGAAGGATAAAGGGAACATGGCTGAGAGAGAAATGCAAGCTTGCTCTGGGGCTGTGCCCAGACGTAGTGGCTTCTCAGAGCTCCCCCACCCCCCGATGCGTACACCCGAGGAGCGGGCAGATCGGATGCTTTCTCTTCCCACCAGCTGACAAGGTCTGTTTGAAGGTGCCCAGACAGGTGGAGAGCTAGCGGGGCCCCTACAGCTTCCTGGAAAGAAGATGCCATCTTGCCAACTTTTCCTAATGAGCACATAACTTTGAAAAAAATCCCAAAAACTAAGTTACTATGGCTCCACAAGAGCTAATCATCACATGGAAATAGTTTGTTGGTAACAACAAAAAGACTATAAATAGTTCATCAGAAATAATCCACTTGTTTACATTTCTCTCTTTTAACATCATGGAATAATGATTATGGGTGGGGGGGAAATGTTAACTTTAAAATTGTAAGAGTCCTGCACATATCTGATAAAAAATATCAGCTGGCTCTCTTCACTTTGGAATTGATTTTGGAAACCAGGTAATACTGATAACAAACTCAATTTGCTAAAGCAGGACTGGGGAGTTGATGGTCGCATTGCCCATGTAACAGCCAGTGGTGGCCACAGGCCACATGGCCCCTGAACACTTGATATGTGACTGAGGAGACTGAGCACATGCTATCTTTAATTTTACTGAATTTCAATTTAAACAGACACATTTAGTGAGTGGCTAATGACTGGGAAGCACAGGTCTAGTGAACAGAATGAAGTCTCCATTATACTCGAGTCCAGAGTGGGTGTTCTTTAAGAATTCACTGTAAAAAGGAACTCCCTTAAGACTCATTAATCTGAAAAGAAATTCTTTTCTTGAGGGGTCAAACTGACTCTCAAACTTCACACTTGAAAGTTTCTCCTTTGCCTCAACTCCAAATGTTCTCCAGGAGCAGACTACACCTTGCTGCTTCTCCCTCTCCATTGTCCATCCTGCTCTGGCCATGGCTCCCGCCCCATGTCTTTATTAAGACTGCTCTTTTAAAGACCCCCAGATGAGCATCTAGTGGCCTCTTCTTGGTTGCCATTAGTGAAGATCCTTCTCTCCTAACGCCCTTGAGAGCCCTCCTCTTGGTTCTTCCCAACTTGCTAACTTCTGAAGAGACTTTCGTGCTTCCCCTGCGTTTGGAGCTAGACATTCCCCAAAGGTCAACTCTGGGGTCCCAGGTCTTCTCAATTTTACACTTGTTCCTGACTAAGCTCAGCCACATTCCTGTCTTTAATCAATCCACTGAGGAGTCAACCTTTCTCTCATGAACCAGCCCCACACCCAGATACAGTGAGAATCTCTTGTGGATGGACCATAAGCACCTAAACACTTGCCCCAAAACTGTCCTCAGAAATGTCACAACCAGCTCTGTTATCCCACCATGTCTCATCTCCTTCACCCTCCAAAATATGCTCCTCAAGTCTGGGTGTCTTTGTGTTTTGACCTTCCATGTCAGGCACTAAGTCCCATAACTTTTACTGTCAAATAATTCTCTTCCTCTTTGTCATCCAGATACTGCCTTATCCCAGGGCCACCACATCCCTGATCCCTGCTGTTTGGGGTGGGGGGGGTGTTGTCTTCAAGTCAATCTACCCAGTGCCTTCTGGTCTTCCTACTTTCACCAGAGGTTTATACTGAACTTGAACATGCCACAGTCTTGCTTAAGACCTTACACTCGTGCAAGAAGAGTTCACAAATCCAGGGAATTAATGATATTTCCAAAAGGTTAAAGCTCCTGAGAAGAACCATAATCCATGTCCCACCTTTATTTCCCATCCCTCTATTTTACACACCCTGTGCTCTGTCATTCGCTCTCTTCACAGCTTCACATTCCCCCTCACCCCACCACCCCACTCCCAGAATAATTCATTTTCAAAGACACGATGTCACGTGATCTTGCTTGATTCTTGATCCCTCCAACCTAATCAAAGAGCATTGTTCATAAAGCTGAAATCAGAACTTATCAAACTGAATTTGGCACACTATATTTTCATATCTCTCCCCAACACATTTTTAAGGAAAATATTATATTTCATTCATTTTTGGTTCTAGTATCTAGAACAATACCTATCCTATAGTAAATGTTCAGTGACTCTCTCCTAATTTAAACATTAGACAAAAGAGGTTTTCTTGGATTCTGTCTGTGGTACTCATCATCTGTAGATGAGTATGGCCTGACTAGCTCAGAACTGTCCCGATTTACCTCAATTGTCCTGGTAGCCCATTTTGTTAGGGTTCCTTGTCATTCTAAAACACATCCCAGTTTGAATGCTAAATTACATGGTCACCCTAATCATAAGCCTTCAGTTATTTTCTGTAGAAATCTTAAGGAAGAAGATCCATTTATAAAAAGTTAAGAAACTGAAATGCCAAGGAATAGGGGAATAAATGGTTGGAGGACCTCTTAACTTCTCCTCCAGTAATAAGGTTCTTGGAGCCTGTGATTTCTAGAAGTATTCTTGAGAGAAGTTGTAATGAAAATGTAGCCACTTTAATTCCCTCAGCCTGGCACCAGGAGACACAGTAGGTAGGCAGTTTTCTGTAAACTCAGGTAAGTGAGAAACAAGAGAGGCAGGAACTACGAGAGTACTTTCTAACCAATTGGAACTTGCCTAGGAAAGAGGCAAGAACTGGAGCGGCTTGGCGCCAGAGGAGCTAGAGAGAGGAGCGAGGTGGGCCAGAGCAGAGCGGGAGGGAGAATAGACACAGACACAGACAGTTGGAATCGATGTGTCCTTGAAAGGTTGATGACAAACTTATTTTCAGAATCTGTGACGGAAAAGAAAAATGAAGGCCCAAAGAGTGGAAAATTAGGAGGCAGGGGAGAATCTGTAGAAGCAGTTATCAATGAAATGAGCCCTCGCCTTCGCCCTTGACAATTCTAAGTGTCTATCCGGTTGGACACGGGGGTCACGTGATGCTATATGGTGCTGATTATATTGAAAGGTCACTCTCCTTTATTTGAAAGACAAGCTCACAATCTTCCCTTTTACTCAAAAGTTAACCAGCTTGCCTTGTCACTTAAAAACCAAAAATTACAGAAAAAGACAAGCTACCTTTATCTCATAAATTTCCCTCCATATTCTGGCTAATCTCACCCCTCTCCTTCCCAACCAATGCCCTGAAGGAGCTGATATGCTTGTCTTCACCACCTCAACACAGCGTGTCCTGACTTCTGCTCTGTGCCCCAGCCACACTCTTGCCAGCTTGTTTGCATCCAAGGGTCACATCTCAGGCTTTATCTTACTCAACCTTCCCGTCGGCGAGGATGTGGGCTCCGTCCATCACTCACCGCTCCAAACACGCCTTCCCCAGTTTTCATGACTCCAGCTCTGCTAGTTTTCTCTCTTTCTCTGGCCACCAGGTCTCACTTCATCATCGGCTCTTGCTACTCTGGCCACTTACTAAACGCCGATGTCCTAGGAAGTCCTAAGCTCCTTGGACTCCGTTCATTCTTCCTGGGCAATGAATGGCCTGCACTGCTGGCTTCAGTTACCACCTCTAAGCTCGTGGCCCCCCTGTCTATATTTCTCCCCATACCTCTCCTCTAAGTTCCAAATCCAGAACTCTAACTGCCTCCTAGGTCTGTGGTAGATGTTGCTGGCTCCACAAACTCAGAGATGAACCAGCTCTCCCTACCGCTCTAGCCAGATCCTCATCCCTCCCTTACTTTCGCCACCAAATCCAGTCACCATGCTCTGTGATGACTTCTTAAATCCACTCCCTTCCATCCATCCCAACAGCCTCTTCTCTGCTGAAGACACGGCCTCACATCTAGTGTGCATTCTCCTAGACCACTACTGTGGGTGAGCTCTTGTAAAGGGGGCTCCCTGCTCTATGACTCAGTAGCATTCCACTGACCCTAGGATGAAATCTAGACTCCTGAAAATGGCTCTCAAGACACCCTTGTCTTGGTCCCTGGAGGCTTTTCCAGCCCGAGCTGTCACTTCTCACCCCCTTGCAGGCTCAGAGTCAACATCTTTCAGTTCCTTAAATCGCTGAGCACTTTTTGGCTCTGGAGCCCTCACATAGGACATCCCAGTTTCCTGGGCACATCTCCACCTTCCTCTTTGCCTCAGATGTCAGACCCAGACTTCTATTCTAGGAAGCCTCCACGGGAGCCCAAGACTAGGAGGCTACCTGGAGCCAGGTGCTTCCCAGGGCACAGCGCTAATCACACTTAATGTGCCTTTTCGCTCATCTGAGTGACCCACAACTGGAAGTTCTGTCAAGGCAGCCCCCACCTTCCTGTGTGCCACCACGTGCCACAGCCTAGAATAATGTCGGTTACTGAGTGAATAGTGAAAGGAGAGAATTCCAAACCTGAAAAAACAAAACTAAATGAAAGTCTCCTCATTAAAAGAAATCTGAGTGCCATCCTCACACCATGCAACAAGAGAGGGCACAGCCCAGCTACGCCCTTGGCCACCGCCCTTTGGGGTACGGACGGGCTGGGTCGGCGGTATCAGGACTTCGAGTCAGGGGACCTGCTTTCATCCATTTGCTGTCCACCGACCACGTCCCCAGCGTCTTCTCTGCCTGTCCTGCCTGACGGTAGGATGCAGATGGCAATGGTGGCCCTATCCTCAGACAGCACTGTTCAGTCGTGGGGGAGGAGAGACGTCATCAGAAAGCACCACAGCATTCTCTCGAACCCTGTGCGAATGTGCACAGGTAACAGAGGCAGAACGGTGGGCTTGGGGAGGAAAGGCACTAGCAAGGATGTCCTAAAGGTCAAGACTATTGGGCTCAACTCTGAAAGAAGCCAGAGGTGCTGCCAGGTGGCGGCGGAGGAGGTGGCGTTCCAGGCAGTGTGTCAAGGGATAAAAACACAGGAACAAGAAATGACGTGACACACTTGGACCTCAGCAGGCTGATCTGTGTGGCTGGAGTGATGGAAGCTGGGGGCAGAGGAACCGTTTCAGCATTTAGGTGAGAGAGGCAGTGAGAAGCAAGCTCGGGGTCAGGGTCCCAGCTCTGCCGCTCGTTAGAATCAACTAGGGGCGCTTGAGAGAAACTGTCACTGCCTGAGCTTCAAAAAGTGCTTGACAACTGGATCGGGTGGGATAGGGGCCGTGGCCTGTTTTCCTGCATAAAAACTCCAGCCGCAGTCGCTTTCAAGCTCCTGATGCAGAGCTGGGAGGAGATGGGCAGGTCCATACTCTCATGTAATGTTTTCACTGTATTATACAATTGACATAAATAACCTCAAGAGCATGTAGTAAAATCACCAGGAAGTAATGTATTGTGCGGAATTATGATCCTCGTTTTTGAAGATAACTTAATTGTAAATATATCTAATTTACATTTTTAATAATAGCGGCTGTGTTTAACAACCCACTCCCAAAATTCCTGAACATGTAGTGATGGGCTCTCCTGAGTAGTCTGAGCACCCCCAACCTCACAACAAGGGGTCCCAGCCCAGGTCGATCGTGTGGAGCACTGGGGACGCCCATGACTTGGTGAGTTTCAAACCCTCTCCAGGTGAATCCCATGGGTGCCCAGGGGCGTGCCCTTAGGGTTTGGGAGCCACAGTGAGGGGTTTGATGATTATTCTGGGGGGCATTGGAACCACTGAAGGATTTTAAGTGTTCTGCACAGAGAAACAATTTTACCCAGATGGCAATTTAGGAAGGTAACTAGCTAGAGTGGCTGCTGCACAGGGAGACTGGTCAAGGGCTTGTTACGATATTCCAGGCAAAAGAGGGTAAGAGGAGGCTGGAAAGCCAGGGCAGTGTGAGGGAGGCCACGAGGAGAGCCGTGGGTCCACCGGGGGTGCATAAGGACAAGGGAAGGGTGGGCGGAGGGTACTGAGGAAGTAGGGGAGGATACTTTGTGACAGCGCCCCCACCCCAATAGCTGAAGCCAGGGATGGGGCTCATTTGTGCGAGAGGGAGGTGGAGGCGGAGAGAGGGCTGACAGTCCAGGGTAACTGGCCGTGTGAGCCCAGGCAGGCAGCTTTCCCACCTTGAACATAGGGAGTTAGAGAAGACCCCCCTAAAGTCTCTTCCAGCCTGGAGACTATGATTCAGTCACACTGGCATTTGCTCATGTTTTCACTTTCTTAACTTCCTGTGTGACTCAGATTACAACCTGCTGTGGGGATGGGGACTCATCTGCTCTGGGAGCCCAGACTGTGCCTTCAGAAGCTTCCCTCCCTTCTGAGGGGAGCAGCAGCCTGGGCGTGTCTCTTTCTCCATCTCACTCTGCAGCTGACCATTCCCTGATCCCTCTCCAGCCGGCATCAGGCAGGGACTATGAAGCCCACGGGATGGGACGCAGTCCTGCTCTCTGAGTAAGTGATCCGGCAGTAAGTCCCAGAGGACCAGGACGTGAAGAGAATTCGCTGAGAATCAGGCTTTGTTCAGATGGTGAGAGCATTTCTCTGCAGGCTTCAGAAGTGCTTCTGCTCTAGCTTCTCTATCTTCTTCAGTGCCCCTCATTGGGGCTGCAGGATGCCAAGGTGGGGAGTTAGTCTTCAAGAGGGTGGCACCCCAGATTCAGATTGGCCATGCTGCTTATGTTTCCTTGGCCTCCCTTCTCTTCATTTTTGCTGCTCAGATAAGATGTACAGGGTTGTCTACCAGAAAAAGAACAGAGCACACACACAGCCAAAGAGCTGTGTGTATGGGAGAGGAGAATCACCCTCTTTTTGTTAGAAAGAAAGGAGAGGTCGGCAGGGTGCTAGGAGACTTCCTATAGCTGTACCCAGTTTTGCTAAAGCCTCTAATGGATTCTGTGCCCCTAATGGTTCTAGAGTCCACATGAAAGCAGGAGAACTGGGAGAGGGTTCAACACAATTACCATGGAGATGGGATCAGATAGGACAACTTGCACAGACAGGACAAAAGATACACAATTGTGCAGCCCGCTGGATTGACAGGAGAGTCAGATGTACCGACCGCCATCGAGTGTGAGAAGATCTCTTACATAGTGACAGGTACCAGTGACTCCCCATCAACAGCACATGCAGATGGTAGCAGGTGAGAGAATGCAGTGTGTGGGGGGGTACTGCTGCTGTCTCACGTGCTGTGCGCTCAGAAGAGGCTAGAACAGTTGTCTTCAAGGCCTATAAATCAGAGAGATGCTTATCATGTAGCTGGGTTCAGAAGAGGTGCCATGTCGGGGTGGCAAGCACATGACTTCTTGAGGACCTTGCACCCAAAGGATCTGCGATTCCCTTGCTTATTAGCACCTCTGGCAGAAAGGGAAGCCAGGAGGTGAAATGCTGATCAGTTAGGTTTCCTGCTCATTAACAGTCCTTCTGAAGTGGTTAAAAGAGGAAGTTCAAACCAATAGATACATTCAGGATTGGCTCCCGGGTACTCTTCTGCGCTCTTGGTCCATGCTGCGGTGAGCTGTCTAGTTCTGGTTTATCTGTGAAGGCCACTGGGACAAAGGATATTTTGTTGTATTTTTGGTTCCTTCTGTTTTGATGAGATTCGAGTGTTTAGCTCTCCCTGGGAAGGCCTGGAAAAAAGGGGCCCAGGCTCCAGTGCAAAACCCTTCCTGACGATGGTTGCTGCTGTTCACATGCTCATTACAGAGGAGCAGTGAGAATTCCCAACTTAATTCAAGTCTCCCTAATGCCCCCTCCTCTCTGGGAATTTATGCTTCCACTTATAAACACACATACCTATTCCAGAGGAGCAGAGACCCTCTCACTCACCCAGACATAGGGACACGAGCACTTAGAAACCAGGGAGAAGCGGTACATCTCTTCACCCGAAAGCTGCCACCACATTGCGGCCTCTCATCTCCCAGGAGCTGATGATGTGCATGACAGTGAGTTCAGGTGACAACAAAATTCTAGGCCCCCAGTTGCCCAATGCCACAAGACTCCATCCAGTCTCTACTGCTCCCCACCCACCCTTCATTCCCCACCACTGCACTCTAAGGAACAGCTGGACGTGGACCAGGGAATAGCGTGATCTCAAGATGTTTGATCAGGTCTTTCTAAGTCGGTTGGTTCCACACTGATGTGAGGTCCTTTCAATACTCATTCAGTATCTATTTAACATCACGAGGTAAAAGTGTATGCAGGGAAATGTTGCCTCTGTCTGCTGCTGGGGCCACCTGCAAACGACCTCAGTAATAGCTTGGGCTATCAGCAACTCAGGCACACCTAAGGGGTACAGCATCCCAAGAATGCTGGGGCACAGAGAGACGAAACAACTTGCCTACACCAGCAAGTGAGTGAGTGGTAGAGCTGGGCTTGACCCTGGGGGTGGGAAGAGTTCTAGCTGACTCTAGGGTCAGAATCTAACCATTAGGACACACTGCCCCTTCCACCCCTGGAGACCTGAGGGGCAGGCCCTACTCAGCCCAGAGTTTGGTGGTTTCAGAGCTCTGATCCAAGTGATTAACACCAAATCCCTTCCCTCCTCTCCCCCCAACCACTGGACTCTAAGGAACAGCTGGACGTGGACCAGGGAATAACGTGATCTCAAGATGTTTGATCAGGTCTTTCTAAGTCGGTTGGTTCCACACTGATGTGAGGTCCCTTTCAATACTCATGGGTTAGTATCTTATTTAACATCACGAGGTAAAAGTGTATGCAGGGGAATGTTGCCCCAGGGTTTTCCAAGCTCAGAGCCTTTCCTTGAAGGGCATGTGGTTGGTCCCAACTCTTAGCACATGGAGGTTGGCTCCTCCCCCTCACTGAACTCTGTCTCACGCCCAACACTCACATAAGCTCAGTTCTACCTGTCCTATGAATCACACAGAGCTGCCCAGGATTGGAAAGTGAACTGTTGATTTGGAGGAGTCCGTAACCTTTCTTGTGCTGTGAATGCCTTTGGCAGTTTTTGAGATGCCTGTGGCTCCCTTCTCAGAATAACATCTTAAAAAGGAAATAAAAGAAGGCAAAGAAAAACAATTCTGTTGAAATACAGTTATCAAAAATATTGAAAAGACAAATTTGCAATGCAAAAATATATGTGCTTCTCTGTTAATGCATTAAATAGCGAAATTTAGGGATCCACCAGAATTTGGTAGTAGTGGTGAGAAGTAGTGAAAACAGCCCTTTTGGGATATCTGCAATTACTTTATTGTGCTAGGAAAATAGCCATGGCTTTTAATGGTAGAAAAAGTCATGGAAACTTTTAATACTATTGTGGGTTGTTGCCTCTATTCACAAAAGAAAACATGGTACATTTCAGCACGAAGTCTGTGAAAATACAATTACAATTTCCCATCCAAATTCACAGACCCTCTGGGATTCTCTCTACACACCTGTTGAGCCTCAGGTTAAGAACCCATGTGTAGAGCAAGAGGCGTGTTTGGGAGACAGAAGGAGCAGAAGGTACCTACCTATGTGTGCTTGGCCAGAGGCAGAACTGATGGAAGCAGCCCTCTGATTCTTGGGCAGACCCTGGGAACCATTCTCCCGGCACCTTCCCTGATGTCCCAATTCTAAAATAAAGTTACCACTCCCAGGATACTTGCAAGCACTGGAGGAGATTTTTCTCAAACATTCCCAGTAGTCAACGTCAATATTACTAATTTTTCATTAAATTTTGAATGAGTCATACTGTCCCTTGGTTTGCGGACCAAAGGATCTGAGTGGAACCCACAGGACTTGAACACGAGAGCTGGTGAGGGGCTCCGGGTTAGCAGGTGTGGGGAGATGGCCTCACTCTGCATTACAAGGGGCCCACTAAGCTGGCCGGCAGCAGGGCGGGTCTTCAGGGTTAGCCCAGAATCAGTACAAAGATCTGGAGGTCTTACACTGATGATAACCTGGGGAAGGGGGCAGGCTCCCCAGAGCTGTTGCTGTTCCATCTGTCCCAGACGGAACCCCCATTTGGGGAGCATTAGTAAAAGGCCGCTTGGTCAACTGCTTTAATGCACTTATTTTATAGGGCATTTTGACCCCAGCTTCCATCATTCATCTTGAAAACTCAATGCCAAACACTAGGTCTGGCGGCTATAAATCATCAGCTCCAGGAGCAAGATGGATCCTGGGGGAGCATCCCCTTCTGTGGCCCTAAACCTTTGGTTTGGGACCTCTCTGACATCCAGAGGCAAACAATGGACTTTTAATTCCTGAGAAAAGCCTAGAAACACATTTGCATTCTGCCTATCGTATCAGGACTTCAAGGACTCTTTGAAGCCTGTCCAGTCTAACAACTTTTGTTCTAACCCCCACTGTTCCCCATTCACAGAAGACAGAAATGAGGCCAGAGAAGCGGGGGATGTTCCCACCACCCAGGCCTCCAGGTTGCTGCGGCTCCTGCTCGGTTTGCAGCAGGCCCAGGGAAGCAGGTGGCCCAGTCGCTGGAAACTGCTTCTCTTTTCCCATGCGCCTTTGGAGTCCTCCTCTCCCACCGCGCCAGGAGAAAGCACACAGCCAGGGACTCAAGCCTGGCTTGGGAGGCGGGCCACACCTTCTCGCATTGTCCTTGGGTGGGGGTTGCCCCACTCAGAGAACTCCACTCCTCTTACTTGCTGTGACGAGGACATTGCTTCCTCCCCTCAAGCGGGGCTCCCAAAGGGGCCAGCCCTGTTATTTCAAGCTTTATCTCTATACAAATAATAAATGCAGAGAGCATGGGCATGGGCAAGTTAATTAGTATTATTATGTCTTTAATTCTAACCTTGCTCACTGGCAGAGCCCTTTTGTGCCAGCTCTCTGCCCAGAACAAACCTTTGCGAGACCCACTTGGACGATCCCCTGCAGCCAGGGCTCTTCTTGTGCAGCGAGGGCGCAGCATCTTTCCTTAGGGCTGAAGAGGAGGGCAGGTGACGCTGCCATGGGAAAGTGTTCCTCAGTGTGGGGACCCCCAACCCCACCCCAGGAATGCGCCTCACAGCTGAACTGAGCAGGGCATGGGATGCTGCAGACACAGATGCTCCAGAAGCCTCATCTGGCAGGACTTGCTGGAGACTGCCCCAAAGGGTCCTGTGCTTGTTCTATGGGGATGAAAGGGGGGAAGGGAAACATGTGGAATCTCATCAACCTACTTAGGGTCCAGTAAGGCCCCTGGCAGGGTAAAGAAAAACAGTTGGAAATAACCAGATAGAAAACAGCCAGTGAACACCCATGCTGGTTGTTACCATCACAATGCTTGGCTTAGGGCCTCCATGGTGGCGCAGCGGGTTGAGCATCCTAACTGAGAGTGTACTGTGAAGCATCTGAGGCACAGCAGCACAGGTTTGATCCCCGGCCAGGGAGAGGACACACATGGCACAGCAGACCTCTCCTGCCTCGCCCGCTGCTCCCCTCAGCAGTGTACTTCCGTTGATCTGCCTGTTCTGCTCCCCACTCTCTCTCTGATGAATCCTCTCACCTCCTGCACCTCTGGTCTGTACCTCAGCTCTTGCATGTGTAAATAAATAAATCTTTAAAAAAATGCTTGACTTAAATGCTTGCATGCCCTCTCACTGTTATTTCAAACTTGTGGAAACTACATTAAAATCAGGAGACCCATGGTCCAGGTCCCGCTTCTCAGTCCACACGGAACAGGTGGCTTCATGTGTTAAGACTGCAAAACCAAGTCCCAAGAGTGACATGCAAGTGCCTGTTTTGCAGCAGGTAGGGTTAGACGACGCAGACGCTGTGCACAGAAACAGCGACGGCAGCTGTCTTCACGGCGCAATCCACCGCCAGTGACCCCGACACAGGAGTGTGTGCAACGAACACACAACTACTTGCACAGGGCTGAACACATGCTTCAACTGAGCATCACCCCTCCAGGTGGGCAGGGAGCGGGGCACCAGGGGGCCAAAGTCCCAGGCAAGATAATGTCCCAACTACGAGATAATGGAATGTGTGTGGTAAACATGGGGTTGACCACAGGAAGACAGGTGCTTGGCAGAGGCCCTCCGTGGGCCAATGGAGTGCAGCCTCGCCTCCAGATGGGCCTGCCCGGTGGTCCTGGGCAAGCTACCTCCCTCTCGGGGCATTTGCTTTCCTCACCTGTAAAATACAAGGCGGACTGGACAACTCTAAAACCCAGACAGTTCAGATTCCTATGAGGCAGGCCAAGAAAAAGGCATCCTAACTGAGAGTGTCAAAATCCTCCCACTTCCTTCACACTTTTAACCACACATCTTCTTCCTCGCTCCCAGCCCCCGAGTGAGTAAAATTTTCAAGGTTAAAAGCTTTTTCCACTTTATGCTAAAATGTGGAAGAGAAAACCGATAAAGGGATGCGAATGGTTACTTAAGATTTCTCTAAAAGGCTGGAGGAGCTAAATAAAGGGTTCTTGATTATTAGCCCAGGACAGCCTATCATCACTGTTCCATGGACAAATTGTATTGCATGTCAGCGCACACAGAAGACGCACAATAATTTATCAGTCAGGACCCAGAAAATTGTACAGTACAACTACCTCTGCGGCTCCACGCATCCCCGCCAGGACGCCCCTCCCTCGGCTCTGCTTAAAGGGGCACCGCCAGGAGAAGCCCTGGATTTAGGCCTTGGTTAAAAAAAGCCCTCTGCAAAAACCCAAAATGAATAGAAATATTTCTGTGACATTTATAAGTAAATAACCAAAAGAGGAAAACAGTCTTTTCCTTGCTCAGCCTCCTCCCCTCCTGGGGTTTCCAACCATTCTCTAGGTAGTTGCCAGCTACGAGATAATGGAATGTGTGTAGTAAACACGGAATTGACCACAGGAAGACAAATGGGGGTGACTGTGCTGGCCTCATGGCTGAAAAAGAAACCAGCCCAACCGCCAGAAACCAAGAAGTACCAGGCAAACAACTGGCCGGGGGGTGTGTTTGTGGAGCGGTGGTGGAGGCGCGGGAGGACCTGCCCGGGGAGGATCACGTAACATGGACACTATCTAGAATCACGGGGCATGATGGCAATAAGAGCCCACTGGTTTTTCATTAGTGTTTCTATCATTGTAAGGTGCCCCCTACTGCCTGTGACACAGCAGATGCCTGCCCACCCTTGGTGTGGCCCTCTGTGTGCTTAAGTCTTGTGGCCTTTGCCTAGGTGACAGAGACAGGTGTTTTATATATTTTTTTTTAGTATTTATTTACGTGTACAAGAACTGGGATGCAGACCAGAGCTGTGGGGGGTGAGAGGCTTCACCAGAGACAGTGGTAGCAGAACAGGCAGATCCACTGAAATATGCTGCTGAGGGGAGCAGCGAGCAAGACAGGCGAGGTCTGCTGCACCATGTGGGTCCCCTCCCTGGCTGGGGATCGAACTCGTGCTGCAGTGGTTATAGCTTGATAGCGCCATGAAAGACATGCAGGTTTGTGGGAGGCCTGTCTAGCCCAGTCCTGGAATGTTCTGATAGAAAATGGTTTTAAAATCCAGCAAGTCAGGCCATGGAAGTCACTGAATTTGCTCACCAACCTAGGCCTAATGCATTCAGACCACCTCGCCAGAGGAGGGGAGGGATGCACCCCCAGCACCCCAGACCTCTCCCTGCAAGCTGAGTTTTCTTTCTCCCACTTGTGTTCCTGGAGTGGTTTCTACCTCTCAACCCATTCCCAAGCCCCAATGCTTCATTCATTCCCAAGTAATTACTTGTGTTTATTAATTGTATTCTTTCTATTGTCATCGTTATTCCTCAAAGAAACTCAAGTCCAAAAACAGGCAAGGGATTTCAGTGAGCTCCTGGTGATCAGAAGCTCATCTCCCTCAGCTAAAGATGGCATCCCCGCCCTCCCCGGGGCTTCCGAACCAGATGACTCGGCAGCAGATTCACCCAGCTCCTGAGCACAGACACGCATGTGGAGGCCCCAGCCTTACCTTCTCTCACTAGATTTTCCCACAGACAGAGATGGGGAAATTCTGCAGCATCAGGTGAGACCCTAAGCCCTGTCCCAGGGGACAGTGGGAGAAGGAGGCTCAGGAGGGGGACACTTGGTTTTGCCTCCTTCTCACAAGAACCGTGTGAACCTGCACCAGTCAGGAGATGGCCACGGGGGTCACTTAGACCGGGGAGGATGCGGCCTGCCTGGGAGTATGTGCAAGTTTCAGGGCTGAGAAAGTGCTCCGAGCCCAGTAACTGCATTTTTCCCAGTATTTCCTGGCTGTTTCCCTAGAACCCAAAGGGCATTGGAGCAATACCGACTTTAAATGAAACTAAGCCCTAATTCTCTCTGAATATGGGGCCCACCACATGGGCCATGCTCACGGGATGTGGACAGAGGGCACCGCATGAGGCCATGCCAGACACAAGTCCCTGGAGGGCCATGGCACGCCCAGGCCACGAGAGTGAGAGCGAGACGGTCGGAGCCATGGCAGTGTGTTTGTCCTCTCACGGCCGGGGCCGCCGTCACAGCCCAGGCCTGGCTCCATAGCTCGTATCTCCTCAGCTCTGCTGCGCGTCCTCCCGACCTCGCCAGAATAAACTACAGTCACAAATAGAAGAGGGGACAGGAGGGGGCGCGGAGCCCTCACCAGAGGCCTGCTTCTCGGGTGAAACCACAGCTCACGCTGGAGCTTAAATGCTAACTGTGGGTTCCCGGGACAGCCCATTTAATTTCTCCTTTTGTTGGCTGGGTCCCAGCCATCCCTTCTTCCTCAGGCCCCTCCTCAAATATCACACCAGCTGGGGAGCTGCCCCACCCCTAATTATTACCCCGGGACTGCCAAGACGCAGGCTCCACCACCGCAGAGGACGCAGAGGACGGCAGCAGAGCACAGAAAGTGACAACAGCAGCAGCAGGTGGGCCCGGCAGAAAAGGCCAGATTATCTTCTCTGTGATTACTGTCATCCATCTCCAGCCAGGCAGGCAGGGAGTGGAGCATGCTCGGTGCTGGCTCTGGGGCTCCATGCTCTCAGGGCGTCGCTGCCTTCCAGCCCCCTCTCTGCGGATCAGGCTGGAGGCTGGGGCTTTCTGCGCTGAAGGGGTGCCGGAACACTGTCTCTTGGCAGTGGCTGTAGAAGGCTCAGCCCAGCGCGGCAGAGTCCAGGTTAAAGGGTTCACGATGAGTGTTTCTGGTCGAGCTATCGAAGCACCTCTCCGAGACTGAGGAGGCAGACATGAGAGCTGGGGGCCCGCCCCTGGCTGTTATAGAAAGGCAAGGCAGCCCTTTTGAAGTAAGTGAGGTTTATCTTCTGCAGCTCCCAGAACATTCCTTGTCCATTTATTTGTCCATCTGTCCCCCCATCTGTTCATCCATCCAACAACCAGTTATTGTCAAGAACCCAATACGTGGCAGCGCTGGGCCCCATGTCAGGGTGACGAAGGGGCATAAGGACTGACCCCCGCTCTCTTTCTGGGGCATTTTGTACATCTGAGAAGGAGGGTGCATCATCTCAAGAGCGGAGGCTCGGAGTTCCAGGACTCGGGGAAAGTCACCCAGCAGGCCCTGCGCTGGGGTTCCCGCCTGGACCTCTGTTCCAGGGCGTTCTCCAAGCCGGCGTGCTCTCTTATGGCAAAACCGAAACACACACACAGACTAAAAAACACTTCACAACGCTGAGGCTTCACAAGGGCTGAGGCTGAGGGCAGCTCAGGCGTGGCGTTCAGCTGCTCCTCCCCGAGCAATCAGCCAACACCCCTGAACGCCGGCCGGGGCTCAGGCTGGCCAGTGGACTTGCCACACAGGCCTCAGGCCCACTTCCCACCCCTCCTCATCTGTTCGCTTGGTTCTTCTCTGACTGTTTGGAGGTTGGTTTTGTCTTCTATAATCGCCCGAAGAGTGAAGCTCCTGGCTGTTCTCACCCCTGGAAGAGGCGCTGCTTTCCATCCCTGTGACCTGGGCCAACATCTCCGCTTTGAAATGCGGTTTGCTTGGAGGGACCCAGGGGTGCTGGGAAGTCCCAGCAGGCTGAAGACTCTGCACTGATCGCACCTGCACTCTCAGAAAGCCGCTGTTGCTGGCTTGGCATATTAAAAATGCTAAAAGGCAGAGAGACCCACTTTAATAATAATAACAGCAACAGCAAGACTAATGATCAGCAGCCTCTGTGTGGTGTGACATGCAGAGAAGAGAGACACCAGGGCCCGGAGAAGCACCGGTGACGATAAATGGGAAATTGAAAATACTGTAAAAGGGAAACATTTGATCAGCAAAGACCTTTTTAAATTGCAGAATGCATCAGTGGACATGACCTGCAGGATTTCCAGTCCAAGCCCTTCACTCTGCAGCAAGGAAGCTGGGCTTTGATCACGGATAGCAGATGCCTTGCTTAGAGCCCCACGGGCACCGGAGCGGGGAACCACGACACCGCCATCTTCATTAGGCGTTTCCCAAATCAAGCCCTGCGTGTACCCAGCGAATCTCTGTCCAGCCCAGCCCCTGAGTGGCTCACGGGGAGACACCGTCCTGGTGTAGCGTCTCAGCACATCTGCAGCCTGGAGCAGGGCAGACAGGAGAAGTGAGCGTGGGCCAGGTTCACGGTCCCGCTCTGGCTCTTCCTGAGCCAGGTGACCTTGGATGAATCATTCCCTCTCTCTGAATTGGTTTTCCCATCTGCAACATGGGATGACAATCTTTACAAAAAAGTTCTGTGAGGATGGAAGTGCATCTTGTCATCAGAAGCAACGACTGGCATCGCAGTGTCTGACTCCCAGGCACCGTGGCCAAGGAGGCTCTCCTGCCATGCATCGGAGGTGGACCCACTCGGCGCTTAGAGGCCACTTCCATGGGATTCGTGACTTGGAGATGGAAGGAATGAGTTTCGACCTTGTGGTTTGCTTTCCCAGTTGGGCTAGTTGAATGTGGTGGGGCTGATGTTGATGGGAGATGGTTTACTTGTCACCTAATGCTAATGTGTCATTCCTGCAGCTGTGGTTATGGCCTACTATTAGTATCTCCGACTGCTAAATGGATGGCTCAGAAGCCCTGCTCCGAGTGGACAGAGGAGGGGGAGGACAAACCTGGAGGTGGGAACGTACACGTGGGTGTGAGCTGGAGGGGAACCACCACCCCTGCCACATTCCCACCCCAAGCCTGACCCCTGGGAGGACCACATGGTGTGGGCTGGGACTCGACACTGTAGGAGGCAGAGCGTGGGCCCTGGCAGGTCGTGTCTGGTGCCTTCCTGCACTGGAGCCCACTGCGTAGTCGTCGGTGGCGGAAAAATAACACCCGGTTCCCACTCGTAGGATAATAAGCAAGGCTCAGCAAGGAGAGCTCTCAGGAAGGCCCCAATGGGAGCTACAAATAACATGAAAGCAGAAAAGGGGGAAGGCAACCATTGTGTCTACAATAAAACTCTCAGTGCAACCAAAGGTGATGGCTGCCATTCCCATCTAGTGCAACGAATGTCCCAATAATACCAGGATGTTCTAGCACACCAGGGTAGGGTGGGACTCAGCAGAAAGGAGAAAAAAACGGACCAGAGAAGGAGGAGAAAATGCAAATGAGAAAGTAAAATGCCCATGGAAAGAAAGGGGGCTACTGCCAGCGGCTCAGCCTAACTAGCTGTGTGCCCTTGGCCAGGTCACTGTACCCCTCTGGTAACTGAGGTTCTGTGTTTATAAAGTGAGATTTGAGCTTGGTCCTCTCCAAGTCCTGGCTGGCTCTAGAATTCTAGGACAGGAATTTGGGGCCACCGATCTTACCAAAAGGAATCTGGGAGAGGCAAAGAAAAATGGCTTTGAGAATGTTCTGAGGCAGCTGAAATGAATTTGAAACTGTTGTTTTGTGCTAAAATACTTTCGGTAGTCCCAGGTATGACTTAAAATCCAATCTCTCCCCAGCCCACAAACCCTGCCTGTGTGGGCCTGAGTCCTTCTCTGGCCTGCTCTGACGGTCCTCCCCCCACTGAGAACACCCCACTGGGCTTTCTCCCAGAGTCCCATGGCGATTCCTATCATAACCTCGCCAGCACCCTGAAAGACCTCTGCATCCACTCAGTGTGCAGCCCCCCACGACTCCCTACCCCATAACCTGCTCTTATGTCCATAATAGCACTTTTCACACTCCTGGTATTTCCTTTTCTTTGTTTATTGTCTGTCTCCAACATTAGAATATAAATGCCAGGAGAAAAGAAACCTAGTTGAGTTATTCAAAGCTGTCTCCTCAGGGTCCAGAACTGGCAAATAGATGTTCAACAAACACTTGTGGAATGGATGGATGGGATACGGAAGGCGTGTGAGTAGAAAAACAGAAATATTTCCCACCAGAAAGCACTCATGGACCTTTGTTGCTAAAGGCTTTTAAAAACCATCAGGCTTCTGTCCCAGTAGGAACCATCTGGATTAATGTCCGTCTTTTGCTCTCACAAGCCCCAATCTTGACAGGGCCCAGACCCACACGCTGGCTCCCCAGGTAAAGCGCAGGCTGGTGACCACACGTCATTATGTCATTTTTTTCTCGGGCAGTTGAGGCAAGAGGGTCTGCAGGCTGCACTGCCGGGGGCCCGGGACCCTTCCCGTCAATGTCAGCACAGCCAACAAGTGTCTGCAGTGAAACCGTATTCAGACAAGGCAGGCCCTGGGGGTCAGTTCAGCCCCCACCCTGCCATGTCCCACGCCCTGGGGCCCCCTGGCTGAGAGGGTTTCTCATTGTGGTCAGCCAGACCAGACCTGTGGACAGACCCAGAGACACAGTGGGGTGGTCTTGAAAGGGGCAGAGATAGAATTTCACCCTGCAAACCACACTTTCATTTGATGAAGACATAAAGTAATATTTTGTTTCTATTTCTAGGTTAAAGAAAGGGCCTGTGAAATTATCATCATCATCATCATCATTATTTGGTGATAAGGGGCAGTGGCAGGAAGGCAGAAAGGACTTCCTTTTCTGTTTTTCTACTCACTGTAGGAAAATGAAACATTTCTCAGTACTCCATATGCTCACCTCTTCCAGATTAACTCGAGATCAAATAAGCTGGAGCTGTGCCTGTGGTATAAGGTGCTCGAGTCAACCTGATGTTGCTATAGCAACCAGATTCCTCCCCAGCACCATGGCAACTGACTCTGAAGTGTGGTAACCATACAGTCTGCTCGCACTCCACATCATAAGCTTGGGGAGAGAGCAGCAGGAGGTTGGGCGGGGAGGAGGGACTGTTCCTTAACAATTACCTGAAAACTCAAATAAATAAGACTCCTCTTGAGTTGAGATCCTCACAAGTGCTGGGCACCTTCATTAGAATTATTCAGGGCACTGAGGGTCTCATCAAACTCTGGAGGCCCATATGTGGTTTTCCACGTCTTACATAAATTATTCGTTGTAATCATAACAAGGTCTTTCACTGGGGAAGGCTTCCGTCTAAGGTCAAGTGAAACAACAAACAATAAATAACAGTGGAACAAAACTCCAAAAAAGCAAACTGTGGGCCATTCCAAAGCCCAAGACTGATACTGGATTTCCTCCATGAATTTCTAGATGGCACTTTTCCACCACGGGAGCCCAGCCGAAAACACACAGAACGTGACAGTGTCTGCTTCCCTCAGAGATTTTGCACAATCAGCATCAACTTATTTGGCCCGGTGAGAGGGCCGATCTAGCATCGAGGTGGAAATGTGGGTCCATTCAGACCTCTGAACAGCCTGTGATTTAATTCTGCAAATATCAAACTATGATCCAAGAGTCACAGATATGAAAGTCACTTATCACTTAGCATGTGTCTCCCATAAGCTAGCAACAAAATCTTCCTCAATATTTGCAGCAGGATGAAGGGTTCTTTCCCGGGACACCATCAAGCAAGCAGAGGCTGCTTTTCTTACAATCACATCACCCAGTGCTGGGCAATTAAATCTCCCTGTTTTCTGGATTTTTTTAGCCCCACAAATGCACTTAATTCAGTTCTCTTCCATTTCCACTATTTCAGCCTATCTATAGAACACTACAGAATTCTAATAAATTTATCTCTTTAGTTTTGGTCCAGAACTTTTACTCATCTGCTATCGACTCTATACTGTGTAGAAAATGTAATATTATGCATATTTATTTTCCTTTTAAGATTTGTTATTATGCTGTCCATATGTTTTAAATCCTACTATTAATGTGAAATGAGCATTTTGACATGTAAGCTTCAAAACTATTTTTTACTAGCTGATCATATGAATTATAACACTCTTTATTTAAACATTCCCCTTTGATGTTATCTGCATTTTTTTTGTTGTCATATACAATGCTCCAATGAACATCACTATACGTGAATATAAATCTTTGCCTAATTATTTCCTTTGCCTAAGAAAAAGCGCAAGGGACTGAGGTGATGGTGCACTGATGAAATGGTGGTGGGAACTCCATGGATACTACAGTTGATGTCAAATATATATAAATAAATTAATAAAAGAAAATAAACTTCAAATTCATCAGTCCAAAAAAATTATTTTCTTAGCCTAGATTCCTTAGGAGGAATCATTGGTAAAGGGTAGACATATTTCAAAGAACTTGATACCTATTATTAAATTGTTCTTAGAAAGGTTATAAATTTTCCTATTTCTACTATAATATATGAGCGCTCATTTCACCACACCTTTTCCTAATGTATTGTTTAGAAAATAAAACTTTGCCAATATAAGTGGAAAATGGCATGTGTTTTAATTTGCATTTCTCTTTTACAATGTGTAGTTTACCTTTTGTGAATAATTCTGTTTATGTCCTTGGCCCAATTTTCTAATGGAGGTGTTAATATTTCTCTTACTGACTTCTAAGATCTCCTTATACAATAGAAATATTGACTCAGTATCTGTCATTTTAAAAAAACAAAATTTCCTAGTTTGTGTTGCCTTCTAAAGTCGGTTGTGATTTTTCTCGGTAGAAAAGTTATATTTTTAGAAACTGAATCACCAAAGTTAATTTTTTTTCCTCCCAAATTCTTAATAATTTGGCCCGTTGGCCTTACCCAGCTTTCCCTGGACTTCACGGTCTCATTTATCATGTAGTAGGTTTTTAAGAGTCATATTTGCACCTAAGCAAGACATATGCTATTTTCATTTTTTTGAGAAAAAATTTGAAGTTCTTTTTTTAACCCTGGGTCACTTGTGGGTGATTTGAAATTGATTTTCTGAAAGTAAAAAAGAGGTATACAGTAAAAAAAATATATCGGTGGTGCAATGCGCTCATGCAAGTTTTCTTTTGCCTTTGAACTAATTCACTATTTCAGGGTTCTGCCTTCTCCTGAGGGCATGGCATTGCTGCTTATTTTGGACACATTTCTTTTCAAACATTCTGTTCTCTACACTATCAGTATCATTACTAAAGCCTGATTCCTAGTTGTTTGGTTCCCCAGCTCTCCTTGCAAATTCCTTTGCCTACACTGTTCTGTTGAAGGGTCTTAGTTCAGTGTCTTTTACATGTTTTTAATGGTAAATTCTGCCTGTTTCTTCCTCCAGATAAATTCTAGAATTATTTTTGCTGTTGCCTTCCTTCTTCCCACTTCTTCACCTCCTCCAAAGTAAAAAACCACTCTAGGTTGTTGATTGGGATTATTTAATTGTCATGATTTTCAGTCTTTCTTAGAGAAATAAAACATGTTTCCATTTATGCAGACCCCTTCTTCAATATATTTTAGTTAAATTTAATTTTAATATAGGCTCATGTGTTTAATTATTGATATATAAAAGCTATTTAAAAATATTTATGTCATATCCAGCCACCTTTCTGAGTGCTTTTATTAACCTTAATCATTTTTAGCTAGATTTTCTAGGACTGTAATCATGTTGTTGGCAAACATTGACAATTTTATTGCTTTCCACTTCTGCTCTGTTACATCTTTTGAGCCTTTCCAGTGCTAATTAGCAATGATTTTAATGTACATCCCTTTTTTGATCTTGATTTTAAAGAAAAAATACCCCAGGGTTTCAGCACTAAAGGTTTGCTGGTGGTTTGAGATAAATATTCTTTACATGTTAGATATTATGCTAGTTCTGTATAGCAGGAGTATTATTTAAAATGGATATTGGGTTTCATTGCATGCTGCATTTTTTTAGCCAGTTTATTGATATGATATCATAATACATGTGCCAGTTCTTGAGTTGACTGGATATATCCTACATAATCATTGATTATTAATCCATCAGATTAAATTTTTTTCATCTGTGCAAAATTATTATAAATGCATGTGAATGACATCTTTGTCAGCATAATGTTATTTTCACTAAATAATTTTAAACTATAACCTTTTTCTGTGTTTTAGGACATATCTTGAGTTTAAATTTAAATTTTTCTAGAAAATTGCAATTTAGATTTTCAAAATTTATAATGTACAACTATGTATAACATTTGTTTGTCTTAATCTTAAAACCTCCTCTGTATATGTTATTATTTTTCCTTCTTTTTTCTTTCTAAACTATCCACATGCTATTTAATTTTTTATTTCATACCAGTAGATACTTAACATATTCAACAAATCTACGTTTACCTGTTTCTTAAATCATTAATTTTATTGTAAGTCCTATTCATACTTTAACTGTGTTTCTTATATTGAGTATAGGTGGGTTTTATTTTTTAACCTAAATCTGGGAGCTTTAGACTTTTAATATTAAGAGCACTGAACCCACTTCCACATTTTACCATAGTTGAAATGTTTGACTTACTATTGCCATTTTGTTTTATGCTTCTGGATATTTGCGCGTATGTTTATTTTCTCAGTTTTTATTTCAAAGCCTGTATTTTAACGTGGGTATTTTTGAAAGTAAAAAACCTGATTTTTACATTTTATATTTATTATACATGTGTGCATGCACCAGAGACTTATAGAATTCAAGAAGCCTAACACAGAACTATAACTCTTGCCTCCCGTCATTATGACAAGTGTACTTAATCTATTTTAAATATGTATAATACTTTCTTCCAGGTCTCATTGTTTTCTTGTCATTATTAATCTTGTATTACGCACGCACAGTTTCTTATCATAGAAATGTTTCTCAAAGTAACATTTTTGAAAATAAATTCTAATTTCTATTTTGTAACCATGGTTAAACAGGGCTATCTTTATTAATAATATTAATAGGACCTATATAAGCTATAATTTATTAGGCATGGAGCTATATGCCAGGAGCTGCATCAATACTTTACCTACATTTTCTACATAGAAATCCCACTGTTTTCAGTGAAGATCGGAAAGGTTAAACAATCACGCACCGTCCCTCAATTAGCGAGTGGCAGAGCTGGGATTCATTTGCTGGTCTCTGATCCCAGAGCCTGTGCTGTTAATTATTATGTCCTCACTCTATATAATTGGTTTGAAACTCACCCTGGTCCATTTTATACTATCCTAGAATCCTTGATTTCAATTCATTTCAGTTACCTGGAACATTAAGGATTAATTGATTCATTGTCTCAGGAGGAAGCTATGAATGGTTTATTTTCTGAGACCTTGCATACCTTAATATGTCTTTATCACACCGTCCTATCTGAATTTCATCTTATTTAACAACTCAGTTCTTTAGGGGCTGTCAGCAGACAGACAGGTAGCATGCAGGGCAGCGATGTGCCTTTCAATTCATCCCTTCCCACTGGTAAGAATCCCACCTGTTCTTTGCTGTGCACTCTTCATTGCTCCATCACGTACGATGTGTTTGCCCATTTCAAACAAGTAGGCATATCTACAGTTTTTTCATTTGGAAATTCTTCAGCTGGATATTACACGTTTAGTCTCCTGCCATAATGTGGACCTTGTAAATATTTCTCCTCTTCATGACATCAGCCTTCTGTCCCAACAAATCTGATACTTTCGCTTTGCACTTTCAGTAGACTTGGTGACTAGACCAGAGCCCCGTGAAATCCAATGCCCCTCTCCTGAGCTGACATCAGTCTGTTAATCCACATTCTTTGATCAGAGTCGGCTGATCGATTACAAACCTATTTGTCCATATTTTCCTCAGAGCAACAAGATAGATGTTCCTAAATGCCTTACTGAAATCAACACTCTCAAGTATTCTTTTGATCTTAGCCTCATAACCCTACAACAAAAGCAAGCCCGTTAAGCTGATGTGTCCTTCAAACCACCGATTTCTTTCTTAAGCACGCACATGCCATGTTTTAGGGGATCTATTTGAAGAGTCTGCCAGGGAGTAACATCAAGCTTGTGCTAGGCACTCCGGACTTTAGAAAATCAAATGTTTGCTATTCCTGACTTGTACACAGGCTCCATAGCTTCACTGAGAGCACTGTCAGGAGCTCTAAGAAAATATCAGGAGGCTTTCCCCTGTTTAGGATAAAATTGACCAAGACAGGCCTAATCCTTTATCAGTTAGGGACTGTAAATGCAGTTCGGTTCCTCTGTGCCTGTGTTTGCTGTGCTCTCCCGGCCTCGCGGCCATGCTCACCGCTGGGGGCCTGGAGCGCGCCTGTTCTCCTTCTTGCCTATTCGCTGCGGGGACGCACATGGGGCCTAGGGTTCTCCAAACACTCGTGCTGGTTCTGACCCTCTGAACCATCTTCCCTTTCAGACACGCTCTTGGCATCCCAAACGTCTCTCCTTTGCACATCGGATATGCACTGCTTCTGCCACATCCTTCCCAACGTCTGTGTGTTGGGACTGTGTTCTGTGTGATCGGTTCTCCTTTTACGACAGGGCCCAGGTGTGTCCTCACTCTGACCAGATCTCCCTCTTTGTGAAGACCTGAAGCCAGCCTGCTGGGCTCTGGTGCCAGTCCCCTTCCTTTCTGGGAGCTGGAACTCCCAGAAAGCCATGGCAAGAGTATGTTTAGATGCTCAGTTTTTAGGCAAATGAGACTTCCCGGAGAGGACAAGACTCTTTTGCCTCTGCACCTACTTTATGAACTATCCAAAGAGATCACTGTTTGCATCTTTGCTTACTCAGGCCGCCTGTGCTACATTTCCCAGCATAAATTCTTCCCTCTTTTGGTCCTTGCTAGGTCAGCAAGAGGCTCAAGTTTATGGGTTTATATAACCAGGTCTTCTCGTCATCAGTGTCACCCTCAAACTTTCCTGTTGGAGCCACACCTCTCTAACAAGGTGCACCCCTTGACTGCCTTGATTGGGTCACTGCAGGGGCTCACGTGGGGGGTTCAGCAATCTCCACAATCTCCTGAATCTTGTGAGCAACATTCAGAGATGCCCGTAATAACTGCGTTTCCCCTTTTATCCCTATATGCATATAGGAGACCTGTGGAATCTCATCAATAACGAAAGAAAAAGACCTAAAAGGTGGGAGCCAGGCTTTACTCTGGTCTCACCACTCATTGATGTCTGGGGCCTCACACTGGAAAGAAGTGCCTGGGGCTGGGGCTGGGCTGCTTGTGGGGGAAGCGGAGGACTCACCCCACTCTCTGCTAACTCAGCTCTCAAAGCTCAGACTGCTCTCAAAGTCCCAACAGTGGCAGCGGCCAGGACAGAGCATGGAGGGCACTGGCCTCCTGGCGTCCGGAAGGCCAGGAAGTTTGGCTTCATGTCTGCCACTGCTGGATATGCTCACCCGACTCCCTTCCCAACAGGCTCTCTGCTGGCAGGTCACACAGGATGCAAGGACTTTCTTAGCACACACTTGCACCCCCACTAAGATGCTGAGGAAGAGGAGTACTCCCAGGCCATCTTCCTCAACCTCCCACATGCACATCCTGTCTTCATAATTTTTCTCTCCATCACACTTGTTCTTTAGCCTCCTAGACAGAGGTTGTCTTCAGAAGAAAGACAAGGCTGAAAAGCAGGAAAATGGGGGTGGGGTGAGAGGACCCCAGCGTTGGGCACAGAGTGGGACTCCATAAGTACGTCTCCACGGGGTGTCTAGACGAGCAGCAAGAAGTCACCTAGAGGGATGAGGAGGCGCCAGCTATTCCACACCAGCTCTCACAGTTTTATTGCGACAGGTTAGTATGTCATTTGTTAAACTATGGTCTGAGTTGAGTGAGATAAAAATAACTATTTATTTTATACTTTATAAATACTTGTATTCATAATCCCATCTATATGTATGGGATTTGTTGAAAATAGCTATATAAAATGATGCAGAGATGCAAAGAGGAGATAAAAGCATCATTCTAGTATTTTCCAGGGGATTATCAGATTAGCTAAGGTGGGTTTCTAGGAGCACAGGAAACCCTCCAAGGTAGCTGGTCTCCCAGCCCCCATAGGTACCTCCTGAGGACACACAGTGGTGTGAGTCAGCCATGAGGACAGGAAGAGGCAGGGGTGGCTTTGGGGTGAAGGCCTTGGTCCCCTGAGAGCTGAGACAGGCGGATGTGCAATTTCATAACTTTGCTGCTGATAGAAGGAGACAAGTCATGTCAATTACCTGCCACCTTTCACCCCTGAGCCATCACCACTTATGACTAGCAGCGAGTTACAGCCACTGGGCAGGTTATGATGAAGGAACTTCTTTTATGAAGACTTTTCCTTGGGGTAAGAGACTGTCTCTTACCTAGGGAGGAGGAAGGCTCCCCTGTGTCTGCCTGGTGCAGCTACCCCTGCTCAGTGAAGCGTGTGCCTCAGAGCTGAGGCCCCCTTGCTGAGCCCCACCTTAGCCTGCTCCCGCTGCTTCCCTTCCTGCCTCCTCACATCATCTGCAGCCATGGGAGACAGAGAAGGATGCAGCCTGACCATGCGTCTCACTGAGAAAAATTCTTAACCTGTAACACTGATTTCTCAGAAATAACACTGAGCACTTACGAAACATTCCCACATAGAAAGAATGACAAGACCTGCTGTCTATCTTCCAGAAGACGGCAGTCCAGCTGGGAGGAGACACACATGCACACAGCCCAGAAGAACTGTGAGTTAGGTCCTGAGCTGTGTTATTAACACTGTTAAAAAAAAAAAAAAAACCTACTTAAATGTCAAAAAAGGGAGCCTTCCTGGAGGCACAGTGGGTTGAGCACCATATTGTGGAGCTTTCGCAGCCAGTGTAGCGTGAGTTCAATCCCTGGTCAGGGAGGGGACCCACATGGCACGGCAGACCTCTCCTGCCTCGTCCACTGCTCCCCTCAGCAGTGTGTTTCCGTCGATCTGCCTGTTCTGCTCCCTGCTCTGTTTCTGGTGAATCTTCTCACCCCCCGCCTCTGGCCTTACTAGCTCTTGTATACATAAATAAATAAACCTTAAAAAAAATTCAAAGAAGGTCTGGGATAGTTTGGATGGCTTCATGAAAGAGAAAAGATGTCAATGGGTTGTAAAAATAGGTCAGATTTAGAGGAGTAAGGGAGAGAGGAGGAACCCAAAGGGCAGGAGGGGGTCAGCCAAGCTGAGAGCCCCAATCTGAGAGAATACCCTTCAGTCTGTGATGACACTCAGCTCTCCCAAGCTTGTAGAGAGTCATAGAAACAAATACATGCTTTTCACTTGGGCCCCAGCCATGGTACTGCTCATCCCAGCCAGCCTGTAAGCCCCTTGAGAGCAGGGGCTTTATACTCTTTATACCCCAAGAGTATATAGCACAGCGTCTGAGGTCAGATGGACATACAAACACACGCACACCTGCACACACACATACCACTTTAACACCTATTGGGTGCTGGATATTAAATAAGACATCTAATACTTATGATGAGCTCATGAGGTACAGATTACTATTCTAAATTATAAATGAGGGGGACCTCCCTTGTGGCACAATGGGTTAAGCAAAGCACTGTGAAGCAAAGCGCAGTCACTGTAGCACGAGTTCAATCCCTGCTGCCGGCCATGGAGGGGACCCACATGGCACAGCAGACCTCTCCTGCCTCGCCCGCTCCTCCCCTCAGCAGTGTGTTTCGGTTGATCTGCCTGTTCTGCTCCCTGCTCTGCTTCTGGTGAATTCTCTCATCCCCCACACCTCTGGCCTGTACCCCAGTTTTTGTATGCAGAAATATTTTAAAAAATTACAAATGAGAGATTGAGAGTCGAGAAGATATCTTGATCAAGGTCAGCGTTACCAGAGGCAGAGTTGGAGGTCACATTCAGTCCGAATTAAAATTTGTGTCCTTACCCGTGCTACATTATATTCAAAATCTACTGTTGGGAATAATTCATTGGTGGTGTCTGTTATCACTTTCCCTTTTGCTTTGACCTTCACTCTCACATCTAAGCCAGCTCATTTGGAACCAATATATATAAACATATAAAGGAGATGGGCCAGAATGGCAGCTCCATGGTCATTGAGACTCGGGCTCTCCTCCTGTTTTGCCATGCTTAGTGCTTGACTTCTGTACATTTTATGGTCTAATGCAGCTGCTGGAACTCCAGCCATTGCAACTTCATTCCAGGAGGCAGGAAAAAGGAAGGAAGTAAAAAAGCTCATTCCTCCTCCTTCCATATACTTTAGCTTATATCTTTCATCAGTAAGATTTTGTCACCAAGCCTTACAGGAGACTAGAAGATCTCATTTTCCTAGGCTAGATAGAAGTGTGTCCAGCTGAAAATCAGGGCTCAGTGACTAAGGAAGATGGCTGGATTAGATGCTGGGCTAGACAACTAGCCTTATTTCTTATACTATAATTCTGTTCTACATATTTTAAGTACTAGGGTGTGACTGGCCTCCAATACCTTAGAAGCAAAGTTAATAATGTCATTGGAGTTTCTTCTTCTTTCTTTCTTTTTAAAAATACCACTGCAGCTTGGAACTCGACAGGGATAAAGCAAATAAGGTCATTCAATAATTATCCACCCTCCTCCCCCTGTAACATTCCTATTCTCCCCGTGAGCGGAACTCTTTGATCACAGACTCCACATTTAAAACATACAGAGTTTGGTTCTGTAGTTTGGTTTGCTGGCACCAGTGAAAGAAAAGCTCATCCACGATCACGTGGAAAGCAGCCGGCTGGCGCGAAAGACAGGCGAACTGGAGACAGGCGTGTTAGTATATTCTTCCCTATACATCTCAACTTCCCAAAGGCAAGGGATATAAAAAGAAGAAAAATCACTGAATTTAAAGTGTTCCACTATGAAATATAGCACAGATTCTGAGATCATACGCTCTTCAAGATGCCTCTGAGCTTTGCAATTCTTCAAATGGCCAGTAGGGGCAGAAAGGTAGAGCTGGGAGGACTCTTCATGATGATCTGGTCACTGTCCTCCAGTTCCAGAGAATGATCTGGTAAGAGGACCTGCTCGCCCACAGAAGAGACACATTCTCTTGACTCCCTGGTCCTTTCCACTCTTGTGCCTCTGGACCACACTCAGGGCTTTGAGGAAAACCCCACAATGCAGCTGAGTAAGATGCGCCGCCAGGAAGTCTATAGCACAAAACATGGGAAGAGTGTCTTCGCAGCTTCTTTGTGTTGTGGGTACAGCGGCCCCCCAGACCTGTGGGCACTGCGAGGGGAACAGCACAGACAGGAACAGAGCCACTTGTGGCCTGGGCTCTGGGGTGCAATTCACGGAGGGCAAGGAGCTTGTTGGATGCTGAAGAAGACAGAAGAGGAAACTGGGAAGTGTTTCTCCACACACCAGCCCCTGGTTCTCAAGGAGCATGGCCTAAGTCTCCTTTGGGAATTTGTCAACAATGGATTCCCACTCTTCTCACCCAGAAACTCTAAGCCAGGAAATCTGAGTGCAGGAAACTGTATTTTTAACATATGCCCAGGGGAAGCAATGCTGCCATCCAGGTAGTAATCTGAGGACCAGAGGTTGGGGTGTCTGGTGCCCAGACAGGGCTCCTCCCCCATTCTGGGGCCATCTCCTTTGGGACAGCCTGATGGAAGGCCCACGCCCTCACTCGAGCCACTGTCCTCCATTGTGAGAAGTTGCCCTTGCAGCTCCACGGTCCCCACCTCCCACCTCAGCACCGTCTCTCCTCTGGTGGTGACGAGGAGCCAGCTAATCTCCAGCTTCCATGTCCTAACCCTCACAGACTTAAGGCCTTTACTAGGTCACCTGTCATGCTGCTCTTCTCCCAGTTAAGTAATCCCCCTTGCTCTCACCTCTCATCCAGAGTCCCATTTTGCACCCCATCAATCATTTCCACGCTTTCCTCTAAATGCTCCCCAGCTCCCTCCAGTCCTCCTGAGTTGTCTTTGTTCCCAGTTCTTCCTTGAACAGTTTGTGTCTTGTGAGATAAAAAAAAAAAAAATCTCTGCTCCAAAAGAATTCGAAGGCTATTTTGACAGGATTAATTTAAGAAACCTCCCTGCAGCATCACAGCAATCGGGAAAGAGGGCAGGTTGCATAAGAAAGTCGAAGGAAGGGACTACAGGAAAGACTCTCATTTCCGTGGCAACACACCCCAAAAGTTTTCTGGGTGCTTGCCGAAGCAACAAGGTGAGGCCGCAGGGCTGAAGGTCCACATGGCTGCCCGCCCCAAAGCCAGGCTTTCCAGTCCAGCCAAGTGACAGGACGCAGGGCAGACCGGGACTCCACATAGGGCAAGTGGCAGAAAACAGAATGGATGGGGGGACATCGAGAGTCCCGGGAGGGGGTATGAAGTGTGGGGAGGGCCAGCCCTCCTGATAACAAAACCATCCATCACAGACACAAAGTTACTTTGGAGAAAATTTTTAAGGGATGCAAAAGTCTCAGGGATGTGATGTGAAAAATGAGCCAGGTGGGGAAAAAGGAGGAAAGAGAGAGAACAGAAGCAAAGAGTCACTCATGGTCCTGGCAGACCTATTTTCTCTGAAGAGTGAGAAGAGAGGAAGGTGGAGACAGCAGAGGGAAGAGGACAGCAAAAGAGGCAGGGAAACCAAGAAAGGACTTTCCTCTGCAGGCCCCAGGGGTTAGAAGAAAAGTAACGGCACCACCCAGCAAGGAGAGTGACTGCAGCACTTTGACGAGGAAGTTAGAAAGTGGGCATCGGTTCTAAATATTTCCCGAGAGGTGATCTCACAGAACAGCCAAGTGGGTGAGTGTACCATCCTCCCACCCACAAACGGCCCACTGCTTTGTGGTTAACCTGGATCTAGCAGCTTCCAGAAAGTAGAGTGCACTTAGTATCTCATAATTTAGCACTTCTCTCTTTTCAAATTCTTTTTTGTATGCTATTTCGGTCTTCCCAACCACACTGGCATTTATTAGTTATAAATTCCCAAGACGATGGGCACTGAATGTGAGAGCACAGTTGCTTCCTGGCACTGCTACCCACTCAGGTGTGTCCCCGAGGACACCTGTATCCCTGGGTCCAATAAATGGAAAGGGCTGTGATGAGATTTATGAGATGATGTAATTACATGTCAAGAAATATTAGTTGAATATGAACGCTTAGATCACTTTCTGAACCACATATATTGGAGAGGAGAAAAAGGGAGGGAGAGGAAGAGACAGAGTTCGAGCCCCCCTCTCTGGGCCAGGATGGACGACCAGATGGGTTGGGATCAAGCACACCCTTTGGAGAATGGCAGCTCGCTGCTCTTTCTGCACCGATGACGAGAAGCCAGCCGCGCTCTGGAAGCTTCTCCATTGCTGACGCAATATAAGGAATCCCCTGTATCTTTCCTCCTATGGAGAAAAGTGCTGGATACAGACATTGCTGATGTGACGGTGATAAATCACCGATGGGGAATATGGTTTGCAGTTGTGTTTCCTTTTTTTAGGAATAAAAAGCAGATGGGGGCCTATCTCCTCCCTTTGGTTCAGCCCCAAACTTTGCCCCACTAGCTCATTTTGTTAACCCTTTGTCCCCTCATTAGTGACTATGAACAGCTGGGGAGGGGATTACTCATTTTGAGAGAAGGGAATTGTGTGCTCAAGAGAGATGTCACTTAGGGAGAAAAGAAGAACCTCTCCAGATACATGATGAACCAACCAACACGCCCCAAATTAGATACATCTTTAAGAGGCCCAGGAAAAGAAAACAAGCTTTATTTGTCTCCCGTATGGGCGATGCGCCACCCCCTGGTTTCTGGGTAGTCCACTCTCTAGTATCTGCTTTCATTGGGAAACAGAAATGCCAGCCGCCTCGAGGCAAGATAATTCTCTTGTGATTTCAGATCTGCTGGAGGCCAGGGAGGCTCGGTGGCCCACAGCAGGTCACTGTGCATGGAATAGAAAGTCTGATCTTGAAAAGGAGATCTCCAGTTCTAATTTTGTCCACGTTTGGTTCCAGTCAGTGAAGGAAGCATAAGAAGCCCAGAGAACATTACATCTTTTCCAAAGATGGCTTTCAAAAACACCCGGGGAAACAGTCTTGTGTTTGCAAGATTCTGTGGAGAGGATGGAAGGATGGGTCGAGGTGCAATCTGGGAAACTGGACAGAATGAATGCAGCAGTGTCCTCGAGTGGGCCAGGCCTGGACTCTGGGGTTGCACCCCAGTTCTAACCATGTGGCCCTGAGCAGGCAACACAACCCTCTGTGCCTCAGTGTCCCCAGCTGTGGAAAGGGAAGTTGGTGGGGGTAAGAGATGCGATTCTCACTCTAAATGCACCTCGATACACACACGAGTTAACCACCCAGCCTCTGTCTCCAAGTACGTAGGAATGTACCAATTCTTTTTATGGATTAGAGAGCTTAGCCCGCAGAGCAAGGTCAGACTATTAGGACTGGTGGAGAAGGGGTTGGCTGAAACAAAGGTCTCCTGCTCTCTCTGCCTTGTTCTTCTGCCTCACAGGTGCATGGTGGAGGCACACCAGATGCATGGCCAACGTGAGGGGGCTGGCCACGGGGCAGAAGGGCAGACCTGGGCACTGCAGGGCTTGAGCCAGCAGCCAGAGCTGGCCACCCACTCAGTCTCGCCCCTTTCCCTTTGTGCAGTCAGAATGGGAACATTTTCTTCGTGGGCTACACTGTGACAAGCATGCTGGCCAGCTCTACACCACACTGCCTCCTGGCCCAGATTTGGTCAGTCTTGCACCTCCCGACACCAAATCACAGAAGAGAGTGGGAGTAAAGGAATTCTTAGTCACATCTTTATGGGGATGACATGGTCAGAGAGCTCCTGGTGTCACTGAGAGGAATGAATTAGGCGCCCAAACTACTCACTGTCACAATTCACAAGCCTTTCATATGTTCACACTGGCCCCTAAGTCCCTGCCTTCCCTGACGCAGGGGCCTGGTCTGGGCACCTGCTGGGCTTACGTGTCCTGACTGTGAAGCCAAGGAGAGGCTGAGTCTCTGCACAGGGTGACAGGTGCACTTACCCAAAGGCCAGCAGGGTAGCTTAAGTCCAGTTCAACTGGATTCAGTTGAACTAAATGAACTCGACTCACCGCTTTTACTGAGTACCCAACTAAATGCAAGGTCTCACCCTCATGGTGAGACCAGGAGGAGTAGGTTGGGGTGTGGTACAGTGTCCTACCCTCCAGGAGTCACAGCGTGGAGCTGACAGACATGGGGAGTTGGGGCTTTGTCATAGGGTTCCCGACCTTGGCATCATTGGCCTGTGGACAGGGTAAGTCTTTGCCGAGGGGGCCAGTCCTCGGCAGGATGTTCAGCAGTATCTCTGGCCTGTACCCACTAGAGGCCGGTAGGACCTGTCTCCAGCAGTGGCAACCAAAACATCTACAGACATCGCCAAACGCCTCTGCTGTAAACCACTGATAAAATAGAAGGTCAAATATCAGTTCTACAGAAGAGGTGTAAACATATGTGAACAAAAAAGCAGGTGACTCCGTGTGATCAGGACAGACTTTACAAAGTGACATTGGGACTAGACTAAGAGCGAGTGGGATTCTGACGACAACCTTATCCATCTTAATAAAGGAAAAACAGCAGTGGGAGATGCAGGCCCCAGGATCCGTAGGGAGCTTCTCAAAATACTTAACCACCAGAGTGGCACCCACCATAGGAATGGGGTGGGTGGGAGCTGGGCCCTATACCAGCACTGGACGTCAGTTGTTGAAATGTAGTAAGGCGAGAAGGTTCTAGAAGGCGGCATAGGGCATTTGGGGGACTCAGGAGGGCAGGTGAGGGTTTTCAATCTTTCATCGACTGATATGAGCGGACAGTTTAGCTGAATGCCAGGCTGCCTGTCACCTCTGGCAGGGGGCAGATCCCAAAGCCTAATCCACTCTTTGTCTTAAGTTAAAGCTTAAAATAGATTTGGCCTGGAAATATTGAAAAAACCCTTTTCAATTCAATAGTTTGTGCCGATGGCGAGGCCGAGAGAAGGTCAATACTATGAATATGGGGGAGAAGGGCTAAAGCTCATCTCATTACTTCATTGTTTAAATATCCAACTGTAGCAAAGTGCTATAGTTCATGGACAGCCCTTCCCCAAAGTCTGCAGCATTTGGCTTCTTTCCTTTCAAGTGTCTTAACCTGCTTTGTTTACAAGTCTGGGTGATGTAGAACTCCTCACCGAAGCAGAATCTCAAGCTGGAGAAAACTCGACAGCTCTGAAATGGATATTTGAGTTGCACTGAAAGGTAGAGAGCAGACCAGGGAAATTAGAATGAACCAGAAACTAAGGCTGGCCTTGTGTCTGGAGAAAGCAAAGCACGTGTCAGGTAAAGCTGAGATTCAGTGTTACCTTCTGGCCTTGGAAAAATGAAATTACAGTCACTCCCAGGCAGGGGACCTTGGCTCTCCCTGCCAGGTGGGGAAGGGAGAGAGCCCATTTCTGGTCCCTTCTACATCACAGGCCCCTGTACCAAAAGCAACACAAGGCATGTGCACACAACCCCATTACAGCGAGGAAAAAGCAGCCAGAATGTCTCTCTGGTCACTCGGTCTCTAAGACCAGATCCAGGTCAGCTGCTGGTTAGATTCTCAGTCCCCTTTCAAAACACTCCGGTCCCACCAGCGCTCCATAATGACTGCTCACCGCGGCCAGGCTCTGGTTAGCTGGTTTGCCTGTGCAGCTAAAGAAAGACTTGGCTTATCCAAACCCCAGGCAGGTGGCTGGAGAACAACCCAGAGACACTGGAGGAAACACAAAGCCATGTGCTTGGCCTTCTGCTCTCCGATTTCTGCTTGGCGCTGGGTCTGTGACAGGCGCAGGCATGAGGGGCAGTGATTTGAGGAACTGCAGTTCTGAGGGAGGACGTGGGAAGGGAGGACGGGCAGCCAAACTGTGCTGAGCTGATGTGAAGGTGCAGCCTCTACTGGTTTAGAGTTTCCATCCTAACCACCGACCCCTCCCCCACCACATACACACACACGCACACACAAGTCCCTCCCCACTTGCTCTCAGCTGCATTCTGGAAGCAAATTTCTATTCCACCACCCTCGCCTGACTCTCGGGCCCCTGCACGCTCACCTGACAGGTGTCAGTCTCCAGATTCTCTTTGCTCCAATCCCGTGAACACAGCCACCAAATTAACCATGCGGAAACACACTTTATAAGCACTTTCCCCATGCTCAGAAGGACCCCACTGCATGCAGAGAAGCACTGGAATGCCCGAATCAGGCGGTCGGGAGCCGGAGGTTGTGGCCCCCACCCTTGGCCTTCTCCCCTGCTTCTCTCTACACAGCTCTGCTTCAGCCAGGTGCATCTAAGCCAAATCCCCAAGGCGGGCCTGGCCATCACCAGCGCCATGCCTGCACGCCATCTCCAGGCCTGGGCATCCTGCTCTTGGTGAGCCCCTGCCTCCTCCAGGAAGGCCTCCAGGCCAGCTCTCCCTGACCACAGCACCACTGCGGGGCGCTGGGTGGGCACATCAGGCGCAGAGCTCCAACCCCCTTCTCCATGGGACCCTTAGGGCTGTGATCTGCTTTAAGCAGACGTCAAGGTCCTCTTCCTCTCTGACCGGAGTAAGCCCTAGAGTAAGAGTCAAACCAGAGTAAGTGTGCTCGTGAGACCCCCAGGGCTCTGAGCACACTTCCTAACTGCTCCTGGCGTCTCCTGCTGCGCACGGTGGGGCTGTGACCCAGGAGAGTAAGCAAAGCAGCAGCACAGAAGCATTGCTGCCAGGAGACAGGGAGGAGTACAGAGCAGCGCTCCGGACAGGCCAAGGAGATACAGGGCCCACCCCACTACAAGGCACCACCGGCTCCAAAATTTCCTGAAACCAAGAGAACCCGCTGCCCAGAACATCGTCCCTCCTTCCAGAGCTGTCCCCCAGCCTCTGCCAGCCCAGCTGGACACCACCTCCAGACCATGCTCCTTGGTATCCCAGGTCTCCATGGGAGACCTGCCCCCTCGGTGTGGCTCCCACAGGCCGACTCTGGAGCCAGCCCCTACCCTGTCCTCAATCACAATCCAAGCTCCCTACAGGGCAGCTTTAGAATTGCAAAGGCATTCGCTTTGCAGCATCTTATTTAACCCTCGCCCCGCTCTGGGGAAGTCTGGGTGGACCTTATCCCACTTGTGCACTGGCACCACGGAGGCTCGCAGAGGCTAATCGTCTCTTCAGAGCTCACATCCTAACCAAGAGGTAGGTCGGGCGCTGTCCTGTTCTCTTTCCCAGACACTCAACTGGTCACCAAATCAATTTCCCCCAACAAATAATACAGAGCTTGTTTATCGATCCTTGGGGGTAACAAGCATGACGCCCCTTCCAGGGTCAGGACAGGGAGTGAAGCCAATTCTGGCTGGGTCGGGAGGCAGAGCGGCGAGAGAGGGAATGACCCGGCGAGCCTTACGAAGGTCTGAACACTCTGCCATGTCCCACCGAATCTGCCCACACCCCACACACATCGAATCAGGCAGCTTCTTTTGTATGATGGATGGACATTTTTTTTAACATAAGAATTTAATTATAGGGAACTGCATTCCCAGAGGGCCTGTCAATTGAGGTCTCACCCTATAGACCTTCTGACAACCTCAGGCAGTCTAGGAGACTCATTAGCAGAGCAGGGGAGAGGGAGAAGAGGACAGAGCCCAGGGGTAGGTGTTTCCTGGCAGGGTTTTCTGCCAGCGGCCACAGTGCGGGCTCCGGGATGTGGGTGAGCGTCTAGTTCGCTGATGCCCACACGGCTGCAGAGCAGAGGCTGTGGCTCTGGGGACACCGGAAGTTGTGGATTGTGCAGCATGTGGGGTAAAAGGCAAGTGTTTTAGCAAACACATGTGAGGACCAGGCCACATTGAATAGGGCCGGCTCTTAGGCCCCCGGCACTGGGCAGACAGAAAACTAGAAAACCTGCTGGGGCTGTCACCCCACCAGCTGAATTCTCTGTTTCTTTTTTGCTCTAGTTTTCTTGTGGGATCATTTCTGGGCCCGGGGTGTGTGGGAGAGGCGTTGGGAATGGGTTTGGGGTTAAGGGTGGGGAAAGGGACGCTCCAAAGGGGCACAACGGCAGCCCCCACCTTGAGAAAACAAGTGCCTTGAAACCAAGCCAGGACAGAAAGGCTCCTGTTGCCATTCTGTGGCACTGGTGACACCAGACCAATGAGACGGTCAGTACAGAAAAGTTCTTGAGGAAGGACAATGCGAAAGAAGGCATGAGACTCGACCGGAGAGACTCGGCCTCTCTCTTGCCCACACATTCGCTCAACTTTGGCCAAACCTGCCTCATGTCCGGTGCCTTAGACTCCCATGAAGAGAGGAACAGAGGGGACAGAGCTCAGGGAGTGAGGGTCTCACCCACCATACCTCCAGTGCCTGACAGTGAGACGGAGGAAACCAAACCACCCAGGACTAGAAATGGGGAGACAGCCGGGGCCCAGGACACAGCACCTCAGCAGAGGTAGGCGCGGGGAGAATGGCTTCTCTTCAGCGGCAGAACTAGAGCACTGACTCTCAGGCAGGGGCTACTTTGTCCCCCTGCCCCAGACACTGGCACTGTGGAGACTCGTGTGGGTTGTCACAACCTGGGGGAGGCCTGCTACTGGCATTTAGTGTCCGAAGGCCGCGGATGCAGCCTAACTGCCACAGTACACAAGACAACTGCCGACAGTTAGGAACTTTTTGTCCCAAGAGCCAAGACTGGGAAGCTTGGCGTAGAGTATCTGCTAGTTCATTCAGCGGTTGCCTTCAGAAAGGCCCCGAGGGAGCGACCCAGAGGGCTGGCTGGGGCTCCTGGGCAGAAGCCCGAATGTGTGAATCAGAGCTGGCTAACAGGGACATTTGAAGGCGCCTTCGTCATCCCTGGAAGAGCCACAGGCCCATTAAGAAGACTTCAGAGGGATAGCTCGGGAGGGCGGGAGGATGAGGCAGGTGACCTCCACGGCCTGTCTAACTCGGGAGACTCAGGTAACAACCAATAATTAGAAGGCCAAGGGGGTGAGAGAGGATGGTGGGGTTCAGAGGGCGGTATACCTGGCTGAGGGGGCAGAGCTCAGCTGCGGTCAACAAGAGCGACAGAAAAGCGTGACTCAGCAGCTCAGGCCAACAACAGCTGAACCTGCAGGGAAGAGGCTGTTACCCATGAAGGGGGTGTCCCGCCATTCCACAAACCATGTGGGCATCTGGGCTCATCCTGGAATAACGGGCCACCCAATTCTGGGTGCTTTCTCTCCTGTTTCCTATCATGGTGAGGCTGTTCAGGCCCATTCTCCCCCCTCAGTCTTTCCCTTTCTACTACTTGAAGGCAGAATGGCACAGTGGTTGAGGCACTGGCCCTAGAGCCAGGTGGCCTGGGTTCAAATCCCAGCACTGCTGCTGAGGGTGACCTTAACGTCCTCATCTGTAAAGTGGGGTAACAGCATCCTGCCTCCTAGGCTGCTGTAGAGTATTCAGCCCAGTGAGGACCCCACAGTCAGTGTGGGTTAGTTTTAAAATGGTCATGACCTGGCCTCCCTGGTGGCGCAGAGGGTTGAGTGCCACATTGTGGAGCATCTGCTGCACAGCAGCGCGAGTTCGATCCCCGGCCAGGGAGGGGACCCACATGGCGCAGCAGACCTCTCCTGTCTCTCCCCCTGCTCCCCTCAGCCGTGTGTCTTCCTGTTCTGCTCCCCGCTCTGTCTCTGGTGAATCCTTTCATCCCCCGTGCCTCCGGCTGTACCCCAGCTCTTGTATGCATAGATAAATAAATCTCAAAAAAAATTAAAAATAAAATGGTCATAACCTCCCTCTGGAGAAGGCCCCGTCAAGGACGACTCTCCGCTATGGGTCCCAGCAGGCTGAGGTGAGGGGTGCTCTGTCTTGCTCTGGTGTGAAGAGAGGCTTTAGCACAGAGGAATTGCACCTCATCGCCAGAGGAGGCTACTAGAAAGAAAGGGTCAGTTCACTGGAGTTTCTCAATCACAAGTCCCAAGAGGAGCATCAGAGTCAGGGACCCCAAAGCAGCTCTAAAGCCTTTCTTCAGGGAGGCCCACCCGGACCTGTTCAGTACCCTCTTGTTTCTTGTCCTGCAAACACTGTCTCTACACACCCTGCTGCCGGGAAAACTACTCTTCTTCCCCCTCAGGACTAAGCCTCAACAACCCCTGGATTCCTCGTCAGATGGCAGCGTCTCATGAGTCCTTCTCGGAGGGTGCAGGGTGCCAGGCATGCACAATGCACCCTCGCTTTAGGCAGGGGGAACTGGAGGCTCAGAAACGGAAGTAGCTCTGGTCTCTATAAAGTTACAAAAAATAGAGTTGCAGCTAAAGCCAGGCCCGTGTGGGTGTGGCGCTCTCCCCTGCCCCCCACAGTACCTCCCTCCTGAGTCCAAATGCCACATTGCACGTCCGTGACCCAGCCAAGCACAGACCGAATGCTCAGTGGGGCGGGGGCGGGGTGGCAGGTGGGGAGCCATCCTCATGTAGAATGCTGTGCCCTTACTGAAAATGCCCCTGGCCTGGCGGCATCAAACAACTGCCTGCGAAACATTTATCCATGCGAGTCTTCTCCTTCTCAACCTTTAGGAAACCTGGTATTCCACTGCAATTTCATAGATGGTTAAAACCCAGTCTGAGCCGCTGCCCTGTCTCAAAGCTGCTTAAGGTCACTCCCCAAACCCGGCCTCAGCTCACACAGGACTCTGGCACTGCTTTGGGGGCCCATCTCCATCCTACAGGCGATTTCACTTTTGACCTGTGCTGCTTTCACAGTACAGGGAACATGCGCTCAAGCAGCTGCAGCCCAGAGCCTTGCTCTTGCTGCTGACCCGCTGAGTGACCTTGAGTGACCTTGAGCAGGTCAGCCTCCTGTCTTTGGGGCTCTGCCTCCCCACTTATCAAATGGGGGGAATATCCCTCTGGGCCAGTCCCTCCAAATCGATTCAGGTCAGGACCACTTTTTCTCTGTTCTGGGCTAACTGAGCCCCAAAGCAGAACCCTCACATAACACCGTATCAAAGAGGAAGCCCATTTGTGAGGCATTTCGGGATTGGTAGATTTCAAAGGAGGCCTTTTCCTGAAGGAATCCAAACGCTGATATTCCTGGGTCACATCCATCCATATCCGCAACTGATATCTAGGAAGTCCAGGCAGGAGCAAGCTCAGGAATTGTTTTCCCGACATCACCAGGCTCCTGAGAGAGGAACCTGTACCCTGAGGCACACCCAACTCCTTCTCCAGGGTGCCCCATGTTCTGGGTCCCTCTGGAAGAAATCTCAGTGTGGCAGGCAGACGGAAGCACGAGTTTATATTGAGCATGCCAAACATTCTCTGGGTGACTTCTAAACATAACCAGGCCTTAATATAGTGCCTCTACTTGTGCTGACTACTCATTTGAGATCCTTGCCCACCCAGCCCGTGAGCCCTGTTCTCTTGGGCAGACTATTTGTAGCCCTTCACCAGGTGCTGCCGCTCAGTGAGAAGACACCCTAAACGCCGACAGAAAAGGGGGTTCTTAAGTGTGCCAATCACCTCCATGCTTGGATTATCTGACTAAGCTGCAGAGGAGTTTCGTGACTCAGCTGTGTGCTGGAAACCACTGGGAATCCCCGTCCCCTCTCCCCACCAATATGGGGTCCCAAGGGTCAGGCTCCCATGACGAGGACCCTCAACTGCCTGCCCTGGACCTGAGGAGAGAGGTGGATGACAGACCCCAGTCCCACCAGCCAGTCAGCAGAAGGCCCAAGAAGTGGGATGGGCCTGGGCCTCCCTGGCCTGTCCCCCCGCAAAGCACCTCCCTAAATGATGGTCTCCCCTGAATGCCAGTCCAGCTGCCCTGCCACATTCTTGCAAGCAAAAGCCGGTAGAGCAGGGCCACCTTGCTGCTGTTTCTAGAACAAGCTTCTCTCCCTGAGGCCTCAACAGCATTTCAGACTGGTGCTGGCCCTCTCAACCCCCTCCAGGGGTCCTGTGGGAACAGCCCCAGGGTCAAAACCTCTCACAGCCCCTCCTCTGGGTGTTGAGGCCCCTGTGGAATCTGGTGTGAGGTCTGAGACCTATCCCCTCTGTCCCCACAGGGCCCTGGAGAGAAAGAGGGGAAGGGGCTAAGAGGCGGTCTCCCCTGCAGCGGCTGGTGGGATGTGACTGTGCAGATCTGACCCAGGGTTGAAGCTCAGGCTTGAATCGGCAGAAGGAGAATGGGCTTGGGTGGGCACAGGGATAGGGACCCCAGAAGGCAAATCCACCAGGACTCCCAAAGACTTGGCTTCTGGGTTCCCATGCTCTGAGAGTCTGTGGCCCAAGCCTCACAGTTGTTCTCAGGATGAAATGAAAGAACGGGCTCTGTGATCGTGGCTGGCGCACAGGCCCTGAGATCGGCTGAAAGGGTCTGGAAGATGGGCAACCACAGAAACCGGGAAATCTCACTTAGGTCCTTCTCACTGAGGAATGTAGGGAAGGCAGAGTGTAGGCTGGTCAGGAGTGAGTGCACGTTCTCTCAATTGATTCTAACTGCATGTACATGGTAAGGAGACAGGACGGGGTGGTGGGGGAGGCGTTGTCTTTGCCCTGGAAGCACGTAGGGGAGCAATGGCAGGAGACAGGCAGCCTGACGTATGTTCGTCAGATGATGTGAGTCCTACAGGCTCTGTGGTTCTTGTCAGAAGAAAGGGTTACTTGGGATCCAGCATTCGGAGAAGGGGGGTAGGCACAGGCGAAAGTCTGGATGTAAGATGATTCAAGCCACAAGGCTCCCTCAAAGAGCCGTTGGGGAATAAGAAAGGACTCTCACCTACTCACCTGTATGTTATTGCCATGAAGTGGATACAAAGTCAAAGCTTATGAGAAATGAACCATATTTCTAAATGGACCTTCTTAGCTCCTTCTGCTAAGACCTGCAAGCTCATCTGGTCATGTAGGAAAATGGAGACTCATTCTCAGGACTTGGAGGTCCCTGTCTGTGCTCCCCAGGTATGCCCTGGAGTAGGTCCTGAGATGTCAATGGGGCCTTCAGAGAAACTGGGGAAACATGGGCTGGGTCACAGCCATCTCCACACTGTGCCAAATTCCCTTTTGGGGACCACAAATTAAAAAAATTGCAGGCCCATTGTCCCAAAGCCCCCAGAAAATGCAAATATTTCCTTTAGGATCTGTGAAATCTGGGCTTGCCCCAGGCCTAGGGAAGGGGTGAGGTATCTGTGCATATGCACAGAACACACACACACACACACACGCACATGCATAGCACACACATGCAGAATGTACACACACGCGCAGGCCAGACCTCCTCAGCTTCCCCCATACAGCCCCGCCTCTGCCACTACCTTACAGTGGAGCTTCCAGGGAGCCTGGAAGGGCAGACTCCTGAGCCCGTGAGGGGCACGGGGGCGCTGGGTGGAGAGCAGAGGCAGGCCGCATATCAGAAGGCTCCTCTGAGTCTCCTCTCCAACTGCAACCACATGGCCCGTAACCCAACACGCTTAGTCAGTGTCAGAGCCTGTGCTGGAGGCATCCTCCTTTCCTTCCTCCAGGTCCCAACACCTAAACATCATCTTTTTAGGAATTCAGAGACAGATCACACTGTGTCCCAACCTGTCTTGTGCCCTCACATCATGGTTCGAAGATGAACAGTATCTGGAGGCCAGCCCAGACTCAGCCCCAGAGAGACAGCAGCAGCTTGTAAGAGCAGACAAAAGTCACTTTGTAACTGAGAGCACGGTCTTTAAAATTAAGCAGAGGGGCTCAAATCCAGTTCGGCTATTTTCCAGCTGTGAGATCTTAGGGAGGGTACTTAAGGACGCCTGTCTCAGTTTCATTATCTGTGAAATGGTGATATTAACTGATTCTAACTGCCAGAGCTACTTGTGACGGTTACCTGCATTAATGTATGTAACAAAGCACTTAGGATTTAACTATGTATTGCATTTATTTGTTTATTTATAATGAAGTGCTGTTGTTTTACATCCTTGTTAATATTTTGATCCTCACCTCAAGTGTAGTCACCATACTCTCCCACCACCGAATCACCACAGTCCTCTACCATGGTCCACTGAGTTCTCCTTGCCCCTTCTTAACTAAGTATTTAAACTATTAAAATAGGAGTAAAATAAGTAAAATAAAATACTTCAGAGGAGGCTAGTAGCCTTTATCCTGGCCTCCCAAGAATCCCCCATTCCAGTCCTTCCCCAAGTGCCAGGAACCCCCATGTGGCAGCTACTCAGAAGCCAGCATCCGCAGGCAGGTGGAGGGAAGAGAGAACGTAGGGTCTGCTCCAGGTCTGGGCTGATGCTTAGGCTGAGTGTCACCCCAGTCACAAGGCCCCCCTGCGCCACAGACCCAAGGAACCCTAGACTCAGTGGCCTCTGGACCTCTGCAAGCACTTGCCACATCTCCCATGGTGCCCAGCGGGCACTGAACTGTCAGGTGAACTTCAGCCATTCTTGCAAACTACAACTAAGAAGGGCACCTGTTTGCTTTCTCCTATTCTGAGTACATGAATCCCTCCTGATTATGTAACCCCAGAGCCACAGAGTTTGACCATGCAAGATGCCCAGCATCTCTTCCAGGCCACAGATGTTGGGGAAAAGCTGAAACCTCAAGCCTAATCTCTTGAGGTTACTGTACAAGTAGGTCAAAGTAACTCTTTCTTAAAGAGGTTCAGCCCATGTAATCCACCGCTGTGTGCACCTCCTGCCTCCCCTTGACTGTCTTGACATAACCGGACAGGGCGAGGGCAGAGTTTAAATCTCAACCCTGGTGCTCATTAGCCCTGGGAGTGAGGCAAGTAAGTCCCTGATACCCATGTTTGGTTGCTAGGTCTCTCCTATAAACCACCCCAAAAAGAAAGGAAGGGGGGAGGCTCAGACAAGGGCAAGAGGCAGGGTCCCACCCCCCAGGGTGCAAGAGAATCGGAGCCCCCTTCACTGAGATGCGTGAAAACACCACATGTGAAATATGCGCCGGGGACGGGGGAGGTGTTTGAAAAGAACCTGCAGACTCTGCTCCATCACCCCACAGCAATTTTCAACTTACCCTGCAAACTTATTTCCCTGGGATTTTCACAGGCAAATTGTTAAAATCGTAGGTAGCAATCAGCCGGAAAGCAGGACTCGAGAGATCTCAAGAAGACATTACTGGGAAAAAATAATATCCTAGACTTCAGGAAATTCTGGACCGCCTAGATGTCTTTAGTAACCTAATTCCATCCTCAGTCAGGTTGCTCCTTAAATTTACTGCCTGAGGGAACCAAGGATTTTCAAACACTCAGTGTCAGATCAATTAAGCATGTGGAGAAGATGGCACCGTTTGCCCTATTTCCAGTGCAGGAAACCAAACTGATGGTTGCATTCGGCAGGAGACACAAAACACTGTTATATTTGAAAAGTAATTCACTTTTAGTCAAAGTAAACTGACCCTTGTTTGGTTTGGGCCTATGTCTCTGAACCTCAGCCTGTCCCAGTTTGCTCTTCTCTTTTCATGTAATAGCTTCTCCAGCTAGCGGCCAAGCCATTTCCTTACTGCCATGGAAACAGCATCTCAAGATCCATCTTTTTTCCCCCTTTATTTATATATATTTGACATCAGTGCGGCCCCATTTCCCACCACGTTTCACCCGTGCACCATCACCTCAGTCCCTTGTGCTCTTTCTGCCTTCATCCCATTTCCACCCCCTCCACACACACAGTGTTTGATTCATCCTTGTCCTTTTGTTTTTGTTGTGTTTGTGTTTTTGTTTTTTTCATTGTTATTATTCTTTTCCTTGGCCCCTTATTTGCTTCCCTTATCTTCCTCCTAGGAGTGAAACCATCCGGTATTTTTTCTTTTGCCTTCTGGCTTATTTCGCTGAGCATAATCCCTTCTAGCGCCATCCGTGTTCCTACAAATGACTCCAGCTTGTCTTTTTTGATTGTTGAATAGTATTCCATCCTTTCCAGGGAGCATTATTGAATTAGTACTAGAGATTCTGCAACCTGTTGGTAGATTTTCCCAGGCCCCAATCTCACCCAGGACTCCTCTGCATGATTGTGCAGGAGCCCCTGGCCCCACCAGAGCTCTGTGGTTGGGGCCTGTGGCTGCAGATAAATACAGGCACCCTGTTAAATTTGAATTTCAGACAGACGAAAAAGTATTTTCGTAAGTATGCCGCAAATATTGCATAGTGAAGACGAACACACAAAAGGTCCGTTGTTGTTTATCTCAGATTCAAATTTAAGCGGACCTCTTTTCTTTGTCTTTATTTTTGCTATATCTGGAAGCCTTTTCTGCTATCCATTTTCCTTGCCTATGCATTGGAGACTGCCTCTGAACATCCAATAGAGAACAGTCACAAAGCCCATGTACTAAATCTCAAGCACTCTCTTCAAAGGAGATCCTTTGAGACCTTCACCCAGTCATTTTCATCAGGTCCATGCCAGGTTTCTAGCATGCTAGAAGGATGGTAAAGAACTGCTAACGGGAGGCAGGTAGCATAGACACAGTCCCAGGCTTAGCCCAGCAAGTCCTTGTTCGTGCTCCTTTGTGCCCTTTTTAGCCAGGTGGTCTTGGCCACACTGCTAAGTCTTAAGAGCTTCAGGGTTTCTTTTCTCCTCTTTTAATCAACAAATTGGAGATAATCATATCTGCCTTGCAGAGCTGATATAAGGAATGAATAAAGTAATGCATATGAAAATTGCTAAATGCAAGATACTTGTTATCCCTGACAGGCACTGACAGAATCAGACGTAGTGACTTCACAGTTTGACTGCAAGGAAGGGGACAAATCTAAAAATCAAACACAAGAGCCACAAAGACAACACTCTGAACTTAGATCCCTGTGTACCTCGATGGAACAGAAGTGTCACTTCATTCCACTGTAGCACTGATGTTCAAAAGAATGGCTTTGAGGTATCAAGAAGATATTTAATTACACTCAATGTATTGTGTTTAAAAACACCATGCTGTGTTTCATCCAGACAAATCTAGCTAGGCCCAAGAAATTCAGTATTTGGCACAGTCCAATAAGAACCATGAGAGGGCCTCCCTGGTGGTGCAAGGGGTTGAGCAGTGCACTGTGGGGCTTCCGCAGCCACTGCAGTGGGAGTTTGATCCCCAGTCAGGGCGGTGACCCACATGGCACAGAAGACCTCTCCTGCCTTGCCCGTTGCTCCCCTCAGCAGTGTATTTCAGTCGATCTGCCTGTTCTGCTCCCCACTCTGTCTCTGGTGAATTCTCTCAATCCCCTCACCTCTGACCTGTACCCCAGCTCTTTTATGCATAAATAATTTTTAAAAAATTTTAAAAAGAGAACCATGAGAGTTGCCAAGTATACTGAATACCTACTATGCTGAATACCTACTATGTGTCAGGCCCCATGCAGTCACATTCACATCCATGGGCTGAGAAAGAGACCCTGCATTCAAAGAAACTGGCTATTATTCCTGTAGGTGAATGAAGAAGTGAATGAATGAATCCCCAGAGTGAATTTACATAGTGCTGAAAACATGAAAGGGACTCAGGATATACCTGTAGCTGGATTAATATCTTATACTAATATGACATATTAGAGAGGACAGCACAGGATGGGGAAAAGGCACCGGTATATGACTGAAGTGGAAACTCAGAAAGAAGTTTGCTCCTGCACTGAGGGCACACAGAGCAAGTTAAAGGGGAGATGATATAATTGGAATTACAGCTCAGCAAGGACATTCTTATCATAATCTGTCAGATTAGACTGACTGACAGATCAACAGACATTCCTAATGGTATCATTTAAGTGGCTAATATTTACTGAACCATCCCACTACCCTAATATTTGGAAATAACTTGTTTGTTTTGTTCTCCTAAATAACGGTAGGCTCCATCATCACTCTCCTTGTTCTAACCCTTCAAGGGTAGGTAAGCAGCACAGAAACCTTTGGAAGAATACTTGTGAAAATTACATGCAGTTATAAGTTGAATGGGGATCTTGAAATTGTGCAGGGAGGCTGAAATAAACCAATAGCAAGCCACTAACAAGGACACCACAGCCAAGATCAGAGGCTGACCTACTGAAATAAATTCCCTGCCAGTCAAATTCCCCATCAACCAACTGGTAATCCTGGAATGTGGTCCATCTCACAGGTACACATGAGGTGAGGTGAGGGATGTGGCCAAGGAGATGCAAGCATGGGTTTGTCCTCATTTTCCAAACTGGATGACAAAACCATGAAGACAACAAGAGAAGTAGAAACACTTGCTAAAGAGGTCCACGGCAAATAGCACAGTAAAGTAGGAACACGCAGGAACACGCCTCTCGAGGGAGCGCTCGAGAGTGTGCATAGGTAAAAGGCAAAGCATCCCCGAGCTAGGATTCTGTAGCTACTCTGAAATTTGTGCTTAAAAAGGCAGGATGTTGCTGGTGCTGACTTGAAATCCTAAGGAAATTGGATCTAAAAGGGTTCTTAAAGATCAGATCATTTAATCCCCCATTTGAACAGATGATAAAGTGAGCAGGCAAAAGAAAAACAATCATCCTGTGTCAAGCTTTTAACATGTAATTTAATCTCACAACAATTCTGGGAGGTAGGTAGCAGCATAATCATTTCGCAGACCACTGGCCCAACATCGCACAGCTAATACGTGAGCGAGGAACTCGGTCCCTAAGCCTACGGAATGGCCAAGCAATGCCCAAGCTCTCTCCTCCAGTTCCAGTCCTCTGCAGCTGGGGATGGAGGGACTGGCAGGCTGCAAGGACAGGGCAGCACAGCAGGCTGGCCCAGGGCTCTTGCTTGAGCCCAGGATACTCCCACTGCACATCTCCGTCTCTGGACAAGGTCTGGACACTACCTGTACTTCACTGGAAATCCAAAGCAGGTTGGCAGGTTGGGGAAAGGTCACAGGGCATAACTACTGCTGGGCACTTACTATGCTTTTTTTTTCCCCCCTCAAGAAGATGTCAGATATGGATCAAATCAACCCCATCTCACTACATTTCTAGGAATTACCCAAGCCTGTTGTTGCACCGGAATTTATCTTCACTGGAGGTAGAAGAAGGCAGTGCCTGGCTGGAGTCCAGTCAGATTTCTTAGAGGTTTGATGTGTGGCTCTTACATGATATTTTAAGAGAATGAGGGTTGCTTCCAAAAACACTTTCCAATGTTTACTTGTGTGTGTATGTGTATTTTTTCCTTTTCAAAGTAGTAAAGATAATGCTCAGTTATTGGGTGTGAGGAACCAACACTCTTCCTTCATACTCTGCTGGTGAGAGTCTAGATTTGATCAAGTCTTTTTAAATGCCTTATAGAATAAGAAGATGACCTTTCACCTATAAGCAACCTGTTAGAATTCATCATAGGGTGAAAAAAGTGCAAGTGATACATATAGAGAGAATAAAGGTATTTATTATATGTTATTATATATTGTAAAGATGCATATAGTGTGGCTAATCATTAAAACCACCTCAGTGCTCTACAAACAGGAAATCGATCAAATACATTATAGCACCTTCATACAATTCAACGTCACATCATGTAAGTAATACAATTATATTGCAAATTCATATTTAATGCCATAGAAGGACCTTCATGGTCCTTATATAGTAATCAGGTTATATAGTAAAGAAAAATCAGGTTATATAGTAATATATGTAGTCACATTCTTTTTATAAAATTAACATATTTCCACATTTTCATGCTAAAGTTGGAAGACTACACATATAAGATAGTAGTATCCGAGACCTGAGATTCTGAATCGATTTTTTTTTTTTACTTTTTGAATGTGTCTTTTAATTTTTCTACAACTATTATGAGTTACTTGTGTAATTATAACTTTGAAACCATTCTTTAAATTTAAAACAAGCAATCACTAAAATCTGCAAATTTGCTGTTGACTCCATGAGATGCCATTCTGTTCACACAGTTGCCCATTTCAACGAGACTCTCTGACTTTCTGATTCTGAAGGGGCTGAGAGCTCATTTACTAGCCCCTTGCAGACACCAGACAGTCTACAATAGGGACAAAAAAAGAAAACCAAAGAGTTCCCTTCTCCCACCTTCCAAAGAGCCAACAGTTGGATCTGACGTTAACCATGGGAGGCTCCAACCGCGGCAATAGGTCTACCTGACTGAGAGAATGAAGGGGGGTGGTCGTGAGGGCCAGGGTGGGACAGGCTGTGCCGATAGGGGATTCCAGTGCTGGGAGCTTGGACCTAATCCTGGGAAAGCTATTCTAAGTGCTGATGCAGAGAAAGGACTCAGTGGGGGAGCTTTCACTGGTGGCAGCATGTGGGATACTGCAGGGGGCAAACACCAGAGGCAGAGACCAAACCCAACTTAGGAGGGGTAAGTGTGGTCACGGATGCTTAGAGGAGGTGGCAAAGGACCAAGATTCCAGTCCAGGACTCAGAAGCCCACATCTGACCCTACCAGCCATAGGTCTGGAGCTCAGCCCTCAGTTCCCGCAGGCAGCCCATCTTCTGTGGGTGAAACGCACATGATCCCCCTGCCCTCGATGGATTTCACAGGGCACCTGCGAAGAGCTTTGTTAGACTGTAGAGTGCTATACAAATGTTAGCTATTATTATTAAATGGCTGAGACAGTATTTTGTCAGCAGCTTAGTTCTGCTCAGTTGAATACTGTGCTCCAAACATTTCACCAAATACCAAACAGGACTTTGTTATTTAGGGAAGAGATTCAGGAGCTTTCATGAACACTGGAAAATCTCAACAGCAGCTAAAAGCACAACTCTCCCAGCTTCCAGGATATGCATCTTTGCTCAGGGGCCTGGGTGGTTCTCATCACTGAGACCCTTGGGTGTACTCTGGGAACTTGACTCCGAAGGTGTCTGGGAAGAGTGCGAAGTGGGGATGGTTACTCACATGACCCAAAACACTGATGCTGGCTTCCTCCAGCTATGTTTATCCAGTGATTTAGCCTGGAGCTCATCTCCCCCTACACAAATAGTCTCTAAATAGATCAATTGAAATGCCAACATTCCTGACAACTTGCAGTCCTAAAGTCCTAGCCCTGGAGGGAATCTTGTGGCCAAGTTGTCCCTCTTCCTGTCTTCCACCATCTGTACTGGCCCCTAGTATTAAGTAAAGGGCCCTGATGCTTGGGTGGATGGATGAGTGCATGCATGAACACGTAAATGAATTCTATGACATTTCTGACCCTATCTCTATTTAAGAAAATAACCAATCTATTGCTTCCCATATTTCAGAGGAAGCCATCTTCTAGTTTTTTTAGTCCTAAAAAAACAAATCCCCTCCCTATGACCTTCACCTGCCCCAACACTGCACTCCATCCACATCTGTCTTCCATCATTTCTGCCTTTGAGGATACTGTTCTGTTGACTCTGAAGGTTGATGTGACCCAGAAACCTTTCCTCCAAAATGCCCCAGACAGTTCCAAAGAGGAGCAAATGGCAAATGAACTGACAACAGCTCTTGCCTGGGTGTGGAATGAGGACTTTCAGGGATGAAGGGAAAGAACCCTTCAGAAGGGTAATAGATTTCTATTTAAAAATTATGTTTTCACTTATGTTTTCCACTAGGCACAAAAGATCCCCTTTAATCCCTCATCTCCTGGTGAACAGACTATTCCTGCCCATCTGAGTCACGTATCTCTGGGCAGCCAGACCTTCTGACTCACTGGTGGTTGAAATCTCAGATTCACAATACCACAGAGATGCTAAAAATAGGAACTATGTACCTGGGCCCCAAAATAGGACAGAGACAAACATGGTTCTTTGAAAAAAAAAAAAAAAACTATTGCTTTATCTCTAGCATAAATATCAAACAAGAGCTATAATTGTCCTATTTCATATGGTCTTAAATTTAATAAAGCCACCTCTAATTCTTTGGAAATCAGTAGGCTAGAGGGACAGATACAATAGACAGAAAGCCAGATGGGTAGAATTGGAATAATTATGCCTAACACATTCTGGTTGTTTTTATTAGAAAATTCTAGATCTTTAAATTAGCATAGGGGTATTTTCACAGCAGTGGCAGAGAAATGAAACTTCTCCATCCATGCTTTGGTGGTGGTTTCTCCCTTGAGAATCAATGCAGCTTAAAATAGTTTGGGAAATTGTCACCGAGAAACAAAGAGGATACTTAATGGGTTTTTTTCTCTTTTTTTGAGTGGCTTTATTACTTCCTTTCAAGGTTTTTGAGGTCTTCCTCTATTTGAATCTTACAGCTTTTTTTTCCCCCCCAGTACCAATAAACTATTTGTATCTGAATGACTTTAGGACTAGTTGATTTTTTTTTTTTTCAACCTTACATTTTTGGAGGAAAAAAAAACCAACTAAACATCTATACTATTATCAAGTATAATTTTGGTAAAAGTTGTGACAACTCACTTTGTTTGAATTTCTACTGTCAAATTTACCACGGGCTCTTATTTATGCTGCCTCATCTGACCTCATGACCTCCTGGAATGAGATCAGGCAGAAGTTGAGACTTAGAGAGAGCAGGTCACCCTGCTGGCGAGAGACAGAGCTGGTCTTTGGCCCACACCTGACCAACCTGGCCAGGCACATTTGAAAGAAGAGAACAACAGACAGGCCTGCTTTCCAGGGCCAGGAGGGAGGCAGCATGTAGACAGCCCGTTGTCTGACAGGCCACTAACCAACAAACATGCCTTTCCTTCTCTACCCGCACATCTGTCTCCATTTCAGGTCATGTTTTAGCTAATATTTTCAGCACAGAGCAGGTGACCTAAAGAATGTCACCTCTGGAGACTGTCTTCAGGGGAAAGGAAACAGCTCTTGACATGATAAATTGTTTTCACTGGTGTTTTTAATTCCCAGTGACTTCTAGCAAGTGGGAAGCTGTGGGCCTCTGGGAGCATAACACTGGCTTATGGGACATAAATCATCGGAGCCACCTGTGGGACCAGGATTGAAACTCCAGTCATCCACAGGGCTGCTGGGTGAGGCAGAGTGCTGGATTGCCATCACACGCTGGCTCTCACATTGAAATACTATGAGTGCCAACCTGCGGCTCATCTTCAGATGAGGAGGGGGCCCATGACTGGCCACAGCCACCAGCTCAAAAGTGTATGTAAGATGCTTAAGATGTGAGTTGGGCCCCTCCAAGTGGCCTCCACCTTAGGGCAGTCACATACAGCACTGGGGGTGTAGCTTGAAGAAGGTAGTGGAAATGGAGTTTAAGCCATTAGAAGGATGAATTGGGGGTTTACCTTTCTCCAACATACAATGGGAACCCTAAAGTATGACATTTCCATTTAATTTAGGAATGAAACAAAATTGTTGCGAGCGGATGGTGACAATCTTTTGGAGTTTGCCATCTCACTTAATCCTTACAATCAGACCATTGGGTAGTTTATTATTATATTTGTGTTTGCCAACCCAGAACCACTGTCCCTTTGAGTGAATTCTTTTGACTGATCCAAGGGCAGCCCCCCTCCCTAAGACATCCTCCCTACCAGCAGTGCCATCACGGTGACGATGAACACCTGCTAATTCTCGGGGAGGTTATATGTCTTCATTCTAGGGCAACCTCCTTTGGAACAGTATGAATTGAGAGGCCAGACCCAACTGGTGTGGTATATACATTTTTCTCCCTAGTTGGGGGTTACTTGAGGAAGAAAAGCTTACAACCATGGAGAGCCCACCTCCTTGAGGTTAAGTTGTCAAGGTAGGAAGCAGTGTTAGAAATGATGGAGCTCATCCACCTGCCCTGGGGTGGGGTATCAGGTCTGTCCAGCCCTGGCAGGGCTTATACAAGGAATAAGCTAGAAGTCAGAAGACTGATCTAATTGCCAGTGGCCGGAGGTAAGTACCTTACTCGGTGACTCAGTTTCCCCCTCTAAGAGTAATGGTCCCTGCCAGCCGTTTCTCATGACGTTCTTCCGAGAAACTAAGCACTGTGCGGGAGTGCTCTGAACACCAAAAAAAGCTACCAGATGTTAGGCATGTCTCCTCAAGGTGTTACAGGGCAGGGAGAGGAGCACCCAGAACCCCCAAGTTTGCCCTCTCTGAATGGGTTTTGCTATTTGCTGCATTAAGATAAATATATAAAACTTTTAATGGAAAGGAACTTTAATATAATTAGGGTATAATAAAGAAAGAATAAAGAATAGAGTTACTAAGTTAAGTATTTAAAGTTACTTATTTTTTTGAGGGTAAAAGTTTAGTTAAACAGGATTGGCCTAAAGTAAGGCTTAAAAACTTGCCACACATCTAAGACCTTTTAGTAGAGACCCATAGAAAAGGGTTAGAAAGAGTTAGACAAATTTGGGAGGAAAAGAGCAAAATTAAAATTAAGATGAAAGTTGCCATTGTTAACCTTTTTACGGGTCTTTTACCCACATTTGTTCCAACCAGTTTAAGACTAAAAAGCAAGCACAGGTTTTTCACATGTCCCTCTGCTCCACGTGCCTCCTCCAGGTCTCCTTGCTGTTCTCCATTTTTCTTTCTTTCTTCTTCTCTTTTCTGCAGAAATCTCCTTTTCCTCCTCAGCTTCACCCACTTAGGGTGGAACCAGGATTTTGGAACTTTTTTTTTGGGGGGGGGGGACCGCCCTGTTACAAAGGCTCTCTGAAAAAGAGGGACCATGTCTTTGCGTAATTTATTTCTGTTGATTCGCTCTTACTATTAGAAAGTCTTCTTGATCCTTCTCCCTGCTGTGTCTACTGTAGTTATGCCTTCTGGGGTGGCAAACACGATCAAAACACAGGCCCCTTGACCCCCAAAGGCCCAGCCAACCCCTTTGAAAGTGGACTAGAGGGTATTTCAATGCTGCAGACACTTCACAAGCCTTCCCCTTAGGGCACTGTGGGATGAGGACTCCAGGAGAAGAAGAGAAGGGAACTTGTTATTTAATAATAAGCTTGAGGAGAGTGTGGTGGAGGGTGGAAAATCAGCCAGCTGGCGGGTCAGGATGGGAAAAGAAGGAGCAGCAGGCTGAGTTCACACACCATGGCCACAGGCTGGAAGGCCAGTCAGGCCAGAAAAAACACAGGTTTTGGAGTCATTAGACATCACTCAGAGCTCCAGGTTCACCTCTTCCTAAGCACTGGCCTTGGGGAATCATTTCATCTCTTCAAGACTCAGTTTCCTTATCCAGTGAGATTTTTCCAGCCCCTGTGGTCCACAGGAGGTCCACCCTTCATGCTGTCACTCTGACATCAGCAAACCATTCTTTTCCTTCTCAGTCTGCACCTCTTTTTTAAGAACTGGGTCTGGGGCATGTTGGAAGGGGGTTCCCTATGGCTGCCAGGATGGGGGACGGATCCACTTGTGTGATCATGGAGAGGTTCAAGTCCTCATTGTTATTTCATTAGTTGCTGTTATTTTCTGACTTGAGATTGTTTATAATAAAAAATGTGACTTTATTGGAAATCATTAAAAGTTGGGGGAAATGCTGCACAGAGAGACACACTTTGATGACGGGCTCATTTTTGTCCAGGCTTGGTAATGAATGTTTTGAACATAATTGAGATTCTAGTGCATGTACATTGTATACTGGTATTTCACAGGACATTAAAAGATAAGCATCTGGCCATACGTTAAAAGCTCTTCAGAGACAGCATTTATTCTATTCTCAACCAGGGTCACGCCAATCCCATTGTTGAATATTTGGGTTGTCTCCAAATTTTTTGCTTTTGAGAGTGATACTGCAACAAGATATTTGCATATAAATTTTTGCATACTTTTCCATTTTCTTTGAGTAGAAGTGCGGCTAAATGTTATGGAGATTTTTAAAGTTCTCAATACAAAATTGTCAAGGTGCATCCCAGGAAAGTTGTGCAAAGTCATTCTCGCCAGCAGGACTAAGGGACTCCTGCCCTGCCCTTGTATCCTGCTCCTTGCCTTGCTTATCCTTCATTCTAGAGGTAACAGGCACTCCTTAGTGTTCAAATTTAAGAGAAATTACAAGGATAGTAAAGGATACTCCATATACTCTTCATTTCTATTGTCCAGTGTTACCATATTTGTTCTCTCATTTCCTCTTAAAGATTCACATACACATACATATATACATGTATACACATTTATACATATATACACACATATATACACATATTTATACATATATACACATATACACATTTACATATGTATATACACACATAACACACACATATACATTTTTTTCTCTGGGTCATCTAGACTAAGTAAAAAAATGCAATTCTCGTATATCTAAACACTTCCCTATGTATTTCATAAGAACAAAGTCATTTCCCCATTGTATGAATAACAAGAAAATTTATGTTGATAAATACTGGATCTAATCTGAAGACCTTAAATTTCCCCCAACACCCTTTCTAGCAGAGGAACAAGTCTAGTCCAGGATCTTATCAGAAATCATGTATTACAGTTAGTTGTCATATCTCTTTAGTCTCCTTTAATATGGAACAATTCTCTCAGTCTTTGGCTTCCATGACCATGACATTTTTTGAAAAGGACAAGTCAGGATATTTGTAGAACGTTCTTCAATTTCGGTTTGCCTGATACTTCCTCACGATTAGATTAAGGTTATGCATTTTGGACAGGAATAAAAAGAAGCAAAATTGTATCCATCTCGGGGGGTCTTATCTGGGTATGTCATGGTGTCTGGTCCCATTAGTGGTGAGGTTCACCTTGGTCAGTAGGTTAAGGTGGTATCCAGTTCCCTTCATTTTAAAGTTACTTAACTAATAAATAATTTATGGGAAGATAGTTTGAAGCTATGTGAGTATCCTGTTCCTTACTAAAGGTTACCCTACAGTTTTAGGACCCAGAGACAATTCTTGTTCTGTGGAATGCAACAGGATGTTGGTCTAGTAGTGACTTTCTAATTCCACCACTCCTCCCACATTTGTTAGTTAACATTTTATTGTAAGGAAAAGCTGTCTTCTTTCTAGCTGAGTAGTATTCCATTGTGCATACATGCCACATCTTCTTTATTCATTCATCTCTCGATGGACACTACCTCATTCTTCTCCATTTACTTACTTGTTAATTTAACTGTAGTAGTACAGACTCACGGACTCTCATTTAATCTGTTAATGTCATTTATACAGAAGTTCAAATTGCCTCATAATTAGCCAGTGGTAATTTGAACTGGCTCTGATATTTCTTGTATATGACATTTCTTTATAAATAAGAAAATTTTAATTTATTATTTAGGAACTTTGCTTATTTATTAGGGCAGTTTATGTTTACTAAATGTTATGTGAACACATAATACTCATTTGCCCATTATTCTATCAGGCCTTTGTAGTTCTTGTTGCTTTAGGTATATCTTTAAATACAGATATTAGGTAAAATGTTACATTTGTAGTAAGTCCTTTCTCACATTCATTGTTTGAAGCTTTGTTTCTGAGGTAGAGATTTCTAAATTTTTGAGGTTGAAACTATGATTAAGTGTTGTAATTTCTTCCCTTGTTTGGTGCAAAAGTTCTCCCCCAGTCAGAGATTTGATAGGATACTCACTTCTATTTTCTCCTTTTCCATTAATCTATTTAATCAACTTGGAATATATTGTGGCAAACTGGATGAGAAGAGGGCTTAAATTGCTTTGTTATTTTCTCCAAGTAGCTAACCAATTGTCCTAGCATCATTTATTATATAATCCTTCCCTTCATCACTGATTTATCATTGTTGTTTTTAGAAATTGCTTTTTGTATCTCCATCTGGCCAAGTGGTTTTTATAAAGGTTCAGGGTAAAATCATTTTTCTCTCCTAATCTCACATAATTTAGAACCTTGGGGAAATAGCATACTGGCTAAGATTTGGCCACTGCACTACAACCAGGTTGCCTGGTTTTAAACCTAGGTCCACAGCCTTCCCACATGTGAAACAGATATAATACTGTATCTACCTCACCATTATAAGGATCACATGAATCAAAACACTAGAAGTGCTTAAAACAGTACTTTGCACATGGAAGAGTCCAATAACCATTAATCATTATTATTTTTATCATTGCTTTTTTTTTAATGCCGATGCCTTTATTGCTCAGATGGGGAACTGTGGTTTAGAAATACGCCATGGCACCCCAAGGTCACACAGCCCAGTCCCCCACGCTGGCACACCTCCTGCAGGGAGGGCAGGTCCTTTCCAAGTGTCTGAGTGTCTCCTATGCAGGTAGAGTGCCATCATCTGCAAAGTGTATTGAGAGAGAGGAGGGGTTGCAATTCGAACAGTGTGGGTGCTCCTGCCCACACCTCTCAGTATATGTGCAGCCTCCCCAATGGGGAGACACCAACCAACCCTTCACCTCATGAATGGGAACCTTTCAAAGAGACAGCACCTCTCCACACCGGGTGGTTTGCAATGTTGAATGACTGGCATTATTTCAAACATCAAACCAACTATAACATTTGCATCCAGGACTCAACAGCCCCAGCAGCAGACTTGTGAGATGACATCTGAGATAACCTGTATGGAGCAACACCCAGCAGCCGTGGCCTGATTGAGAGGTGAATGCCACTGCGTGGCCTCTAGGATTTTTAGGGCAACTTTGATCACTTCAAAGACCACAACAGTTATGTCCCAGTCACATAGCTGGCACGTTTTTTTCTTAGGTCTTCTCCCTCTCCAGTTCCATTCTCAAAGTAACTTCACAAGGTAAACATGGGGCATATATTTCCCACGCTTGAAACTTCTCACATGTCCCCATCTTCACACAACCACACAATCTCCAGAGCTGGAGAACAAAAATGTCTTCTTTTGTTAAAATGTTAACCACATGAATTTTTGGTAGAGTTAAAGAGAGAATGTGAGGTGTACATTGTGGGGCATGCACAGGACAGGGTGTCTCCTTGATGCCTGGGACTTGGGGGTGCTGTCTATTCATGAGGGTCACATGGGAGACTCACTGCCTTGATGGGTGGCCCAGCCCCCCTGGCCACACCCCTGTTATAGATGGAGGGGAACCTGATGAGCAAGCTTCCACACCTGGTTTGAGTGGTGAACGGCCATTGTCATATCAAGACATAGCACCTGATTTCGGCTGACCCACCGGAGTTCCCTGTGTTGGAAATGCTGACACTATTCTAACTCCACTGATCAAAACAATTCTGAAATTATGCACAAGAAAAGGACATCATTCTGGTAGAGAAAACCAGCGGGGCCTAAAATGCAATTGCTATCAGAGACCAGGGACGCTGGTGTCTGCACACTCCCTAGGAGTCCAAAGGTGCCAGGAGGTATCATTGCTTCTGGACAGGGGTCAGGCATGGCCTTCCGGTCCTTCTCATAACACCGGGAGGTGCTCTCAGCAACTTTGTTCATGCAAATACTGTGGTTGCTCCTGAACAAATCGATCTAAGAGGTAAAAATAGAAACAGAAGTGACAACAAATAGGACTTAATTCCACCTGGCTTGAATGCAGGCACATCCACTTGTTCCAGATGAGGCTCTGCACTGCTCTTTAGTCATTCCGGGGAGGCCGCACTGAGTGGCCTTGTCTACCTATCCTGTCAGAGTGCGCGCTGCAGTTGATCAATGGCACAATAAAGAAGATGCATTAACAATAACTAAAAATGACTTTCTAATTGGGCTGACACAGTAAAAGCTCCATCTAGACATCATTGTCGGATAGCACCAAGATGGCAAATAAATGGCCTGAGAACAGACCAAGCAGTGTTCATTGACTCACTTCCCAACTTCCATAAAACTAATCTGTCAAGTTGTATGCCTATATGTTTTTCATACTGAAGCTGCTCATGCTGGTTGAAGAGACCTAATCCACTCCTGTTCATTTGGGTTCCCAAAGCCTTTCTAAGGATGAATGGACAAGGGCACACACAAGACAACCTGTGCAGCATTTAGAGCTCAGATGACCCACCCCATCCACGGCCACCTTCTGTTTATTTCAGCATCTATTCTGGAGACTGAACCAAGTGACAGCTTTGGACAAATTAAAAGAAGGATAAAAATGAGAGAAACATGGTGAGTTCACTGCTCTGATAATATCTGAGAACTTAGGTTAAACCTAGCCACATCCCCCCATTGGGAAGGTACCATCCAACTAAGGGAGCTGAATATCCATCCACACGGATGTTCTGCCATCTGGTACCAAGAAGAAAGACCTGAGAAGACCATCTTGAGAGATCCAGGCTGCTTATATGAAACTTCAAAGCTCAGGAATCATTTGAAGAGCAAGTGATATCACAGCCAGCGTCCTCTCTACTCTCTATGCATGGCGAGAAGAGGATCAAGCAGTCTTGCCTCTTTGATAGATCTAACAAGATAGATCTAACTCTTTTGCCTGAAGTTCTATCAAAATTCCTCTCTGCAAAGAACTAGTCCCCTATCTAGGGCATCTGGAAGATATGTTCTTCAAAGGAGTACTAATTACATGATCTCATCTTTTGACTTAGATATTCAGGATGACAGGTCACAGGGAAGGATGAAGGTAAGGTGAGAGGAACCATCTGAAGGTTTTCCACCAAGCTACCAAAAGGTAACATTGTGCCCCAGTGCTTTCATACCCCCAGGCCTAATCAGGTTGATTTTTTTTCCTTCTCACTCCCTTTTCTTTTATGAGTACTGCAAATGAAGCTACTGTATGTTAATCTTGTTTTGACAAGGCAACCCTCCAAGTTTACAATCTTTCTTCCAAGTAAACTGTTGCATCATTTCTCAATTCCATTTCATTCCTAGTCATGTTTCAGCTAACCAACAGTGCCAGGTGAGCTTAACCAATGTGGTTCACACATTCTAAAATTCTACCTGTGCCACCTCTCAGAATGAAGGTCATCCTCATGGTAGATAAGAAATAGGCGCCATGCAGAGGTCATCTGGTCAAACTGTCCTTTTATAGTGGACCATAGTCAGTTCCTATAGGCCACAGGATTAATTACGGATAGAATCAGAACTAAGTCCAGAACTCTTGATTTCATCAGTGAACTTCATGTTTTGTATACAAATAAGAACGTACATAACCTAATCAAGAATATTTGCTGGTTAATGATATATGCTTGGCAGTGAGTTACACGTTGTAAAATCTACAAAGGAAGTATAAGTATGACAGTTACTACTGGAAAGAATTTATAAAGGTCTTGAAAATGCAAGAGGAAAAGGCATCCAACATCCAGCATCTAAGTCTTAAAGTGTAGGTCTAGGCTTCCTTTTTTGTGACTTTAACAAAATAGCAATTTATTTCCTTTCTCTTACATAAAACTCTGAGGACAAACAGTATGCTCTAATTGTTTATAAACACTAGATGCTTCCAGCTCACCACTCAATCCACTTCAGAGTGAGTCAAAACGGTCAAAGACAATCAGCTAGAGCTCCAGCCATGACCTCCACACTCTGGGTGGAGGACGGAGAATGGGACAAAGAAGAGGGCAAGGATACCAGAAGACAACTAATGTATCTGCCACAACACAACAGAATGTTCACCAAACAGGAGCCCCCTGGAACTCGGGCTTGCATATTTTTGGACAGATTCTTCAAAAGTCGTTGATGCACACTTCTGCTTAAGGACAGGCAGACGAGATCGTCCATCAGGTGCGTTCCAGCCATGAGCCACTCTGAGTGACAGGAAAGGAGAAGAGATCAATGAAGTGCTACACTAAGCTGTGTTTTAGGCAGTAAATCCAGTGGGTTGATCAATGGAAGTGTGTCTTTCGAAGTGAGTGAAATACGAGATAAGTCCTCAAGACTAAAAATACTGCTGAGAGTTTCGAGAAGAGGGATTTACTACGGGACACGGACTGGGAGAGCTGGGAGGTAGGGTCCTGTCTGAGTCAATTCCTGGACAATCGTCCCATCATCTAAATCAGTGGTGTGGCCCCTCTCGTGAGTGAGCACCCAGACAACGTGCAGTAAGATGAAGGACCCGCACTTCCCTGGTGGCGCAGTGGGTTGAGCGCCGCACTGTGAAGCTTCCACAGCACAGCAGCGCGAGTTCGATCTCCGGCCAGGGAGGGGACCCACATGGCCCAGCAGACCTCGCCTGTCTCGCCACTGCTCCCCTCAGCAGTGTATCTCTGTCAGTCTACCTGTTCTGCTCCCCACTCTGTCTCTGGTGAATCCTCTCACCTCCTGTGACTCTGGCCAGTACCCTAGCTCTGTATGCATAAATAAATACATCTTAAAAAAAAAAGATGAAGGACCTACTTCATCTAGGATCTGCTTCATCTTACTGGAACCGGGGTATTGTTTGAGAAGTCAGCAACTGAGAGATCCAACTGAAGTTTCAAAGTGTGGTCCCCAAAGATCTACAACGAAATTGCTAGGTCAACAAAGATTTCCAGGCCCTGGCTCAGACTTATCTTGTACTGTTAAAGTCCTATAGTAGGCATTCATTTTTTTTTTTAAAGTCTGCAGTATTAGCCAGATTCCTAGGTGATATTTAATGAACACGAGCTCCGTGTTCGTGCTGAGGGAGGCCAACTCGCACCTCCCATATGGTAATGTCTCATCCTCCTCACTAATCCTGTCCACTCTTCTATTTGCTCTTTCTCTCCTCCTTCATTATCCTGTTTTTCTCTCCCTGCCTTTCTTAGTCTTTCCCTCGAAATCCTTTCTGAAAGTGAGTAATGAAGAATAGAAAGTTCCTCATGAAGTGCGAGCGAGGCCTGACTGGCTTTCCCGGAGCTTCCAAGTGACCCTCATGCGTCCTTCCCCCACGACAGCCAGCAGAGGGTGCGAGCAGGCTGGATGTCCACTGTGCATTGGGGAGGGAGGACCCCTGGGAAAAAGCCAGTAGCAGAAGCAGTGGGGACCCTGGACATTCCAAATCTGAAGGTGGTTTATTTTAGTCCCTTCTTTCTTCCTGGCCTAGAGAAAGCTTTCTGCCATGCTCAGAGCCAGCGACCTGGGTGTCCTTAAGCGGTCAAGGGCAATGCAGCCTCGCCACATGGCCGGGGCTGGTCTTAGGCATAACCGGAGTTGACAGCTATTAAATGACTTAAAAGAGAGCAGAAAAAAAAAAAAAAAACCTGCTTCCCTCAAAAGAAACAAAAGCGAAACTAGTAAGTACCGAGGGCCCCTCCAGGTGCTGGGCTCTGGGCTGTGTGTTTTATATGCTTCTCTCTCCCTTAATTGCCCAGGAAGTTTGTGTACTTTGTGCAGAGATCACAACTACTCAATGAGGGTCAGGGTTTGACATCTGTGACTCCAGAGCCCACGCTCCTTCAAATAAACCATACATCAAATGCCAAAAAGGAAAGATTTAAAAAAATATATCAACCATGAGACATTCACTTCCTAGGGCTGGTCTCCAAGAGACTTCTGTTAAAACAAGCGTTGCCCGCAGAGATGCCCAATTAGTGAACTAACCATTTCATGACCGAATAGTCTGGCTGTGTCAGGGAGCTTCCTGGAGACTCTCCCAATGTGAGAGCGGCTGAGAGGACGTGGGGCCAGAGACTAGGTACGTGGGCGGTGGGCAGCGGTTGCTAGGGAGAGCACTGGTAAGGCTGGGGGGTTCCGGGCAGCGGGTGGTATGGCCATTTCACCTGCTGCACTGCAGAGTGCCCTTGGATGGCAGCACACTGGGAAAGAGATTCCATGCTCAGGCAGAGCTTTGCAACCAGACCTGGATTTCAATCTGCGTGACCTTGGATTAGTCATTAAACCTGTCTGAGCCTTCTTCTTCTCACCTACAAGAATGGAGATCACAGTTCCCTCCTCACTGGGCTAAGATTAAATAACATATGAAAAAGTACCCAGTACCATGCCTGGTGCACAGGAGGCTCCTGGCAGTTTTTCTGGCTGGGTTCATCAGCTGGAGAGCAGGACAAAGACAGACTGACTTGAGCAGAGATCCAGCTCTGCCCTCAAACCCATGCCCCCAGGTTCCCTAGCACCTAGCCATGCTGCTGTCAAGGAGGTGACTTATGGAGGCCTATTGATTTCCTTCTCATGTTGTTAATGACCTCTGGGGTCTAACAGCAAGTCTGCCGTCTTTCCTACGCCAGACAGAAGAGCAGAGCTAAAAACATGAGGATCCTGGCAACGTTTCTCCAACAGGTGCAGGCTGGGAGCCATCTCTCCTGGGTGGGCAGGGCCCCTAAGACCAGGAGCCACAGAATGGGGTGTGTTCCTCACGCCCATGTCAAAAATGGGCAAATTGAGCAAAACTGGGGCAAATGCAGCATGTCCTCTGGGTACATGCTCAGAAGCCAGTGGGAAGGGTGGGAGGAGAGTGAGATCATAGCTGGGCCCTTCTTGACCCACAGAGCTGAGAACACGAAAAAACAAACCCCTACAAAGAGGTATTGGGAAGCCAGCCCCATTATCGGCTCTTCTGAGGGAAACCAAGGCTAGCAGGAGTCACTTGTGAACTCAGAGCTGGGACTCATATTTTTAGACTTGAAGAGAAGGACTGACATTTCTCTGGACATTGGGGTTATATATAGAGCCAGCTGGCATGCTCTCAGATGGAAGTGTCCAGAGTGACCACGCAACCCAGAGTCAGGGAAACGGAACAGGCGCTGGCCCTGGGCGTGACAGGAAGCCTCGCCTTCAAGTGCCGCAGGCGCGTTCCTCACCGCTGCTGTCCCGCTCCTACCTTTATCTAGTCCCTGCTGAAAACCAGGGCAGACTCTGGTCCCAGATAGGGACAGAAGGTCTCACCCCACCCCCCAACCAATGCTAAAAACTGACTCCTGGCTGATGGACACAGGCCCTACCTGACCTCTGTAGAGAACTCCACAGTTAATGCAGTTTCCCCAAAGCTGTTGCTAAGATACAGCCTAGGAGAGGGAAGCGAGCCGAGCCACTAGGAAATAACCTGTGAGGTGGGCTGGGTATCACTTACCAAAGAGTCTGGTCTCTCGAGGGCTGGAAGGGACAGGCTGAGGGCAGAATGTCCAGTGTGTGGCCCTGTGGGGGAGGGGAACACTGGGGCTGGGGACCAGGGGCCAGGCCAGCCTGAGGTCCCTCCTTCACTTTGGTTTCAATCTAATCTTGTTCTGGACATCCCCACTCTCTATCCCACCATCCGGGCTTGATCTCTGCCTCTGGCTTCTGTCATTACTTTCTTGCCCCACAAAGTGAAGCCTCGACGCCATCTCCCCAGTGTTCTTGCCAAAAGGGAGCCAACAGCAGTGAGCACACACCTCACACCTGCCGGACTCAGGTTTCATTCTCATCCCAAGAACAGCGCCCGACAACCTGGCTGCCTATAAAAGCTACTTTGGTACTTTTTATTTTCTGGATTGAGAGCTTAAGCAACACCTTCTAAACTTCACATTTATTTAGTAAAGTGATTTACCAGATTGAGAAAGAGGGAGCTTGTTCTGCTGGAAAGAAAGACTGCAGCTGTAACTATATGCCTGTGTCTTTCGTGTGTCCAGAGAGAAAGTGGGAAGGACGGAAGGGTAGACAGATGAAGAGAACCAGCGTTGGACCAAGCTGGAGATGAGATAGGGGGCAGGAGGCATGGTGAGGGCCTTCAGAGCAGAGCCCCACACAGGGCAGACCAACAGGCACAACAAAGCAGCTGGTGCTCACGGAGCACTTGTGATGGACCCACGCACTTGTGCTGCTCCCAGCATCCTACGTGTGCCCCTTTAGTTGTCACGATAACCTCAGGAGATAGACACTCGGACAACTGGCTAAAAGATAAGAGGTGAGTTTCCAGCCCAGGCAAGTGGGCTGGTACCAGCACGTACTCTTAACCTCTTTGCAAGACTGTGTGGTAAGCAGTGCTCCAGAAAAGCTTCTGGATGTACAGAAGGAAAAAAGGGGCAGGAAGGGTGGGGGCCTAAGGACCTCTCTCTACCTGGGACAGTCAATTGAGCTTTCTGGGCTAAACTTTTCTCATCCACAGAATAGAGATAGTATACTTTCTCTTGCTTTCGTGCATGTTTATCCCAAGCTAAAATGAGATAGTGCAGGCAGAAGGCATTCAGGATTGTATAACTCCACACCTGTACAGGTACACCACCATCAGGGGCCATCAGGGCAGCTCATGGGGGTTGAGGTGGGAACACATAATCCCTGGGTCCCTGCCAAGCCTCCAGATCCTGCATTTAAGAAACCTTACTATTTTAATTAAAAGTCCACACCTTAATCTGGGATGGTTCCAGAACCATCTGTGATTTACCCGGGCTTCACAGGTCACTTATGACCTTCCCAGGTTTTAAGCACTGATCCTCATACATTTACCACAGAGCAGGTATACTTGCATAGCAAATAACTTGTAAAAATGAAGAGTGCGTACTCAATGTAAGACAGTGCAATTAACAAATACAGATCAGATAGACTCCAGAACAGTGCTTCATAAATACCTAAGTTTTGGTTATTGAACAACGACAAAAAAATAAGCCTCAGTGGTTATGTCCAGCTCTGACTAAGCTGGGACACCTCTCAGGAAAGAAGCCTGTCAGACACAGATAGAAGATTCTCAGATGTACATGTCTGGCTTACATCAGGATTCAATAAAAATTTGGTGTACTCAATGCCCTTGAAGCTGGAACCTATTATTTCACAACATATTCTGAGTTTGCTCATTCCTGCCTCAGGGCCTTTGCACGAGCTGTCATCTCTGTCTTCCTCTAGATGGTGCCATGGCTGGTTGTCTATCCTCATTCAAATCTCAGCTCAGTTGTCACCTGTGCACAGAACCTCCCACACATGCTATTGTCCTTTCTTCATAGAACAAATTAATATATGAAATTACCTTATTTGTTCACTTGTTTAATTCTTCCATGCATGCATGGCACTAAATGTAAACTCGGTCTTACCTCTTTATCCCCAGAACCTAAAGCAGTTACAACTGACACATAACAGGTGTTCAACACTTATTGAATCACCAGAATTAAAGAACTAAGTAATTAATGTCAACACAAGGCTAAGCAGTATTGCAGCAAATCATCACTTTGGCCCTATGAGATGGGTTTAAGTATCTATTTTGCAGATGAGGAGCCTCCGGTTCTGACCAAGATTCATGGAACTTGCTGGTAATGGGATCTCAGGCCATCTAACGCCCTAACTAGGATAATGGCAGAATCCATTCTTCTTAATCAGGGAAAAAGGAAAAAGCCAAGGACAGTAGAGGCATCTACTACCACCCCCTCCTCCCTTGGGAGCCTGAAGGGAACCCCCCTGGAGAGGTAGGAGGTGTGCACAGCCAGCAACTGGTATCCAGGGCAACTGTCGCTGGCAGTGACAACACAGGCAGCCAGAGGGGAGCCCAAGAGGAAAGACGGGGCTCTCTTGGTTGGAGGATCAGGCTGTCCCTAACACACCTTTAATTTTCAACAATGTGGCCATTGTAAATATGTGACTACGGGCTGCAGCCTCCGGAGCCTTACATAGCTGCAACTGCAGTGCTTGCTGCCACTGAGGCCCTCCTCTGGCCCAAGAATCAGGGCGACCTTGTGGCTGTGGCTCTCGCCTGGTCCTTAATGGGGGTGAAGAGGGGACAGCCTGGTCGGGGTTCTGGTCCTTATCTGGCCCCTGGCTACCTTGGTCTAAATGCCCGACCAAAGTGCAAGACCTCAGAGGTGAGCTGATTTAATGCAGTGCCTCTCTCAAGGGAAGCTGTGTCCTGAAGGGCAGCCTCAGAAAGGTGCTGGTGACCCAGGAGAGAGCCAAGCGCCCTGCGGGCATGCACACAACAGGAAAGAAGAAAACCCCAGCAGCCAGCCCCTTGCTCCCTCTTCTGCGGGCTTTACAGTACCCGTTGATGCCACAGGCACGGAAACCAGGAGCCGAGACCAGGTGATCGATCACGCGCACACTCCGCTAATTACAATAATTGCTGGTTAATGCTTTGTGTATGCTTCTCAAACTAGAATACATACGCAGTACCAGATAGAACAGGACATGTTGGCATTTGTGTCGCTGCTTTTCTTTTTTTTTAATATATATAATATTACACAAACACACATATACTCAACAGACACAAGGCAAATAAATGAAAGCAAGACAACACACAGCCACAGAGGGAGCTGAATGCTGTTTGGCTGCCTGCAGGAAGGTCCAGGCTGGGAGGCAGGGGAAGAGGGAGGTTGGACTCAGGGGCCTGGAGGTCAGGACTGGGGTGCATGCAGGCACAGGCTAAGCACCTGAAACCCAAGGTTTTCACTCAGTGTGGAGTCGGGACTCCTGGGGTCAGTAACAGAGTGGCCTGTCCTCAGGCAGGGAATACACCGAGTGACCTGTGCTTTAGGGGAACAGGGAGCTGGTGTCAAGACCATAACTGTTCATGGGGCTCCCTCTGCTCTGGGAAGCAGTTTCCCCCAAATGTCTGAGTGACTCAAGTGTAATGACTTGAAGTGTCCAGTTGGATCCCCACACTGTTAGGGGTTCCTAGCCCAGTGACCTCAGGTCTAGTCCCTTCCGGTCACATGCTCTGCTGCCTTCCTTCTCAGTGAATGCTCAACCCACCCCACCCCCACTAGCCCCTATATATAGACTCGTGAGATCAGATTAAAATCTGCAGCAAGAACAAGCAAAGCGTGTAAGTGTCTGAAGAGCATCTGGCCCATAGAAGAAGACCACGTCTGCTTTGTGGGGCTGTGAGGCTCCCTGGAAATTAGCAGCAGCCATACCCTCACTCTTGAGGCTCTGGACATGGACCCTGGAGTCCAACCAAACTTCCATAGGGAGCAGATGAGGTGCCGTGTGCAAGAGGTGCCAGGGGACCGAGCAGCCGAGGGCAGTCTCTGCTTCCTGGACTGCTGTTCTAGAAAGTGACCCTCCTTGACTAATTCATAGCAGCACCATATTTATGACTCCTGTGGCAAGGGAAGGGGATCCCAGGAGGATTTAGGGGTGCACAATGACCCCTGCTTGGCCAAGACAGGTTTCAGACCTATGGATACCCCACAGGATAAGGGCACTTCTTTCCTCAAGAAGGGGAGTCTGGGAACCCAGAGTTCCTGGGAAAGAGCTGGTGTAAGAGACTGACAGACACCCCTCTGGAGAGTGGCACTGGTCCTTGGGAGACATCACTTTGTCAGAAAAGGAGCCCTGTTCTGACAGTTTCAGTCCTTGTTTCTGAGCAGGACTTAGTGGAGTAAGCTGGCCTCCCTCTCTCCTTCTCTCTTTCCCTCCTTCCACTTCTTCCCCTCTCTCCCATCCATCCTTCCTCCATTTCTTTCTTTCTCCCTCTACTCTCTCCCTCTTTGGCCCATACGTCCTACCAGGCACTGTTCTAGGCACTGCTGCATGAGTGCCCAGACGCAGTGGGTAGGGGTGGGGGAGTTTCTATAAATTCATTCAAGCCATGTGTCCCCACATCCATCCAGGCAGTCACCCCAACTCCTGTTCTCTGGAATCCTCAGCAAAGACTTCACACAATGAGCCCCCTGAAGGCAGAAGCTGCATCCCGAGAGGTCATGCAATGGATGTGAAGTATGTGCCTGATGTAGAGAAGGCAGGTGAAGGGGTAGCTGGTGGGAGGATGGATGACGGATGCCTCTCTTTGGCCTGTGCTGTGATTTATCCCAATGTCACTGGATCTGTCTGCCCTTGGTCTTCATCTGGGAAGGAAGCTGCTTGCCATGGGAACCCATGCTGCCTGAGGATCTGGTGCTGTGTGGTGGCTCGCTAGGGCCAGCTCACACACTGGGGAGAATCCTCCCTGTCACCTTTCTGAAAACCATTGTTGAAGTGTCCGCAGAGTAAGATGTCTCCTCTGCCTCACAGCCACCTGTCAGGTCTGTAATTGCACTTCACAGTTATAACAAAACCTTTTCTGACTGTGGGTTCCAGCTCCAGAAGGAGAAAGACTCAACTGAGGCCTGCAGATCATTCTTGAAACAACCCATGAATTCATTTCGGGGAAGGCCAATTAGGCTACAGCAACTCTGCACTTTGCTAACCAGGCGATCAGTGAAAACAGCCATTTCCAGCCACCAGGTCTATGCCCAAGCAAACCGGTTGTGTTGTGGGCCCGAACCCTCTTGCCCTCTATTCCCCACCTCCAGGGCACTGTGGGATGGCACAATTCCTCAGGCCTCAGGCTCCCTGAGCTTCTGCTTGCTAATTAAAATGTGATGCCAGTTATTTATTCCTCAGAACGAGTTCAAGTCGCTGCCTTATCACCTCTCCCAGGGCTGGTTTCAGTTTGATTATGAAATGAAAGACGATCTTGTCTCTCTCGCTCTCTGCTCTTGTGAAACCTCCTCGCCCCCAGACGGAGCAGTGTAGGGACCGAGGAGCAGCAGCCACCAACTCCTGAACCCAAATCCATCACAGCAAGACCCTCCAGGCCGCCTGACCCACAGCGATCATAGATATTTCCTCTCTTCAGCCGCATGCAGATGCAGAGTTCCTTTTGTGTTTTTAAAAACTGTTACAATGCACATAAATATAAAATGCACCATCTGAGGCATCTTCAGGTGGACAGCTCAGCGGTGTCAGGTACTTTCACTGTGTTGTATGAAGTCTCCAGAAGTCCATCCAGCTTGCAACATGGAAACTCTGTCCCCATCAAACAGCATCCGCCCACCCGCCCCCCGAGCCACCTTTCTACTTTCTATGTCTATGACTGACCTCTCCAGACACTTCACGTAAGTGGAACCATACAATGTTTGTCTTCTTTCTTCGAGCATACTGTCCTCAAGCTTCCTCTGTGCGGTAGCATATGTCAGAGCTCCTGTGCTTTAAGGCTGAATGATGTTCCATCCTAAGTAGAAGCCACCTTTTGCTTGTCTGTTCACCCAGTTGGTGGCTACTGAGTTGCTTTCACCTGAACGTGGGTGTCCAGGTATCTCCTGAGACTCTTCCCTCAAGTCTTCTGGAGTTATACCCAGAAGTGGGGTTGCTGGATCATACAGCAATTCCATCTTAATTTTCGGGGACCCTCCCTATTTTCCACCAGAGCAGCTGTACCATTTACATCCTCACTAAAGTGTACAAAAGGTACGTTTTTTCCATATCCTCACTCACACCTGTTTGGTTTGGTTTCGTTTTTGTTTGGCTAGTTGTCATCCAAGCGGATGTGAGGTATTGATTTCCTTTCACATTTCAAGCTGGCACTTAGAATCTTATTGAATCCACAAAAATCGCACCACGCCCATGGCGGCCACTCTCTTGCCCGTGGCACTGTTTGTGTTTCTCTGTGCATGCGCATTCCTCCCCACTGGCCAACCAGCTCTCACCATAGCTCACACACGTGAGCTCCTGCAGGGTGTCAATGTGGCCCTGGCTTTTCTGTTGTTGTCTTTTTATTGGTGATCTAATGAATTCATGCTGTTTCAAGCATCAACAAATAGTTAGGGGTGTCTCTTTTTTGGCCCCAAGGATCTTCCGGGATTTGAAACTCAGTGGCCACGTAGCTGTTACTCTAGCCCTGCCCGAGCCGGTTCTTGACACTCAGACAGGAAAACCAAGGACTTTCTCCCCAGCTACAGCAAACCCTCAAGTAAGGCCTGGTCCTAAGGGGGCACTAGTGCTGTCTCAGCTTGTGGATGAAGCAGGTACCTAGAGGTGAGCCCGACAGTAGGTGCCTGACAGATATCTTCTCCCACAACAATGATAGCTGACACTCTGGAACGTTACCCGCACACCCTGGGTGCTGCACCCACTGAAAGATTTGATCCTCCTAACAATCCAAGGTGGTAGGTATGTTTGTCTCAGTTTTACAGGTGAGGAACTGAGGTCTCAGAAGCACACAGGCACTTTCTCAAAGTGATACAAAAAAGAGGCGGCGAAGCTGGGATCTGACACCAAAGCCCCCGCTCTCACCCGCACCTCCCTGCCTTCTCTCTGGATGTGTCCAGCACTGGGGGCCTGCTCCAAGTTAAACAAGCCAAAACCTGGCTCTCTTAGTGGAGTTCATGACCTCTGGGTTGGGGCACAGGGCTCCCCACTGCCCCCTCATCAACTGCTTTCTCCACAAAGGCTCTTTTCTTTGATAACAGCTTGTGATTATTCTCAGTCTCAGAGCTGGTTCTGGAAGGCCAGGAGAGTCTCCCGTGCAGGGAAATGTAACCTGGCCTTCCTGTTATTGTCCTATAGCCTGATGAAAAAGGGAACATTAGGGAACATGAAGAGACTTTGACCCAAAAGTTATGAATTCTTAGAGCATTTTACCCCTAGACCTACGATTTAAGATCTCAGAAGACTTCTGTTCTGGGGAAATGAGCAAAATCTCTTCTAATTATATTTTAAATCTAATCAATCATTCACTTATTGGCTGGCTCTACAATATCCACATGCCTAAAATCATCCCAAGAATTTAAATCTTTGCTAAATAGATATTCCTTCCCTTCCAAACTGCTATCCAGGCCTTTCTCTGGAGGATGGGTGGATGCTGAGACAGCCTGCATGAGATGCACAAGTCTGCCTTGCTTGCTCTCCTTAATGAAAACTGCCTGTGGAGTAAAGGACTGCAAGAGCCCATTCTCTCTTCTCATATGTCAAACACATCGACAACACAGCACTTTAATCAAGAAAGGTGGGTAGCTGGAAAGGAAGCCCACAACATGCGGCAGGCATGCCGGGCATTCATCAGTGTAGTGGATGGAGGCCGTGCCTATGTTGTCATAAATTCAATCTTAAGCAAACACTCATTTCTCTCTTGTTCCTGGATTATAGGCACAAAAGGAAAACAGATAGTCACAGATGATGCTTGTTAAGGCAGGAGCAGGGGTTCATGTTCACCCAAACCTCTTGATAAGGAAAAGATAACACTCCTATGATGCTCATCTACATTCAAACACTGGGGATCCAGAAATTGCCAGTCTCACTTTGTGAAAGAGTATCAAATACTAAAGAATGGTGGGAAGAAAGTTTGAGAGAGATGAGGAGGATGCATCTTTTCATTCACATACGTTAAAGGAAGGGTCCTTGACAGATGAACAGAAAGGTTATCACATGAAGGGTCAGGTGACTGACCCCTTTGACCTTGGACAAGTCAAAACCTCTTGGATAAAAGCAGGATGGTCGGTGTATGGGTGGTAGGGAAGAACTGTTCTTACATTTTTCTACATTAAAAAAATTCATAACAACGCAACTATTTTGTAAACTGGTAATAACAAAGCTAAACATAGATATACCAGTGACTCAGTAATTTCATTCCTTAGTATTATGCTTAACTGAAGTACATGCCTACGCTTACTATTTGAAAAATCAACAAGATAGCCATCAACAGAGGAATGAATAAAAATATTGTGGTTATGTCTCACAGTGGAAAACTATACACCAATGACGATGGACAAGTAACAACTACAGGCAACAGCATAGATGAATCTCACAAGAACATCTGAGTGAAGAAAGCTTGAGCCAAACATCCATATTGCATGAACGTATTATATAAATGAAAGTTCATAGAGAACAGAATAAAAGGCAAAAGTGAGCTATGTAGTTAAAAGCCAGGATCATGGTTACAAAGAAGGGGAGAAGAGGCTGCAAAGGTGGGAGGGGGAGGTAGGAAACACAACACTCTCTTTCTGGATCTGGGCATTGTTATGCAGTGATGTAGGGCCCACGATAATGCACGAATTGTACTGTACACTTAGAGTTTTTGCAGCTTGCTCTATGCCTGTCTAATTCACTGAAATTTAATCTATTTAAAGTATATTTTAAAAATCAGATCATAGAAATGCAACTGTTGAGCCCTCAAAAAAAAAAAACCCACAGTAAGATAAAAATTTGATCCTGAGTAACCCCTGTTAGATTATAGATTGGATTCCTAAGCTTCTGAACGTATGAGCAACTCTGCTGGTTCCAAGCAGGAAGCAAATAGGGTTCCCAGCCCACAGAGGTGCTGACCCCTCGGGTAGAGCAGATGACTTATGTAAAAACAATGTCAGCAGCTCCAAAGAGACCAGGGAGGGCAAGGAGAGGGAAGAGGAGGAGGGAGCATAGTAAAGGCTGTGCCTTCCAGAAAGCTGGCCTCCAAAGCTGGAACCCGGTGCCCCTCCAGCTGCCCCAAGGGAGGCTGTTGATTTTATCATTATCCTCCCTGGTCACAAGAAAGCAGGCCCAGACCAGTGACCAGTGATGGAGTTGCTTTGATGGTAATTATTTCCTGCTCAGACAGAGAGGCAATAGATCATCTCAGGGGAGTCTCCCTAATTGAAAAAGTGTCAATAGATAAGAGCAATAAAAGCTTTTTCAGCTGAAAGCCTGGTTTCCTTAGCCCTGACTGCTTCAGTCTCCACCAACCTGCTAATGCCCTTCACCAAGAAGGACCCTCCGGGGTCCTCTTAGCATTTACCTGACAAACTTGTTTCCTGAGTGAGGGAGTGGAAGAGCATGGGACCCTCACCTTGGAAGTTAAGACCTTCACTTCTCAGTCAGGAAACCCACATCCCAGATCTCTGAGTCAATGGTCTAAACAAAACAAACAACAAAACCAAATGTTGCACGGAACTTTCATTTCCTTTATCCTCACTGATGACTGGGATGCCCATTTTTTGCTTGAGGATTCTCTAGGCTCTTAATTTTAGGTCACTTCTCCTTCCAAAGACCATGGAGCAAGGTTTAGGCTGATTAATATCCCACCTTTCTGCAGATTAATATCCCACTGGAGAGGCCCAAAAGAGTTGAACTCAAAGTCCCCACTTCACTTTGTGAACAATTTTGAACAGTCTTTCAGGTGGAGAGGACGTGAAGTCTGAATCATCCCTTATAGTGAGGTTTGGAGAGAATTGGCATCTACACTGATTAACACACCTGCAGGAGGGGTGGGCACTCAGGAAAAGCCCAGGTGACACAATGAGGGGCCCGTGCAACCCATCATGGGGAATAGAGGTACCATCAGTCCCTGGGAATAGAGTAGAGAAACACCAGCGGAAGGTGGGAGTTAAGCGGGTTCAAAGCCACTTTGCCTCACCCCCAGAGTTTTGACTAATACTGTGCAGGAAACTGAAAAGGTGTTCTCTGTGCTTCCTGGCCCCACCATGCTGTACAGAATTTCTGTCAAACTGTGATATATAGAATTATAACTCTGCTGAGGATGCAGATACACTCAAAGCTACAGAAGGAAAGTGGATGAGGAAATCAGGATGCAATATCTGGAGATCAAATGAACTAATCCAACACAATAAATTGATAGTAAATTGCTGGGCTTAAGTTAAATAAAATTATCTAGCTGCAAGATCAGGGACCCCTCACCCAAGAGTTATTCAGATAAAATAAATCTGGGGGCTTTTGCTCACCATAAGCTTTTTTAAAGGCAAGAATATGAGGTGATGGTTAAAATGTGACACTGAGCTCTGTTGGACATGAGGAGTCAAGAGAGAACCCCTCTGAGCCGACCCATGTCAAGATGGTGCTTCGTTCTGGGCATCATGCTGAAGAACTGCTGTGTATCCCAGGATGGGAAGGGATCTGGAAGCCAAGTCGCTCAAGGAAAGTTGGAAGGAACTGAAGACAATCAAAGGAGGTCCAGGCAGGCACAGAAAGACCACATTCAAACTCTTGGAGTACACTGGGAGAAGAACTGGCATTTATTCCTGAAATGCGAGCAGGTAGAATGTGGTTCGGTATATTAGAGGATTTGTTTCCTTAACATAAGAATAAATTTCCGACAGAGAGTTTGGACAACAGGATTGCTAGTGAGGCACGCACACCCACACAAGCCCCCGCCAGGACAAAGAGTCTTCAATTTCCTTTCCTCCTTTAGGAGTGCATCACCGAGATGACTTCTGGGGTCTCTCCATGGCCATGGCCCAAAAGGCAGGTAGCCATCACTTAGCTTTTCTTCATGCTCCCTGGCCTGCATCACACGCTGAAGACACACAGGGACATGAGAGAATGGCCCAGCCAGCATGTGGCTGGTCTTTTCCAGACCTGCCCCTGAGACACCCTGGCATTTTGTAGAACCACGCCCAGAGAGCTACATCCACCCTCTTGTATTAATTAGGTGGGGGGAGCGAGGAGTAGTCCAGGGATGCTCACAATTTCCATAGTTCAAAGAGCCTTTACGACTTGATCATTTTGCTTTTTTTTTCCCTTTAGGAAGTAAAATACGCATAAACATCAAAATTACCATACTACCCAATTTAAAGCCTAGCTGGGTGGCATTAAGTACGTACACAATGTTATGACCACATCACCACCATCCACCACCACAATTTTCATCCTACTTTTCAATGTCATTGTGAACTTAAAATATTATTCCCAAAAGCTCTTTCTAGTTTTTTCAGCCACATACTGGATGCCATGGCTGTCTCTGCAGGGCAACAGGGAAACAAGTGCGTCTCTCTCCAGGTACACACTGCATTCCTAGTTAAAGAAGTTCCTGACGTCTGACAGTAAGCGTGCCCAGTGTAGGTGCCAGCTGAATGGCTGATGCCCAACTACTCTCCCCATGCGTTGTCTGCCTGCTGTTTGCTGGTATAGAGAGGATTGCTTAAGAAACTCCTTCTTAGGTTGGGATGGACGGCTACCCTAGGGAAATGGGTCTGCTTGGGTCCCATTTCGCTTTTTGTCAAGGTAACAGGGGGAAATGACAGGAGTTCATCATGTACACTCCAGTTGATCTGCCTGGCTTGGTGTTAATGTAAACAGTTAATTGCAGGCTTGTAGGCCTTGGAGAATACAGGGTAGCTTTAATTAATTCCAGTACATGCCTTGCAATGTTTACATTCCAAATTACCTTCAAGTCAGAAGTATGTGGCCCAGAACCACAGTTTGGGGGCAATAAAATTCCACTGGCCGTTGCTTCCAGCATCTGGAAGTGATTTGCTAAAAGAGACAGTTTGCTATTTGGGCAAGATGTGCTGTAGAGAGAGAGGAGGTGAGCCTGGCTTGCCTGCAAAGTTGCTGATATGGAAAGGAAATTGATGACCCCCAGAGTAAGTGTAATGTCCCATGGATTCTGAGCAGAAGGAGGAAAAGTCCTCTGCTCTTTGCTGTCCTCAGGGTGAGAGGATGCCTAGGACCTGGGCCTGGTGAAAAGACATTATTTTGGGGGTCAGGATTGATTTTTAGAAATTACTTCATATTGTAGATACCAACCCCCCGTTTTGGTAAAATTGAGGACTCTTTTCCCATCCCTTTCTACCACCTACCCAAGGACAATCTCTAGTCACAGAAGGTTCCATCTGCATTGAGAAGGGTGTTGGCAGGCAACAGCTGGTTTTTCTGATATTGTGCTTCAGAATCATGAGTTGGTGGCATGAGATCTTCAAAATGCATTGGTCCTCAGCATGGCTTCCACTTTGAAACTGGAAGCCATTAAATGAAAGAATCCTGTGAACCGAAGTCCCTTGCATATTTAATTTAGTTCATCCCCCTGCTTTAGACAGAGCTAAATGTATAAACCACTCTAGACTTTGTTACCTACCATATTATTTCCCTTTTCATATCCAAGAAAAGAGGGCTGGGTTACAAAAAATACTTTGCATTTGCTCCTTTGGAAGTCAAATTTCCAATGAGTCAACAATGTTAAAGGGTTTACAGTATCTCTCTAAACAAATCAAAACTTCATGTAAATCCTATTATTTGTCAATGTCATTTTGCCTCCTACTCATTCAAAAGCCAAGATAGATTTGTTGGTGATACATTTCAAGAATTCTACATTCTCTAACTGGAGGTGTGGGGTGGTGATGATGGGGAATGTTGCCCCCCTCTTTCTAATTGAGGAAACTAAAAGAAATAGAAAGTAGGCCCTGGAGTTCACCATACCTGAATGGAACCCCTGACTTCTGAGCTTCAGTTTCCCTCTATGTAGAGTGGAGATCATACCATACCTTTTCCGATGAGGGTATTAGCGGGTTTTGATTCAGAAGCTGCAAGGGGCTTTGTATACTAAGTGCTTCATCATGGTAACCAGCCAGTGAGTTCGCTTCCTCTGGGGACCATGCAGAGAGATTGAAGCGATCGAAACGCAGAACCCACAGACGTCAGGCCACATCTCTGACGGCAGACAGCACTAAATTGCTCCCTTCTGGAAACTGGAGAGCTCAGCTGCCTCCTGTGCACTGTGTTAGCAATTTGCCTTCACTGCCCTTTTTACTCCACTTCCTTACTCCTTTCTTCTTGGATTGTAAATCACCAGAAGGCAGGGATCAACTCTGTGTGGTCACAGGGTACAGTACATGCTCACAAAATACCTTCTGAAATGATTATCAAGATGGCGCTGCTATGCTCATATGCTTCTTTGTCTAACCCACTTGGACAGCCAGGGAGCAGAGTTGCTAGTCTCATCTCATACCCTAGCGAGTGGGTGTCTGAATGACTCCTACAATTAAGTTTTGGTTCTTTTCTTGTTATGTCAGCATTTTGTCAAGTGTAGTCCAAGGATGGACTGCATCAAAACCACATGGGGTGGGGGTGGGACGAGGTTGTGCTGGTTAAAATGCAGATTCCTGTCTTCTTGAATCATAATCTCTGGGGATAGAACCAGGGATCTTTTAAATAAAATCCAGGCTCTGGGATTCTTGTTGTTACACTTACCTTTTAGAATCTGCAAGGATGGGCAGCTGACCTGGTCCTTCAGAATCAAGGGTGTGGCCCGCTAGTTATCTAGTGGGTTTAAGGCAATGAATGGGCTTTGCACTGTCTTCCCTGTCAAGAGACCTTGAAAATCCAAATGCACCGGAGAGCAGACAAAGCCTCTCAGTGCTCCAGTGTCTGCAGTGTAGAAAGAGCCCTCCATGCAGAGTCTCAAAAGATGAAGTGTCTCCCAGGCGACATCCCTGGTTCATCCTGTATGATCCTGGCCCTTCAAAATGAATGGCTCTGTCATTTTTAGAAAGCGCCCTAGGTGATGGTGCTCACAGTGAGATCTGAGAGCCACAGTTCGGGGTCATGCACCTCCATCTAGTGAATACTACCAAGAGGCACAGCTATGCAGCAAAACACCTAAGAACACTGGGAAGTTGGGGGCAAGGCTCTAGTCCGAGTCCCTCTGTCTCCAAGGGGTTGTGGTCCTGTCCAGCTCCCTGTGCATCCTGGGGCTTCATCTGTCTCGACTATTAAATAAAGGCAGTCAGATTTTGCCTTGGCAATAAAATCATTTTTGTTAAAGAAACTTGCCTAGTACCTAGGTACAGGAAACAAGATGAACTAGAGCAGCAGCTCTGGGCACTCTTTAGAAGGATCCAGAAAGCCAAAGAATGCAACTCTAAACCCTCTGGACAAGACAATCTAATGTCCAGGCCACACTTGCAGGGTTACATCCCCAGGCTACACCCCAGGAGTGGAAGAGGGAAATCATCAGCATGACCAAGAACAGATGCCAAGATCTCGCTGGCAGGGGCGTGTCTTCTGATTTCAGCTGAGTACCCCACAGGCAGTCAGCATGGACTCTCAGTAGCAGGGCACAGGTTTGGCAAGAGAGGTCCAGGTCCCTCTGCTAAGTCAACTCACCAGATGTGGGAAGCCCCCACACCTAATTCATCTGCCAGCAACCTGACACTATCTTGCCTCCTTATCCCTGCCATCCTGGGCACTGTCCCCAACAAACAGGCCTAGGAACCGGTCTTCATTTGCATATGACATGGATGCTATTGACTCTTCTTCCAAAACCTATTAAAGTCCTGTGGCAAATCAACCTGTTCCCCATGTTTTTAAGCTAGCAAGTCTCAAACTTTTTTTGACTGACACCCCTTTTCACAAGTGCATCTATCCAACATTTTTTGGAAGACAGCTTGTGATATACAGAGGTATCGTTCCAGAAGAGCTTTAGTGTGGGCTTTGGGAGGAGATTGACATTCTGAGGATTTAAAGGTGGGGAAAGGCAGAGGAGGAATTATTTTTAGGGCTTTCCCCCTTTAATTTCATGCTCTACAGGATAAAAGACCACCAGGACTTAACTCTGTCATTATTTAGGCCTAACACTCTAACTAGCTCAAGTTTGCAGCTCTCTCCCACAAAATCCCACATGGCAGGGCTCGAGGAGGTGGGACACACGTCACTGCTCCCCGAAGGCCTGTGCTCAGCTCCCGCGGGTGTCAGACAGCACAGTGCACAGCTCAAGGTGTGCTATTGTCATTCTCTGCTTGCCACCATGGGCCAGAGCCTGGGAAGTACTGAAGCATGGTCACCTGTGTTAAACAGCCTGGGGAACTTAGTAGCAACCTTTTTCTCAGTCCCTGGAATGCAACTTAGTCCCTGATAGACAATATAGGGCCATGAAGCAGAATGGACCTGAGGGGTCCCATGACTCCTGACCCTTACTCACTCCTTGGTCTCCACCTACACGACTCACCTCTTGGTCTGTAGCCATGTCACATCTGATCATGTACAGCTACCAGCAGAAACCCACCTGGAACCTTGTAGAAACTGTAAGTGTATATTAGCCCCTGACTTCCTACAAAGGGGGCTCAGCTTTGGGATATGGATCTCCTGAGTCAGCACTGGTGCATCAAACCTGCTTCTTGGTAACCCTGGTGTTCACGTTTCCTGTGTCACATAACAGTACCAGTCCACACAGCCAAGCCACAGCTTCTGGAAGTTTCCAAATTCCTTTCCATATCTTACTTGCCCATCATCCAATAGGATGAGCATCACGGTGGTCTCCACAGGCAGGCAGGTGCAATAAAGAACATAACAGTTCAGAGAATAAGTCTGCCTAGCTCACCCACCCATAGCTAGATAACTTCTAGCAAGTTCCTTAACCTTGATGAACCCATTTCCTCAAGTATAAATCAAAAAATGTTAATATGAGGATTGAGTTAACAGAAGTAAAATACTTAAAGTACTGCCTGGCACATGGAAGCACTAGAAGGTTCTGATGTGATTACTATTATATCACAATTCTATCTTCATAGCAAACTGGTTTTGAGGTGGCAGAGATGACCCAGCCTGAATTGTTTCTGAGCCTCTACACAGATGAAAGAAGGATGGGATGGATGATGGGGACAACATCCCAAAAGAGACGAATCAACAGGTAGACAGGGGTAAGAAAATATGCTGTCTCCCAGCTCAGGAGCCAGGAGATTGCTGTCCACTTGTGGTTATGTTTGCGGTGTGACTGGGGGCAAGTCTGAGCCTGCAGAGTGGAGAATGAGGTGATGCTAGCCTCTCCCAACTTTTCTTTTGCTTTTTTCTTTTTTTAAAGATTTATTTATTTATGCACACAAGAGCTGGGGCACAGGCCAGAGGTATGGGAGGTGAGAGAATTCACCAGAGACAGAGCAGGAGCAGAACAGGCAGATGGACTGAAATACGCTGCTGCTGGGAGGGGCAGGCAAGGCAGGAGAGGTCTGCTGCACCATGTGGGTCCCCTCCCGGGCTGGGGATCCAACCGCCATGCTGCAGATGCTTCACAGTGCGGTGTTCAATCGGCTGTGCCACCAGGGAGGCCCTCTCCCAACTTTTCAGTGCTATATTACTAGGCCTGGGACCTGGGTCCAGGAAGGGCTGGGGGTGACAGACAGATTGCGCAGACAGCTAACCCGGTGGTGTGTGCATCTGTGTGGGGGAGAGGAGCTGGGGAAGATGGATGTTCATGTGCCTCCCTTAGCCCCTGCCAAGGAGTCTGTGCTCAGCAGTGCCCTGAGTGGCCAGGTTGGGGCTCATGCCCAGGCAGCCATCTCCTGAAAACACACTCCGCAGCTGCCACGTTCAGCTCGGCAAGAAGTTAATGTCACGTCCAAGATTAAATCTCTGTGAAAACATAAAGCCCCTTGGTACAGCTGCTGCTCTCATTCATCAGCTGGCCTCCCAGCAGCTTCTTTGGGCCCAGGTGTGGACACCAAGCAAACTTCACCTTAGCTCAGTGTTCAGATGCAAAGAGCTTCTTCTGAATTTAAAAGGCATTGGCTATTGCAGCCAGAGGGGGCTTGCAGTTGAAGTCTTCCGGAGGGCTCCTTCACAGGGGCGGGGCTGGACTGAGCCCTCTGGGGAGGCTGCCTGGGCTCCAGTCTTTACAGAGAGGAAAAGAGGGGTGCCTCTCTGGATGCCTGATCATGGGGCTGGCACCCACGTTTCTTCCAGCTTGCTGAGATACTCTGGCCCTGCTCGTGGGGTTGAATTAAGTGAACAGCAACAACGTGCCACAGTGGGGGTGATTTCACGTGTCCAGGGAAACCTGGCACAGGGGCATCTTGCCCTAGTCCTGGGCTGCACAGCAAGAGCGCTTGTGTTGCCAGGGCCCGTCGGTGAGGCTGCCTGGGAGGGGCCGGCAGCGTCTGCAGTCACAGGGCGCGTCCTGCGCGGGTCACTCCGGATCTCTTCTAGGGCCTCGTACCTCCTCACCCCCTCCGCCCTTTCGCACTCTCACATGTGGGTCTGTGTTGACTCCGGCTGACAGATCTGTAATGCACACACCAGAATCCACCCTCTGACGCTTCACTTTCCACCAGAGTTCAGAGCCCTTGACAGATATCCTCTCCCCTGTCCTCGCCTGAACTCTCGGGGCTCTGACAAACGTGACCTCCTCCTGCCCCACACTGTGCAGGTAAGGGAGACAGTCATCCACCCAGCACACACTGTGGCTCCCTGGGAAAGGCCCAGACCCCAACAGGACAGTACAGGCCGCACAGGGCTCCCTCCACCAGCTCCACCTCCCTCTGTCTGCTCACTGACGGGGTTGGGGGGGGGCCCTTGCTGCAAGGAAGACTCAGGACGAAAGTCCTATGAGGCCTCTCTATGCCCCAGAGCAGCTTGTTTTCCTGCCAGCCCTGGAAGCCCCATCTTCCTATAGGGCCTCCCATAGTAGTCACCCCAGCTGAATGTGTCCCCCCCATTCACATGTTGACGTCCGAACCCCCAGGGCCTCTGTAAGCAGCCACATTTCAAAATAAATCCTGCAGAGGGGTCATTACGTTAAAGGAGGTCATGAGGGCAAATGCGAACCGGTGTGACCCGGTGTGCTTCAAGAAGGGTGAGTTTGGACAGATACTGCAGAGGGAGGATGGAGTGAGACGGGAGAGGCGGCCGCCTGCAAGCCCAGGCGAGAGGCTGCAGAAGAAACAGCCTGATGGACACCACGACTTCTGGCCGCCCAAACTGTGTGAAAATAGATTTCGGTTGTTGAAGTCATCAGTTTATTGCCTCTGTTACAGCAGCCAGAGCAGACGTACAGAGCCCTTAGCTCATTTTTCAATCTGTGAGACGCCTGCATGGCCGGAAGCCACGTGCTTGGGCGGCTCCAATACTCACAACACCCCTCTCCCCCTCCTGTTAATGCCCGAGGCTCCCACAGCCTCCTGTGGTCTCCAACTTGGGCTCACTGAGATTCAAAAGGGGCCAGGGTGGACACAGTCAGGGCCGGCAAGTCAGAAGGAAGGGGTCCGAGCGCCCTTCCGCACGCAGCGGCAGTCCTGCCCCAGGCCCCGGCCCCAGCACCAGGCCCTGTCCCGCCTCTGCTTCTCCGGCCTCCCGACCCCACTGTGACACGTGGTGACTCTCCCTGCCACGCGTGGCCTGCACTCTAGAGGCATCCCGGGCACCACACCAGCCCCTCGCCAACGCGAAGGTGAGGAGGGCCCGGTCAAGCCCTGTCTTAAGGCAACGGACACGGAGATGGAGCCAACACGCTCCCCAGTCCCAACTGGCACATGAAGGGCAGAGAAACAAAACAGACCAAAATACCATTCTTCTCATGAGGGACTATTTACTGAATAGTTTATATATACTGAATGAAACTTATGTAAGAGTCAACATGTTCAAAGGACTAAAAATAGGTCTGGATACATTTTGGTGAATAAGCTATTGATGTCTTTAACCCTTCTGAAGAAAGAGGGAGGGAAGTGACAGTCCTTGTCTCCCACTACCCCACCCCACACCTGTGCCCCCTCACAGGAAAGAGGTCATGGATGGGGAGGCCAGCCCCACTCAGCAGGGCAGGGAAGTCCTCAGGATCCCAGGGCGCAGAGGCAGAGAGAGGCCTGCCACGAACACATGAGGCTGCAGCTCACCTTTGGAAGGCCAAGGAATGCATACCTGCAGCCAGGGTCTCTGTGCTGCCCTCTCACCTCTTCTGGAAGGTGAGCTTTGGCATTTGCTTCATGGCACCTGGCGCTATGGGTGGGAAGAGGGCAAGCAGGCTTCTGCTCCTGATTTGTCCTCAGCTCCTACCCAGATATAGGCCAGGCACTCTCCATCCTGACGGCCCCAGCTGAGGGCCAAGGGCGGTGAGTGGGTTAAACAGCTACAGATGAGGCCCGGGGGTAGGAATCCATCGTGCCAGGCTCACCAAGTAGCAGTGGCCAGATTTCAGTTGTAAACACTTGTCGGTCACGAAAACCATCCAGCTTCAAAAGCAGCATCTTTTTCAGAAACCCAAACACTTCTTGTAAGTGAATCAAAGTTTACAAATTTTTTCCTAATAAATCAGTTGGCTCATATTCCTTTCGTAAAATTACTGACCCAGAAACAAATCTAAAATGTCTTCAAAATCGCCTCCCAGCCACACTCATAGTTCATTCAATTGTAAGGCCTGCCTACAGTCTCTCTCGTTCTTATTTCCACCTGGTTAACAGCGAAGGGACCTTTAAACCAGCAGGAGGTGGGATCTTGGAAAACCAAGCAGGAGGCTGGGGAATCTTGGGAAAATCTCTTCAGCACCCAGGGTCTCTGCCTCCTTTGGGGAATGAATGGGCCATAAGGCACCCTCAGGCTCTGCTTTGTAGGACCTTACTATTTCGTTCTTCCAAAGGAGGTTCGCCTAGGATGCTAACTTCTTGGGGTGTTCCTAGGTCTACATAGAAAGAAGAGTTCTGTGATCAAGAAAGTATGGTGGTGGCCCAGATTCTTTACTGCAAGACTTCTCTGAACCCTGAAAATGCTACTGAACATCTTTGGGATTCTCCAAGAGGGATATTTCTAGTAAGGTATAAATTCTCACCATTTGAAAAACTTTACAAGATTGGAAAGCTTTTCAGACCCACAGGCAGGAGAGCAGGCTACAGAACTGGCCTTCTGGAACAGAGGCTTCTACCGATGCCTCATAAAGGGTGACCAAGAGCAGGGAGGCACCCAGCTTTGCCATTAGCCGGCCACACCCTGGAGCTGAGCACCTCCCCAAGCAATGCTCTTGGCGGTGCACATGCAGTACCCACAGCTTCCTGGGCGCACCCAGCCCTGGAGGCCTGCTCCGGCAGGGAGTGGCCTGCCCACAGGTCATGTAGCTGCGAAGACCCTGGCTCCAAGCACCCTGTGGCTGAGAGGTCCCTGGGGGGCCAGCTGCTCCTGTCCCTCTCATCCCAGGATGCTTGGGGGAGGCCTCACATTGACCACTTCTTGTCTTCGCATTTGCCCCCAGTTTCCTGACCTAGACCCCACCCTGACTCTCAAGCATAGGCCTCCATCCATCTTCAGGGCTCATTGAGTTCCTGCCCTTAAATCCTTTTGCCCTGGAAAGTCGGAATGACACAATTTAGCACTTAATTACACATCATCTCATCTTGCTTCTGTTCTTCAAAGGGTGCTAATTGTGTTTCCCAGACCTGATTGCAAAGGCCGGAAGCAAAGCAAATGTCCTGTCCCTTTCTATGTGGTGCCACTGAGCAGAACATCGAGCAAACAGTAGGCACTTGATAAATGAATGGATTGGTTCATTTTGAGCAGGAATCTGAACCTCACTGTCTTCCAATGATGGCTTTTACTCTTTACAGACATTTTGAGTTGATTTGTATCATCTTGCTACAACCCTCCCCAGAGAAGTTCTTGGTTCAGATACAAGTTCAAAACCAGTCTAGCCCTAGAGTTGCCAGACCAGAATTCCGAGCCAGAAGTTTTGACTTTGCTCTTTAAGCTTTACAGATTTTAGCTAGTCACTTCTATTTCATTTACAAAATGATGACACTGGTGATGAAGATGATGGCTAACGTGTTGGTGATGATGCAACAAGTGCTTTACAAATACTAACTCACTCAATCCTCCAAACACTTTCATGAAGTGCAGACCACTCTGGGTTCCGTCTTATAGGCATGCTATGGAGGCTTAGCAAGGCTAAGTATCTTGTCTGGGACCCGCAGCTCCTAAGTGATCTCTCTAGTGGACCTCAGAGCCAGCAGATCAGGAGGAAAGATGTAAGACCTACCTTGAGAAAGGAGGATTGAGTCCTTGCTTTCCCGTAGTTTCTGATCTTATCAATATTCAAAATCGTAAGATGGTAACAATGTCCCCTCATTTGTACTGTGAGATTCATTTTTAGCAAACCTGAGTGGGGCCAGGAATCGGGATTTTCCCAGAGATCTCTGGTGATTTTGATGATCATTCAGGATCAAAATGTCCCGGTCCCATCTGTACCCTACTACTCACAACATTGTAAGCCACACCAGCGTCAGGGGAGAGTTCTCTGGTGAACCCCACTGAACCCTCACTAAGCAGAATATGGGAAACAACTGGCAGGCATGCCAACCCCCGCTCCTTCCTTCTCTCCTCCTAGACACTAGAAAATGTATTTAGTCTAGTGGGCCTCAACCTTGGCTGCACGTTAGAATCACCCAGAGAATTTAAAACAAAAATCTGATGTCTGGGGAAGGCAGGGGGAACAAGGAAGAGGCCTAGCTCAGGACATCCCCATTAATATTTTCAAACTTTCCTGTCAGTGCTAATGTGTAGTTCATATACTTATTTTTTTGAGGATGAAAGACTCTGGCCAGTCAACCTTGGCCTTTGAAAGTTCCTTTCTCACATAAACAAAGTGAGCTGGGACGCTCCTTAACAGCTCTAGCTAATTTTAAAACTAATAACACTAAACTGTTTTAATATCCTCACTAGCTCAGTTCAGCCTCATTAGGAAGAGTAAATAAAACAGAACACATTCCACACGCACACACTCAAACTTCGAAAGTCCCTGGGAGATGGCGAGCATGTCGGTGTCATCCTTCACGTCAATTTCAGCATTCTGCCTGCACCAGGGAGTCACGCACCCAGCAGGCCCGCGCGCAGTGGTCCAGGAGGCCAACGCCAGGCCGGAGCCCAGCCTCCAGCCCAGATGGCCCTGGCCAGCAGCAATTAGCCCGAGAGGCTTCCAGATCCCACTTCTGGCTTCCCAACTGCTAGGGCAGAACTGAGCACCAGTGGTCACTGAAGCCTCCCTGTGAACTGAGAACTCTGTCGCCCGAGGCATTTAAACTCTAATTATAACAGGAGTGATCTTAGTCCTTGTTAAAGGAAATTTAAGTCGCTTCCACCTCCTCCACTTCTCCTCCTCCTTTTTAAGAGTGTGTTGTGTGTGTGGTGGGGTTGGAGCATGCAACACATCTATATTTATCCAACTACTAAAAATAAATACAGGTACACAAATAGATCATACATATGTATATGCACGGGGTATGGGGAAATAGTAAAATGTAAAATATGTGAATCCATGCAATGGATTCACGCCCCCCTAAACATATATTCACATATATACCGTATATTCAGCCCAAGCAGAAGGAGTCAACCAAGATTCTCAGAGATGCAACCTGCATGATTTTAATGTCCAATATCGCTCACATGATTCCCAAGCTCACAGCGAGGTCTGGTGATGGCAGGGAACATACAGCACCCGCTGTTTGAATTCTACACAGACCATTCCTTATCATCTCTCCCTTTTTCCTTTCCTCTTGGGGGGCAGAGGCAACAGCCCATTTCCCTACAACCCATTGTCTCTTGAAGAATTAAAAATAACAGCCATGATAACGGCGCCAGTGAATCAAGTCAGTACACTTGTGCATGAATGCCAACTTTCTGATTCTCCCGATGGTTTCCCATTTACCGGCATCCTCCTGATGTGGGCATCTCTCTATCAAAGCCCAGTTGATGCTGTGAATGAAACAATCATTCTTTAAACACCTCTGGTAGGGACCTCCATGGTGGCGCAGCGGGTTGAGCGCCCACAGCAGCATGAGTTCGATAACCGGCCAGGGAGCTGACCCACATGGTGCAGCAGACCTCTCCTGCCTCGCCCGCTGCCCCCTCAGCAGTGGATTTCAGTAGGTCTACCTGTTCTGCTCCTTGCTCTGCCTCTGGTGAGTCCTCTCACCTCCTGCACCTGTGGCCTGTACCTCAGCTCTTGTTTGCATAAATAAATCTTAAAAAAAAAAAAAAAAACCTCTGGTAAATGCTACTGTCAAAAGGCAGCCCCTGTGTTTGCCATGTTCTCTGACTCTCTCTAGCAAGTAAATGACAACAGGAATTTGGAAGGTGGGCTGAGGGGCTGACACTCGGGGGCTTGCATATAATCGCCATTGGCTTTATTGCTGGGTTGTTTGCTTCTCCCTGACATCTTTTCTCTAATCAGGGATAGTCTTCTCCCAGGAACTAGCAGAGGGCTGCATCCCCAAGGCAGGACCCAGCAAAATGATGATGAAGACAAAGTCGGCCTTCCAAGCCCTTCTGTTTCCTCAGTCATGTCTCTGGATTTACTTGATCTGTGATGAGCTAAATGAGTCTGATAAGGGTGCTAGTAAGTTAAAGTTTTCTCTTTCCCCGGAGGGTTATAGGAGATAATGGTATTATTTCAGGCAGGCAAGAAAGGTTTCACAAGGCAGAGAAATTTCCATTCCACACAGACAGATATTTCCCATACCACAGACCAACTGGGGTATTTTAGACTACTCTGTGTCGCTTCTAACCCTCACCAGCCCGCCCTCTTTTCTTCATTCTTGACTCCATGGTAAAGTCTGGATCATCTACAGTCGATGCTGAAAAGCTCAAAGAAGGAGAGTCTGGCCTGAGGCAGGTGGTGGCTGACAGCAGTCAGGTTGAGGACATTCTGAAGGCAGCTCCAAATATTTCTCTAGGTTGACCCTGGGAGAGAAAAAGTGGACTGCACCCCCTGTAGCCCAGTAACCCTCCTCCTGCCTCCTACCTGTCCTAGCTCAGTTTCACCCATGGCCATGAGGGCTCCCTGAGGGCTCAAGGGGTAAAGAGCCAAAACCAGGGTCAAACTCGTGTCCCCTAGATATCAAACGTCTTTGTTGCCTCTGACCTGTCTTTTGGCCTGTGAGACGGAGCCATTCTAGAAATGCTTCAGTCATTGTTTGCAGCAGGGATTCCAAGTTCTTCTGTCTCCAGGGTGAAGATCCCCTGTGCTTCTGCATTTTGCAGCCAAGAAATTGCTCCTCCTAACCATTAGAGCAGAGTGGCCTTCTCGTCCCCACTCCATTAGCATGGGTAAACATTTGTGCTCGCTCGTCATCTGTCAACATCTCTCTTTTCCCCACTCCCTTTTCATTTTTCCATCTTCACTCTAAGGCACAGGGCACAAGTCATCCATTTTTATGACACCTGCTGAGCAACCTCATTTTTCTGACCACTCTGGCATGTGACACCCCCTCCATTCTCCTCGTTTCTGACCAAGGCTGCTCCCATAGAAGAAAAAAGGCCATGACCCAACCACAGGGATAAAGAAGAAACATGTTCACAAAAACAAACCAATGGAAACCCCATGCAAGATGCTGACAGAGGTTGCACAGGACAGCTGAGGGGTGTGGGCCGTTGTTCCCCATCTGCCTCTGCCACTTATGAGCTGTGTGACCTTGGGCTTCCCAGAGACTCCTCTTGCTCATCTCAGAAAGGAGGTAATGCCCACCACAGGCTGTGGGGACAGGGAAATCATGTGATGATTGGAATGAGTCGAGCGCTGTGTCTGCCCCATGGCAATGATGGATGGTCGGTGTGGTTAAGGCTTTCAGACTCTCACCACTCGCAATACCATTTGGCAACTACTTGGCCCCCTCAGCGGAGCCAGTGTCATTATCATCGTCATGCATTCATCGGAGAGTGTCACTGTTAGGGCTTCTACCAGGAGAATGAAGGAGACATAAGAAAATTCCTGCAGGACTTCCCTGGTGGCGCAAGATGTTGAGCGCCGCACTGGGGGGCTTCTGCAGTCACTGCAGCCTTAATTCGATCCCCAGCTGGGGAGGTGACCTACATGGCGCAGCAGACCTCTCCTGCCTCGCTCGCTGCTCCCCTCAGCAGTGTGTTTCAGTCCATCTGCCTGTTCTGCTCCCCACTCTCTCTCTCTCTGATGAATCCTCTCACCCCCCCACACACACCTCTGGCCTGTACCCCAGCTCTTGTATGCATAAATAAATAAAAATCTTTAAAAATAATTAAAATAAAATAAAAGATGAAAAGCCACTAAACTTCAAGCTTTAGAGTTCAAGGGACCCTTTGTTTACTAAGTGCCTCTAAATTAAAAGAAAAAAAATACCTGCCCTGGAAAGGGAAATAAGGGCAGGACACACTTGTCCTGTGCCAGATGTGTGATGCCTACAGTGATGGCTGCAAGATGTCAGAGTAGGGAGGCTTCACCTTGAGACATTTTGGATGGAGTGACAGGAGCAGGAAGGGGCAAGTTAGAAAGAAGAAATCAGGAATTCACCGATTTGGTTGTATTGGCAGGTTTCTAGAAGAGAGTAACAGGGAATGATAGGTTTGCAGGGAGGGGGTTGCGAAGGGTCACCCATCAGGTTAAGAATGGTTTTTATCTCGGTTTCAAGGAACTAAAGGAGCTTTTTAAAAGTGGGATTAAAGGGCCAAAGGAGTTTAAGAGACTAGCAGAGGCACACATAAAGGGCTGGTGATGGAGGCTGGGCATGGGCGGCCAGCTGGGAGATGTCTGCAGTAATCCAGGTGCCTGAAGATGTGGTGGAAAAGGAAATAAGAAAGAGTTCAGATGAGAGATAAATGCCAGACAAATCCCTTCTTTGGGGAAAATGTGCCACAGAGCTGTGAGCCCAGCTATTGCTTAACTGCGAGGGAGATCCCGTAACTTGCTCAGACATGACGCATCACATACCGAGTGTGCACACCTACGGTTGGGCTTTCCACTTGATCGAGGGCGAAAGTTGCCTTGACAACCCGTCTGGGTCAGTGTGACCTATGCACATCTGCAGTCCCAGCAGCTGCCAGGGATGCTCCACACCATCGTGGCATGTTAGGAATTAAGTAGCCAAGCTCCCTGAACCGGCAGCTCGACTTGGACCTATCTGGCTTGAGTGGCATGAGCTCTCCTCCCCCTGGTCTTCTCCCCTGCCCGGCTCTGTTGGCACCCTTCAAACTCTGTGATGGGGCCAACAGCACCCAGAGAGTCTGCCCCACTGCAACAGAGCCACCCGCTTTGGACCCAATTCCTGCCTCAATTTCCCCCTCTCTACCACAGTCCAGCCGCTCTTGACCTCTCTGACCTGCCGCCGTGGCTGCCCACTGGCCTCTCTGCACTTCCTCCCCCATCCACTGTCCAGCAGATGGCACTTCCCAAGTCTCCTGGGCATCCCACTGTCTGCAAGACTTGCAATTATTAATACTTAATCTGTATTAATATACTATTAATTGATATTCTGAGTTTTATGAAGACTCTATCTTAGCTTAAATATCTCTCTCCCCCTGTGGATGGTGAACATCCCTCATGACTGGTATTGTGCTTTGGATTACTAGCACCTAACAATGGCCAGTACCTATTATTAAAGATATTATAAATGGTTAAATTAATATATGAGTACAAAAGAAAACTGGACAGTAGAGTTATGACAAAAGTTCGCTGTCACCTCAAGAAAAAAAAGATCAGTTTTCTATAGTACAGCCGATGGGAGAATCTGGAAGTGTCAGTCATCTATTGGTAATTCATCAAACACTTGTTGTTTACAGTAAGCAAGCACTATGCTAGGTTCTACAGAGAGGTGAATAAAAATGATAAATGTATAATTGGGTTGGGAAAATAAAGCATAGCCATGCAAAAAAATAACCAGTAAACTAAAGCAAGCTATTCTAAAGGCCAAATGCTAAAAGACTGTAAGTTTCCAGGAATCAGAGGATTGAAAACATGGATTAGACCAACACCAAGTGAGTGAACTAGATGTCTAACTTACCCTGTCACCTACAGAATAGGACCACACCACGCTTCCTATTCTAATCAGATGAGAATCATTCTTATTTACAGACGTCTGCGGTGAATAAGCAAAAGTGCACTTACTACCTCTTTTGGGCTGCAACCGTCCTGCCTGTGCGATTGTTTGATTTCATTTCTTTCACATTGGGGTCTCAGAAGAGACTGCAGAAGTATTGCTGTCTCCTTGCTAGAGGCCCTCAGAGGCATGAGGACCCTGACTTGAGCAGCTTCAGGCCCTGCAGACTGTTGTGGCGGGGGTAGGGGGGGCTTCCGGGGCAGCCAAGCATCCAGGTGGCCGGCCCACATGACACGTGATGCCCTGCCATCTGCGGCCTCGGTGTCCAGCCTCAGACTTTCTCCCCTTCGGCCATGTCCTCCTCTACCCCCACACTTGAAATGCACCCACCAGGGACTGCAAGAGCCCCCATGGAAAAACAATTAATACGCACAAGTATGTGTGCTTGGCATGTACCAAGGAAGGTATAAATGAACTACAGAGGGAAGTGGAATTTCCTGAGTTGCCAAAGGCTTTTCAAACTAATAAATACATCAGAAAATAAAAGAAAGGAAGCAATTATAGCAAGCTTTTTGGCAGTGCCCCTTTAACTAGGCACACAGGCTCCTACTAGCACGCCAGTGTGGCTCTGCTGCAATAGGGCACAGGTGAAGCAGAATGAGCAGAGAGGCCGGAAGGGACACCAAAGACATGATCCTACGTGGCCCTTCACCAGGGTCTGCCCATTTGGGGCAGAGATTCAGCAGAGAACTGAAAGATCGCCAGGCCTCTTAGAGATGGCAGCTTCATTCGGATATGCTACCTGCCCTTGCCTGCTGCTCACCTACCCTGCACAGTAGCCTTTATGCCTTCAGGCCACCTCAGCCTCTCCAGCCTTTTGTTTTGGCCACCTTAACTCTCCAGAGTTCTTGAGGTAGACACTCAATGCACATTTGTAGATGAATAGACGAGCATACAGGAAGGTTGGTTAAGGTCACATCATTGAGAAGTGCTGCAGGTTTCAAGTGTGGGCTGATTCCTGAAATGGTGCTCCTGGTCCCTATGCTGCAGTGTACAGAGGTGGGAAGGCATGGTTGGTGAGAAAGATGTCCAAGCTAATCTTTCTCCAGATGTTTTACAGCATCTCTAGCAAAGTTCTCTCTACACAGAAAGGTCACGATGAAAATAGGAAACTGAAGCTGCCTTAGAGATGAGAAACAATGTCTAACTAAACACACGCATGCTTCTGTCTCTAATAGTCCACAAAAGCATGGCCCTGTCTTCGAGACGCATCCACGCTTCACTCTTGTACCCTCACTCAGCCCGAGCTGTCTCACTTCTTAGACTATCACCCTTCAGGAGAGGTCAGGCCCTGTGCCTCTGGGCCTCCCTGGACACCGGCACTGGGCCTGGCTCTTGGCCCATCTTAGTGGTTGATGGGTACCTGCAATAGATGGCTTCTATTTCCAATCCCAGTGCTGCCCTCCTGTTGCCTCCTGACACCTAGACTCAGAGCAGCCCCAGACCGGGCAGGCGGTTACACCTGATACCAAGAAGCTTCCAGACAAAATCTTAAAATGTGGCACAACCCCTTAACCTGGATCTCTTCTTCTGGCTGATTGAAGATTCCTAGAAACGCTCTTCTTCCTCTACACCTATCACTTTCCCCATGTAATAAACAGAGGTGACATTAATGGCAGAAGGACCAATGCCATCAAATGGCTTCTTGGAAGCTCCCTTTGGCTTCTTGGAAGAGACACACAGAACACCCAAAAGTGGCCTGGATATACTTCTCAGGAAAAGCACATCCACATACTGTTATTAGGAAGTCATCTCTAGCTTCTGTCACTGCCAAATCCTGTCTTTTCCACTGCAGGATGCTGCTGTGACAAGTTTTAATAAAACTATATTTATGCTGAACACAAGACCAAACAAAATCTCCAGAGTCTAACATCTTATTTACAAACATCTCAATTTGAAGTAATCAAAACAGTTGCAAAACTACTAGTTACCTTCCTTCCTCTCCTCTCTCCCTGGTATCTTGCTCACCAAGAAGCCAAACCCTAAAAAGGATTTTGTAGTTTCCAGAAATCACCAGTAGGTGGCGCAGGCAAATTCTCCCTGCTGGCTTGTGGGCAAAACCCCCTTAGACAAACACCCGTCTGGGTTCCATTTTGGTTGTTTTGGCTGGCGTTTCTAGATTTTGAAGTTCCCTCATTAAAAACCTGCTCCATTTCCAATTAACTTTTTTTTTTTGCTTCAAAGGAAGGAACTTTTATTGATTCGTTTTAATAAGGGTTACCATTTAAGTGTTTCCCATGAGCCAGACACCCTACTAGGTGTTTTGGCTACCATTCACCCTTGCAGCAACACTATGACATGCTCATTATTACCTCATATTACAAAGGATCTAGGGCTCAGCAAGTTTATATGACCTACCCATGTAGCTGGTGATGGCAGAACTGAGGATTGAAATCAGTCTACATAATCCCCAAACCCATGCTGTCAAACACCATTTTCCTGGGTAGGCTGGTGCCTCCCCCATTTGAGTGAACCAGGGATGTGCTACCTTGGAAGCTTAGGAAGGCATCCCTACATCCTAAAGATTCTATAACTCGAACTGATGACATGGAAATTTCATTCCTGCAGTTGTCTCTCCTATCACACTCATATCTCAGATCTCTGCGAAAAGTACAACCTTGAAGACAGTTAGCATTTTGCTCTGGGGTGACCCCTGACCCTGACCCCTCTTCCAAGCATGAGTTGGACTTCTCATTCTCTAGACGTGGAGTAGAAGAGACCCGGGTCCAGTGGGAAGGTCCTGGTGATGTCACGCCGGCGGGAACCCTCTGGCCACTTCACGGAGAGTACAATCAGTCCTGTTCCCAACGCCGCCTCCCCACCCTGCCTTGTGGTCACCTTCCCCACTCCCGCATGGCCGGAAAGGAAGTTCCTCCACACAGAGCATTTCCTTCTCCCCGGGGGTGGTGGGTGGGGGGTTTCTCTGCATCCAACCTGCACTTTCTCCTGGATTTTTGTACTTGTCCTCTAAGGAGCCTGTCGAATGTTACATTCATGGAGGTCACCGCAGATCTTTGCTGCTCCTCTCTGGAAATGTGCCTGTGCCCCCAGGGTCCCAGGGAGCCCAGAGGACAGCGACGCAGTACCACCCACCCCATCCACCTTTCCTGACACCCACCCCATCCACCACCTCTATGGAGGGGTCAGGTGCTGGCCAGAAAGGCTCCCTTTGGCCACTGGTTCTCTCCCTGCCCACAGTTCCCCATCTACAGACTTCAGTTCCTCTGTGCCAACTAAAACATTAACTCTCCAGAATGAGAGCAAATGGACCTAAGTGCCCCAAAACGGGCCCTGAATTGCCTTCATCTTGCAAAGGTGACACAAGAGCTACAGTCAAGGAACACTAAGCCAGGAGGCAGATTTCCATCCAAGCTTTATGGCTAACTAGCTGTGCCTTTTGGACAATTTCTCTGATTTCAATGTCCTTGTGCTTGAAGGGGGAGAGTTTCACCAGGTGACCCTCCAAATGCAAATACTCAGTGATTCTCTGAGACTCCACACAATCTTCCCTTAGCCAAAGAATAGCATGAACTGAGTGTGGACTTGAAAATGGCAAGACAGAAAATTGTTCTTTCAAACAGAAAAAAAAAAGAATATCTAGGCTTGACCACATAGGTCCTCAAAGGCCTTTTCACAATGAGGGGTTCCCGAAATAAGCTTCTGGACCTTTGCAGGGGGTGGCCCAGACAGTCACCAAGCAGCACCTGCTGTGACATTGTCTCCAAAGGTGCAGAAGGGAAGGGAAGGCAAGGACGCACTCGCTCGCACCCCTGTGTCTGCAGAGCTCAGGACATGGCCACACACTAGTGGCGCTCAGCAACAGTTGTAGGATGTAGGAATTGCTCAGATCTGATTTCCCGAATATTCCAGAGCCCATGCAGCAAGCACACATTTCATTGCTCAGAAGTTCTTCTCCGTCCTGTCTTTGGAGTTTTGCACACAAAATTTCTCTAACCTGAGCTGTGTCCCCCAGGGCTGCCTCTTGATGGCTGTTCCCACTCCTCTTGCCCCGTGCCACTACAAAGTGGGGGTGACTTTTGGGTTCAGTGCCTCGATGGCCACATCCACTAAAAGATACACGGTGTTCCCCTCTCTGCCGTGCCCCATTTCTCCACACAAAAGACCCAGTTCTCACACCCTCCCTCTGTACTGCCAGCGCCCCCTTCACCCCCTTCACTGGCTTGAGTGAAGACCCAGCGTTCCTTAGGAAGCTTTAGCTCCTGCCAGCTCCACTAATGCCTGGGGCATGTCTTTCCAGACTGGACGCGTTTGGTGCATAATTAATCAAAGGCATCTGATGGCAGTGAAGTCCTAGTTCTTTCACTTGGTCCACTTTGCACGAGGGAACCCTCTTCACCTGACTGGCAGCCTGACAGCCTGGCATTCTGTATCCTTACAGGCAGGGAGTTAAAGAACAGACTTTTAATTAAAATGTGCCTTCCTATACATGTGTCGCCCTGCTGTTTACATTGTAATTTTCGGGTCTCACACACACATTTGCCAGTGCTACCTTTTAGCTGCTTGTGGAGGCAGCCGGCTGAGGAGGGCTACCCTGCAAAATCCAGTGACGGGGGGCCCCGGGATATGACACCCAGATCTGCATGCTCCCCTTTCCATTTCTTGTAGCTACAAGCAGAGGGCGGCGAGTGGTCCTGGGGAAGAGAACCAAGGGGGCTGAGACCTGCTGAGAACACAAAAGAGAGAACACAGAGCCACCCAGACTGGGCAGGAAGAGACAGCCTGAGGACTCTGCAAACACGGAGTTCATCACAGAACACAAACCCAGTAGCAGAAAAGCTGTGTCAAAGAGGAAAATGGAACTGCAAACACATTTGATGGGGAGGAGTGGCAAGGGCACTTTTTAGGTGCAATCAGCCTATTCCAATTGACTATGTTTTCCCGGTTCACAGAGCCAGCTGGTGGATTGGTTCCTGAACTGCCCAAGAGGGCAGAATCTGCACAAGAGCCTCAGACCTCCAGAGTGAGCTAAACAGCCCACCACCATGTTTTTGGCAAGAAATCAGAGAGAAGCTGGCTGGAGACAGTGAGAGGCCCAGGGCATGTGGCACTGCTGGTCATGAGCTGTGCTTTAACCCCTGGGGGAAGGATGGGAACAAAGGAGGCTTCACCTCATTTCTCAAAGGAAGAGAGAAACCACTGGGTGGACACTCATGGGCAGGACTGGGTTCCAGTGATCAGTGGAAATCCTGAAAGTTCCTTCCACTTCAACATGGCCCCAGGCCCGTGACCCAATCAGTGAGTCATTAGCAGATGATACAATAAGCCAACGGTCTGAAATAACATTTAGCCGTGATTATACATAAGAAATCAAAATTCTACTCTCCAGGTCACACCAGGGGAGGCTCTGATTGGGTTTTTCCTGCTAGTGATTCTTCAAGTGTGGCCACAGACTAACAATCTCAGCATCATCTGAGAGTACGACAGGGTGATCCCCAAGGAAAGAGGAGGTTCCAGGTTCCCTGCCCACCCAAGGAAGGGTAGAGCAGGGAGGAGAAGAAGCTGGAGAGGAGACTAGGGGAGGAAGATAGAAGGATGGAGAGCAAGAGGGAGACCTGGAGGAGGCGCTGGGGCAGAGAGACATATGAAGACGCTGTACTTGCTTTTTTGTCTTGGACTGGTTGAAATAGATGTGGGTGAGAGACCCATGGGGAGGTTAACAATGGCAGCTTTTATCTTGATTTTACTCCTTTCTGACCCAGATGTGCTGAACCACTTCTGGACCTTTCTTATGGGTCCCCACCAGAAGGTGAGTTAGACTTGTGGCAACTTTTACGCCTCAGTGGCTCCGCTTTGGGCCAACCCTATTTGGCTGGACACTTACCCCTGGGTATGGGTATGTTTGGTTGCTTAGTTTGAAAACTATATTATTTGTTTCATCTTTGTTGCGCACTAATTATATTAAAGTTCCCTTTCATGAAAGATCTTACACAACAAAGTATGTTTCATCTTGATGCAGTGGATGACAGAGCCTACTTAGAATGGGCAGATTTGGGAATTCTGGGGATGTCCCTAACCTTATCCTGTGACAGAAGTTTGTTAGAAAGACACATTTTCAGCCTCCATTGTGGAGCCCCCAAAACCCTGGGTGCCAGGCCCTGGAATCTGTTTTTCTACAAATCCTCTAGGTGATTCTAATGCTCATTCAAATAAAGAATCAAGGGTCTAAATGAGATGTAGGGTTGGGCGTTGTTGGGGTTAATTCCAGATGATTCTGATGTGTGGCCATAGATGAGAATTTCTAATTTTACAGAGTCACATGGTCACTCCTGATGGCCCATGGCCCCCTTCCTCTAGAATAACAGCACTGGCGACAACTCATCGGACAAGACTCCTTCTTGACCACGTGGGCCAAAACTGCTCTTCAGGGCATCCATCACGACTGATGCAACACTCCTAAATAACCACTGACCAAAGGAGCCACTCCTGGAGCACTATGCGTTGCATGGCCTCCAGGGACTCTGCGCACTTACCCACCATGCATGCGAGGTCTCGTGTCTGGACCACAGTCATGGTGAGGAGCGATGGTTCAATGCTCCTATCACACCCCTTTGGGAGCTCAGATGAGATGCTCCATCCCCACAAACCTTCCTTCTAGAACATTTCTTGGGAAGACGGGAAGGGACGGGTTATAAATGGCAGGAGTCATGGGGAGGAAGAGAAAGACTATAGTATAAGAAACCCAAAGAGGATCGAAGGGGCCAAAGTTTCCTCTGCCAGTTTGGGGCAAGCTCCTGTGGGACGCTCCCACATCTGAGTCCCGGGACGCCCACTAGATGAAGGTAACAGCCAAGTGCAGTCAGCCAGACCAGGTACACAGCATCCAAACTTCTTGCACAGTCCCCACCTCTGGACTGGATTTGATCTGCAGTAAACAGAATACAAATCTGCTTACAGTCACACTAGGGGCCTCCCTGGTGGCGCAGCGGGTTGAGTGCCATCCTGTGAAGCATCCGCGGCACAGCAGCATGAGTTCGATCCCCGGCCAGGGAGGGGACCCACATGGCACAGCAGACCTCTCCTGCCTCGCCTGCTGCTCCCCTCAGAAGTGTATTTTGGTCCATCTGCCTGTTCTGCTCCCCACTCTGTCTCTGGGGAATACTCTCACCCCCCACGACTCTGGCCTGTACCCCACTTCTTGTATGCATAAATAAATAAATCTTTAAAAAAGAGAGTCACATTAGGGTTCCCATGCACTTGGCATAGGACACTACTAACTATTGTCCTGGGAAATGTCAGCACCTGAGACCTGTTCTTTTGGAACAGTGAAGAATTCCTTTATCCTTTGATAAGCATCAACCAGTAACAAAAACCAACAAACTGTAAGAATGAGTCTCCTGACTTCATTTCCCTCTCTCCAAGGGCACAGCTGCTGGCAGGAAGCCCAAATGCCCAAGTTACATCTCTCTTTCTGCACCTCGGTTCCCCCCTCCATTAGCCAGTGAGTTCCCCAGGGCACAGACAGCTCCTTCCTCATCGCAGTAACTCCATAATGCCTGGCACCTCATCCACACTCAAGCAGTGCGAGCTGTTGAATGAACTTCATGAGTCTGGTTTTCAACCAGCAAGAGAAACCCCAACATCACAGCTGTAAAACAGCTGGTTACTGGGTCAGTGGGTCCTGTTTTACCTGCAGTGTGTTTCCTCACGGGGTCTACCGCTGATCCTCGGGTCACTGGTCCTTCCAAGCTGGCACCCGCCTAAGGCATGTTGTCATCTGTTTGCTCCACATCAAAAGCACTCACTTCTAGGAATACAAGACTCTAGGACATTCCCTCAACTTTATCAAAGTGTAGGTAAGAGCCGAGGAGAACCAAGATTCTTATTTCCTATTCCCTTTTCATGTGAAAACCAAATCTACTTTTCAGATCTTAGCGCATTCTAACATTAACTCTAAGTGGAAAGTCAAACAAGCCAATCTGTTTGCAAAGTTCTTTGCAAGCAAAAGGACAGGTACAATCCGAAATAGCCACATGTAAATATGAGTGTCCAGCTCTCGGCTCGTGGTTCAGCTCTGTTCATTGCAGTGACTCCAGCAACGATGAACAATTCACATGAGGGGTGGCCCCCTTGACCGACAAGTGAGGAAACTGGCCAAGGGACCGGCCAGGAACCTTTGTTTTCCCTAGTGCGTGACCACTGGATGCCTCTTGGGGCCTTAACCTCCTTGACTGTAAAATGAGCGTGGGGTCAGAGATGTGGACGTGACTATGGAGAGACTCCCAACCCTAATGGCGAGGATTTAAAACCTCACAAAGTCTGAAGAGCTGGTCAATTTAAAAAGCACTTTCCCACCTCCAGTGGAAGGATGACTGAACTCCAACACCAGCGCAATATTCCTTGTATTTATAACTTTAATCCATAATAAAATGCTCCCCCACCCAATGTCCGAGGTAGATATTCAGGAAATGCTGAATGAGTATACTGGCAGCAGGTTGGAGAAAAAAAGAATAGAAATAATGTCTGATAAGGCTTGGGGGCCTCCCTGGTGGACCAAGGGGTTAAGTCTCAGCACCACGAAGCATCTGCAGCCACTGCAGCATGAGTTCGATCCCCGGCCAGGGAGCTGACCCACCTGGCACAGCAGACCTCTCCTGCCTCGCCCGCTGCTCCCCGCAGCAGTGTACTTCAGTCAATCTGCCTGTTCTGCTCCCCACTGTCTCTGGTGACTCTCCTCACCACCCTCACCTTTGGTCTGTACCCCAGTTCTTGTATGCATACATAAATAAATCTTGTAAAGAAAAAAAGGATAAGGCTTAGGTAACCAGGAATAATAGAAGAGGGATGGAGATGAGAACATTGAAAATCAGTCTTGCCTACACCTCTACTTTGAGTTAAGTTCAACTCTTCCCAGAGCAGAGTCCTCTAGTAGGAGAATCCATCAACCCTCTTAGGGAAAGGCGATGTCCTAATAGAGTGCCAGTGAATGGAGCATCTTACTTTAAAGGGGTACTTTTCAAGGGCTCAGGGGTGGCCAGCACAGGCTATAGGGAAGGAAAGGTGACTCCCCTACACCTGGGCTGTCCCCCGTCTGCCTCACCTTGACAAGCAGCCATAACAATTGGTGTGTTGGTAAGAATTTAGCAACTGGTTTTCCAGGGAGTATGAGAGGGAAGCCCTGATCTCCAGCATTTGCCAATTTCCATCGTGTCCACACTCCTGCCAAGGCTCATTATAAGCTATTGATTTGATGTCACTGAATGCAGAGTCCAGAGCAATGAGTTCAATCTGTTAAGGCATTCCAACCCACTTGATCCCAGAAAGGGGAAATTCCTGTTAGGTAAACATGCAGGGGCAGGATGGAGAGGCCTGGAATGTTCTAGAGAGGGAACAAGGTCTGAGACAAATTGCTACCAGCATTAGTGGCCCCTGGCTCCCCCCAACCTCCCCAAGGAAGAAGCTGGCCACCGCAGGAGGCCAACCTCAGGTCCCCCTGGACCCGTCCTCCCCAGGACCCCATCCACTGCAAAGAGTGCTCCCAGCAGAGGGCAGGCTGAAGAAAGGAAAGGAGATGCAGCGCTGGCCTGGGGCCCGTTCTGTGGCTCCCAAAGAGGTAGTGGGGAAGAAGCTTGAAAAATGAAGTTTGGGGATTACCAGTCCAAGTTAATCACCCCTGCTCCTTGGAGCAGCAGGCGCTGGCTACAGCCTCCCTTTTGAGCAAAGTTTAGCCTCCTCCTAGCTTAGGGGCAGAACTGTCTGGTCCAACTGCAATCAGTCAGGAAACCGAACAAAGCAAGACCCCATTGAGGGCAAAGCCCTGAATTATGGTAAATTACAAAGACACGATAATTATTTGCATGTGTGCATGTCTCACAGCGTACACATCACTTTCACATCCTCCCCCCATTTTTTTAATTTTCGTTTTGATCCCGGGAGGAAGACCAGTATGGTTGACAGCAGAGAAGTGGGCAGCGTGCCTGCCCCAGAGGACTGCTTTGTGATGGTCTTCGGCCCTGCCCAGCTCACGCCTCACCCACCAACCCCCCCATTGTCTCCTCCTTTCAGCAACTCTTCTCATTCATTCCATCTTGGCAGCAGCATCTTGTGTAACTGAAACCACAAGAAACTTTTTGTTTGGCTTTTAATTCAGAAGAAATTCCAGTAACTCAGTTCCCACTACTTAAAAAAAAAAAAGATCCAGAGCTCTGCTTTAGAGAATTCAGTTTTTCCCCTGGGCACAGATATTCAGAGAAAACGTATTTCTCCCTCGCTCCCCCCAGCTGCCCCCACTCTCTGCCTGCAGCCCACTCTGTGCCAGGGAAGCTCAAACATCTGAAACGCATCGGCCCCCCACGCAGCACAGCAGAGCCCCCATCACTTCCGGAAGGCCAGGCTTGAGATGGGAGGGGTGGTGTGTTCCTGTTTCATGGCAGGAGCCAAACAAGTTAAGAGCTGTTGAAAGATTTGCTTGGCTGGTCTCTCTTCTCACCCGAGTATGCTGCTCATTTTCGTTTTCGGCAGGCAGGGACCAGAGGAAGCTAGGGGTGTGCTCTGCAGGCAACCAGGACCCTGCCTTGGAACGAGCAGAGCCAGGGTCCTCCCCACCCGGCGTGTCTACCTCTGATATCTGCCAACATGCTCACAGCAGCCGCTGCCCCGTGTGAGTGAGAATGAGTGCCTGCTGGCACAGCAACAACAAAGACTTGATGTGGTAGGTTCTAGGCCCTTTCTATTCAAATTGGGGTCCAGGACCAGCAACGCAGCCTCCCAGATCCCCACTCTGGAGGTGCTGAGTCAGAACCTGCATTGTAACCAGGTGTTCCTCCTCCAACGGGACAAACTGTACACATGGTCAAGTTTGAGAAGCACTGCAATAAGAAAATGTGCTAGTAACATTTCAGGTTAACAGACATCGGGTGGGTACCTGCTAGGTGCCAGGCACTGTGCTTGGTGCTGAAGATGAAGTTCTCTGTATGGGGACTCCCTGCTTCAGTGAGTCATTCAGAGTATCGCATACAGGACGGACTGGTTTGGGGCAATGACACCTTGTTGGGAGTAGATACAATGTAGACAGATTGAAAGCCTTCCCTCTCCGGGTGAAAGTTGTCATTGTCAAAAGTCAACCTCAGACCTCAGGAGCTTCTGCAGCCTGCATTTTTAGTAGAATCCTAGCTGATGGTTTGCTACCCACAACTCTCTTTCCTGCTTCTCTTTTGTCCCTTTCTACTGTAAAGACTGAAGGAAAAAAAAAATCAAGCTCCTTTGCCAGCTTCCCTTGCAGCTAGTTCTAACCGTGTGGCTGAATTCTGGCACTTGCTACTCAAAACGCAGTAGTATTGGTCCAAATTTTGACTATCAGGCTTCATCCCAGATCTACAGTTTTCAAATCCTAAATCTTAATGTTTTAATATGATTCCCAGGTAATATCTATGTGTAATAAAATCCAAGAAGTATTATCCTAGGGGATCTAGGGAAATCTCTTTTCTGTCAACAGAGATAGTACTGCTGCTGCACACGCGCCTCAGTCCCCCTTCCTTGAATGTGGGTGTGATGCCTTGGATTCTGTCAATCATCTTGCAAGAAGGAGAAAACAAATTTGATCATAAACAGGCTGAGTAGGAGGCAGTGGAAAGAGATAATGCTCCTTAGTCCTTGGTGGTATCTTGAGCTGCTGGGCCAGTTCTAAGGTGCTTTGAGACTTCTCAAGTATCCTACTACATGAAGTCAAAATATTGCTTATTGACATGTACTTGAAGTCCTGTAGAATGAGGAAGGGTGTGGAAATAACAGAGGAGAGTTAAGTCCCTTACAAAGTCTCTCTACAGCTGGACTGTGGGTCTTCCTTTCTCTGTAGCAGGAACTCACTGAACCTCCCCTGTTCTCGACAGCTCCTTCAGTGAGCACAGCTGGGCCAGCACCAGGCACCCGTGTGCAAGGCATGTTCCTTCCCCCTCCCCCCTAGCTCCTGCAGGGGCACCTTCTCCCCTCTGGCTGCAGGGGAAGAAGCAGTCCCTGTGAACTCTTCCTAAAGTCACTGCCCCAGGCAGGCCTTTCTGGCTCCATTGGAACCTGGGTTTCCCCCAGGGGCTTTTTAGACACTCAGCTTCCTCAGAACTACTGGCCCTGCCTCACTCCTTAGATAGATTGCTTTCCTGTTGGCAAGGAAATCTAAGCATTAAGAGCTACAAGCCAGGAGCCTACATATAAGGCTATTGAAGGTTTTTTTGTCTCACAGGGCTGTCCCTACTTGAGGGATGGGAAAGAGGAGGAAGGAAGAAGCAGGAGAAAGTGATGAATCACAATCCAGCCTTCAAAATGTGATGTCATACAAATTCACCAAATTCCAGAATCTTCAAACAATGGTCTGCCTTTGGAGACAGAGGGAAATGTCTCAGTCTATGATGTACACATTGGAAAGCTCTAAGCTGGTCTTAAAATAATCATCATTATCAATCCATTAAGTAGATCAACCTAAAGAAAGGAAAGGAAGAAGTCAAGGAGGTGAGAGGGAAGAGAGGAAGAGGGGAAGTATGCAAGTGAAAAGGCAAGAAGGGAAGAAGAAAAACAGATGGACTGCATGGAATTTAATCTTATCTAGTAATATCTATGGCTCTTTGGATTACTTCCAAATCACTGCAAGGATTAGGACACATGCATATAATGGAATACTACTCAGTAATAAAAAAGAGGGAACCACAGATCTAGGCAATAACATGGATGACTTGCAAAAGCATTTTGCTAAATTGAAAGAAGCTAGGCTCAAAAGGCTAACCATTACATATTATCCTATTTATAGGATGTTTTGGAGAAAGAAAACCTAGAGGCAAAACCAGATCACCACGTGCTAGGGGAGAATACCCAAAAAGAGATTTATTGGGATAAGACAAAGGCTTTCTTTCTTGATAGTGACTTTGATTATGTGATTACATAAATTTGACAAAACTCACAGGCCTAGAGACTTCTGCTTCTGGCCATGATTGGATAATAGGGGTCAGATTTACACTCTTGAGTAAATAACCAAAATCAACAACAACAAAAAGAAAAGAAAAAAACATGAAATAACGGTTTTCAAGACACTGGACATCAGGTAACGAAGGACAATGCCTGAGATCCCTGAGATATTATGGGAAACAGAGGAGGTGAGTTCTACACTTGGCCAGCTTACTGCCTCGGTAGAGCTGCCACAGCAAGAGTAGGGGGAGTCGAGGGGGAGTTCTGCAGAGGGTTGAAGAGGCATAACTGAGAGTCCAGGGAGACCAAGGTGTCCAGATTCCACAGAGCACTGGGAAGGAAAGAGCTGCACAGTGTGAGTCCAGAGTCCTGTAGGGGGGTCCCTTCCCTCTGGAGAGTCAGCCACGTCCTGACTGATGCCTGTGCGGGGGAAGCCACCGGAGGCTGAGGAAGAACTGTATTAGCTTTCATTACCGGGTAACAAATTATCAGGATCTCACTGACTTAAAACAACATACATTGACTAGCTCATATTTTCTGTGGGTCAGAAGGTCAGGCATGGCTTATGACTTAGGCAGGCCCTCTGTTCAGAGACCAGACTATCATCATGAGCTGTCCTGGGGCAGCAGCATCTGGAGGCTCACTCTGACTGAAGGCAGGCCTTCTCACGACTGTGTGACAACCTTGGCTTTGCAGGCTGTCTTCAGTGCCTTGCCAGGTGGGACTCTCCAACATGAGCGCTTACTCACCGAAAGCACAAGGAAAACGCCATCTCTGGCTGGGTAAGGTGGACACTTATGTAATAAAACATAATCATGTGAGGGACAGACCGTTATCTCTTCTATATAACACAATCTGGCCACAGACATGGCATCCCTTTCCTTTTATTATATTTTCCTGGTAAGAAATAGTCACGGGGACTACTCACACTCAGGGGAGGGCACCGGTTACATAAAGGAATGAACAAGAAGATGCAGAAATCATGGAGGTTCACACTGGGGTCTTTCTGACATAGAACTATCCAAGGAAATTCACACTACTCACACAGAGCAGGGGTAATACCTGTTCCTACTCTCCAGACTATAACTCATGATTCACAGGGCATTGGATGGAGTACCCAAAAGAGACTTGCCTCAGTAGTAGGAAATATTTATTCCTGAACTAAAGGCTGCAATGGTTTTGCCTAACTAATCTTCAAAGCAAGACAGAAAAGGATTAAATTATTTCCAAGTAGTTTAAGTGAGTCCCAAAATAAAGTTCAAGTATATTTATAAAACTATTTTGGGTTAATTGAATTTATAAGGATTTTAAATAATCCAAGGTAAAAATGTACAACATCTGTCATTCAATACAAGGAAGCAGGAAAAATGCAACCCATCTTGGGGAGAAAAATCAGCCTAAATTGACCCAGGATGACACAGATGTTAAAATTAGCAAACAAGGATATTAAAATTGCAATCACAACTGTATTCCATATGGTCCAAAAATTAAGTGGAGACATGAAAAATATTTTTAAAGACTCAAATATTCCTTTTAAAGTTTAAAAACTACAATGTCTGAGGTAAAAATTACACTGGCTAGATTATGTACGGTCAAACGAAAAAGAATAGACACTATCCAAAAAAAAATAGAGGGAAAAATCAACTAAAATAAAGTGAAATGAGCAGCCGTGATCTGTGTGACAAACAACCTAATATGTGTGTAATTAAAATTCTCATAATAATGAAGAGTGGTAATGATAGAAAAAAATACTTGTAGAATAATAGCCAAAACTTTACCAAATTTAATTTTTAAAATTCAAGAAATTTAATTTCAGATTCAAGAAGCTTAATGAATCCCAAACACAAGAAACAAGAAAAATTACTTGCCATGGCATATCATAACCAACTGCTCAAAACCAGTGATAAAGAAAAGATATTAAAACGAATCAGAATATAAAGACATGGTTACGTATACAACATACAAGAGAGACAGCAGATTTCTTATTAGGGATGATGTAAGCAAGAAGACAGAGAACCAACAGCTTTAAATTTCTGAAAGGAAAAACTTCCAACCTGGAATTCTAAATTAATTGACAATATCTCTCAAAATGAAGGGTGAAAAATAAAGACCTTTCTTTAGACATACAAAAGCTAAAATATTTTCTTACAGCATGCCTGTACGATAAGAAATGTTAAAGGAAGTCCTTTAAGTAGAAGAGGAGTGATGTGAGATGGGAATAAGCATCTACATAAAGGAACAAAGAGTATCAACTTATATGATTTTTTTAAAAGACCATTTACACAAAATAAACACACTGTTTAGGAGGTTCAGAACAAATGCATAAGTAAAATGTATGACAATTGCTCAAGGCCACGTAAGTATACTCTTATGGGTTCCTCTAGATGTGTGAAGTATGTAATAGCACTTGAAGGCCAACTATGCTGTACTAAAAACATATCCTCTGAATTCCAAAGCAACTGAAAAAAAGAATTTTAGCCAATAAGCCAAAAAAATGCTTAAATGGAATTTAAAAGTAATCAATTCATACTCATGTTTCTCTTCATATCATACAAATCTTTGCCTTATTAAAAATAATTCAAAAAGGGGCAGAAAAAAAAGAATAAAGAACATATAAGACTAGTAGAAAACAAATGCAAGATGATAAACTTAAACTGAACCATATATCAATAATCATTAAATATACATAATATAAATATTCCAATTAAAAGCCAGAGGCCATCTGATTTGATAAAAGCTAAATGCTTCCTGCAAGAAATTGATTTTAAGTATAAAGACACAAATAGCTTAAAGGTAAAAGGATGGAATAAGATGTATAATATTCACATGAATCAAAAGAAAACCAGGCAGCTACACTAGTATCATAAAAGATAACTTTGGAACACATAATACCACCAGGTATAAAGATATTTTCATAACAACAAAGGGATCAATTCTTCAAAGATTTATAACAAGTCTAATGCTTACATACCTATTAATAGAGTTCAAAAATAGATGAAGCAAAACCTTTTCTTTGTAGAAAGTGGCATTCTAATTCTAAAATTCATACAGAATTGCAAAAGATCAGTCCAAACCTTTGTTTGAAAAAAGAACAAAGTTGAAGGGGTACCAACAATACCTGATTTCAAAAGTTACTATAAAGCTATAGTAATCAAAACTGTGTGGCACTGGTGTAAAGATAGACAAATTAGTCCATGGAACAGAATAGAGAATTAAAAAATAGATCCAAACATATATGGACACTAATTTCCAAGAAGATGAGAGAAAAAATACAAGCCACAGACTGAGATAAAATATTTACAAAGTACATATCTAGTAATAAACTAGTACCCAGAATGTATAATGATCTCAGTATCAGTCATTAGGAAAATACAAATTGAAAACACAAGATATCACTGCAGCCATATTATGATGTCTAACATTAAAAATACTGACCATATGAGGTTTTAGTGAGGAGGGAGAGAAATGAAAATCATCATCTACTGGTGTTGGCCGTGTCAAATGGCACTGTATAACCATTTTGGAAAGTTTTTTTTTTAAGATTTATTTATTTATGCATACAAGAGCTGGAGTACAGGTCAGAATTACAGGAGGTAAGAGGATCCACCAGAGACAGAGTGGGGAGCAGAACAGGCAGATCTACTGAAACTCACTGCTAAAGGGAACAGCGGGCGAGGCAGGAGAGGTCTGCCGCGCCATGTGGGTCCCCTCCCTGGCCGGCAGCAGGGATCGAACTCATGCTGCAGTGGCTGCTGTTTGCTTCATAGTGTGTTACTTAACCCCCTGCGCCACCAGGGAGGCCCCCATTTTGGAAAGTTTTGGTAACTTCTTTAAGAGCTAAACATACATATGAATAAATGATTTCCTCCCACATATGTATCAATGAGAAAAAACATATACCCAAACAAAGATTTGTATATAGTGACATAGTCCAAGACTGGAAACAACAGTCATCAACCAGTGGGCAGGTAAACCATGATATATTCACACAACGGACCTTTCTCCATTCAGAAAAAATAAGACTAAACCGCCAATACCTGCAAAAACATGCATGAGTCTCAAAATAATGATGCTGAATGAAAGAAGACAGTCAAAACAGAGTATGCACATAAAGATTCCATTTATATTAAACCAAAGAAAACATTAATCTATAGTGACAGAAACGAGGCTGGGGAATTGGTGAGCATAGAACTGTAGGCTTAAAACAAGGGAATTTTACTGTAGGAAATTTATACTTCAGTAAGCAAAAATGGCTCTAAAAATAAAGAGCAGATATAAGATCAAGAGAAAACACCTGTATATCTGGTGACTCTGCCCTCTGCTCTATTCCTACAGAATTCAGTCCTATAGAATTGTGTGGCCAGTGTGGATGGCACCAGCAGCAAGGACCAAGTCCCGGGAATCTGTTCCCTCCACCTGGACAGGGCAGGGAATGAGGATGAGAAATTGAAGCATGCCAGGAATCTGAGTCTGGGCACTGGTGTCCAGGCCAGCCCCAGCGTGTGCCCAGAGTGGTGGACACACATACCAAATGGGTGCAAACAGATTACAGGCAGTGGCTGTGTCTAGTGGACAATCTGAGGGCCGCTGCTCTGCTGTGCTCTGTTGGTGCAGGTGTACTAGGGACAAGTGCAGGAATTAAGTGTTAACAAGCAATAATGAAGCATCAGAGAAAGCCAACCCATTTGTGGGGAGCGGTTGGAATGGGTGAAGACAGGAGCCATCTCTGTTAGGTAGAGGAGGCAAGACAGAGAAGGTTCCTCCAGAGAAGGTCTGAGACAGGCCCTGGTCAAGATACAGAGGCCAAGGCCTCAGGCAGCCTCTGTTGGGCCCTCGAAAGGAGTGGTGGTGGCGGTAACCTTTTGGAGTTCATCATAGTAACCCATATAGGGTTTTAGAGCCCCCACTGCTCCTCAAGTCTCATTAGACTTCTAAGCAGAGCTGAGGATTCCAAAAGTGTTCTTTGTGAGAACAAATACAGAGAAAACACTGTTGAGAACCTAGAGCAAGATCCTTTCCCTACCAATCTTCAGAGCAAAAAAGAGACAAGTGTGTGTGTGCATGTGTGCGTATGTGTGTGTGTATGTGTGTGTCTACCAGAGGGAGAGAAAGAGTTAAACTAAATGGTTTTAGGACTTGGGTTGATAAATGAAATCCTTAAGAGTAACCGTTAAGGATAATACTTCTAAGTAATGACTCACCGAGTGCCTGACCTGTGTTTTACATCGGTGAAATGGGGTAAATAATAACAACCACCTCATATGGTATTGGGTGAATACCTAACACATCGGGCTGCTTTATAAAACATGAAGTGCTATCAGGTCACTTTTCTTTTTCTTTTTAAAAAAGATTTATTTATTCATGCATACAAGCACTGGGGTACAAGCCAGAGGTACAGGGGCTGAGAGGGTTCACCAGAGACAGAGTGGGGAACAGACAAGCAGATTGACCAAAACACACTGCTGAGGGGAGCAGCGGGTACAGCAGGAGAGGTCTGCCGTGCCATGTGGGTCACCCCCTAAATGGGGGCATGGATCGAACTCGTGCTGCAGTGCCTGCAGGTTGCTTCATAGTGCATTGCTTAACCCACTGCGCCACCAGGGAGGCCCCCGCTATCATGTCGCTTTTGGATATTATCACCGGGGTCTGATTTCTGATAGGAAAACTTAACGCTCTCATTTTTTCCAGTGACTCTGCAGTCCTCGTGATGTGCTAGAAAGAATTCAGGCCATGGCAGAGGTGTCAGAGTTGGCATACCTCAGCGATTTCACCGAATAGCTGTTTATGTTTGAGACGTTCTCTGGTCTCCCTAGTCCTTGTACCCCTGATTCAGGCACCCAGCTTCCAGGCTGCCCTGTTTCTTGACCTACTCTACCCGGAACCACCGGCAGCTGAACTTGCGCTTCTGCAAACTCCCCACTGCAAACATTTCCTTCTCTCTCCAAGTAATCTCCTTAATCAAAAACCATGCTGTTGGGAGCCCTATTCTTTTATTATCCTGCTCTCCATTTCCAATTACTCTGATAAACATACCCATGCTCAGGTGCAGAAGCTGTGAATGCCTCGTCTATTCATCTGCCCTGATTGGAGAGCCTTAAGTGCTTTCTTACTGTATATCCCAAAGACTGCTCCTTGGAGAATCAGGGAAGCTACACAGGTAGGTGTGGGTCATCCATTCCCCCCAGCACCTGGTCCAAAGCATCCCTGCCCTTTTTCCTTTTCGGGTCAGACTTTGTTGGAAGAAAAGATTCTTTGTTATCAAATGCTACTCCCTGAGCGACTCCAAAAGGTAGAGCTAAAGGTGGGAATCTGGGGGCAGCGGCAGAGTCAATCCCAGCACGGGAGGCTCCCACCACGAAGCCCCCAGCCTCAGCCAGATGGGTTCCCGTCCAGGCCTCCTTCGACCCGCTGAGTGTCCAGCATACTCCTGCCCCTGCTCTGCACTTCCATTTTATTTATCTCTGCATAATCATGTCACTGGGCTTCATGACTCCAGGGTCGCCTTCTGACTCTAAGACTCTTATTTCTGGAGACTTTATCATGGGACCTTTCCCAAGAGGAAGGGCTGATGAACAATGCCCTGGGAGATACTGAACACTCATCATTCACAGAGCAAACTCTCTTCTCCCCTATGGAAAATTCCAGGGCAGTGTGGTGACTCCCGGTCCATCCTGGCCTGACATGAGAGAAGAGGCCAGTGTGTGGTCTGAATGAGACTGGATGGCGGCACCAAGAGCTGGTGGCACTGCAGGCCTAGTGATGTCAAGCTGGGCCCGGGCTTCCTGCATGAAAGTGCCAGGAGTGGGTACACATGCCTGAGATCAGATGGAGGTGACAGGTCCAGAGTGGGATCTGGGGCTGTGAGGGGTGTGAGCTGGATAGAAAGGATGGGGGGTCACGGGTGGGATGGAGGGAACATGCCTGTGTTCTGGGGGAAACAGGGATCCAGGAACAGCCTGGGAACAGAGGCTTGCACTTCAGGTTGTAGGTTTGCTGGACAATATCTAGGGGTATGGACCTCTGGGAAGACCCAGGCTACAAGACAGTCCCCTGCAGGCTCATGGTGAGGAGCCACGATACGCCAATGGGCAGGCAGACATACAGCCACCTCTGGCCCCGAGGCCTTCTACACACATGAACTAACACGAATTGGGGAAAGGAGGGGAAAATCACATTGGCTGGGCTCACATGGCTGAGGATGACTGCTAGCTAGCAGGACAAAGATTACATACCAAATGCACTGCAGCAACTAATTTTCAAGCAGATCAAAATAAATCAGAAAACAAAACCATTCTGACAGCAGAGAAATGTGGAAACGTGTTAAGAGGTAATTACAGCCCTTTCCCCCTTGTTTCACTGCATTTCTCCTGCCACTGGTGCAGGCGCTGAATCACAGCTGTCACTCCCTGTCAAGAGGCCCGTGCACGCTGAAGAAATTGTGCAGGGCGTGCCGGGGCCAGGGATGCTGCCAACATGCCTGGCCGCCTGGGGACCCATGTCTACTGATTGAGACATTCGTCCCAAGCTTGACATGAGGATTTGGGGGAGGCGGGCTTCCCATCCCAGCCAGCAGCCACCGCATCAGCCAGACCTGGCCCTGATCCACCCTCTAGTGCTCCTTTACTGGAAGCCCATCACCTCTTCCTTGCTCTAGGTGCACCAGCTCACTGTTGGAAAGAGCACGGCCTTGGAATCAAACAGACCTGGCCTGGAATTCCAGCTCCACCAGCTCTTTAAGTGGCCTTGGCTAAGAGATTGAGGTCTGCAGGCCTCAGATTTGCCACTAGAAAACAGGATCTGAGGCCTCCCTGTTGGTACAGCAGGTTGAGCACTGCACTGTGAAGCATCCACGGCACAGCAGCATGAGTTTGATCCCCAGCCAGGGAGGGGACCCTCATGGCGCAGCAGACCTCTCCTGCCTCGCCTGCTGCTCCCCTCAGAAGTGTATTTTGGTCCATCTGCCTGTTCTGCTCCCCACGCTGTCTCTGGTGAATCCTCTCACCTCCACGACTCTGGCCTGTACCCTAGCTCTTGTATGCATAAATAAATAAATCTTTTTAAAAATTTTAAAAAAAGGGCCTCTCTGGTGGCGCAACGAGTTGAGTGCCACACCGTGAAGCATCAGCAGCACAGCAGTGCGAGTTCGATCTCTGACCAGGGAGGAGACCCACATGGCGCAGCAGACCTCTCCTGCCTCACCCACTGCTCCTCTCAGCAGTGTGTTTCAGTTCATCTGCCTGTTCTGCTCCCTACTTTGCCTCTGGTGAATCCTCTCACCTCCCGCGACTCTGGCCTGTACCCCAGCTCGTGTATGCATAAATTTTTTTATTAATATAAAATATTTTAAAATTTACATATACTTGCCATCAATTGTAATCCCCATGGATTCCCCATCACCATCTCACCCAATTTTTTTTTAATTTAAAAAAAAAAAAAAAAAAAAAGGACCTACATTAAGGTCTGCCTTACTATTACGGTGGGGATTAGCTATCACATTGTAGGTCACCCACCATGTGCCATGCCGCTTGTCGTTATTGTTACGTCACCTTTCTTGAGTCCAGACTGAGCAGTCACAGCCACCTGAACCCTCTGGCTACCTCCAGGGAGGATGGGGCGGCACTTAGGCAATAAGAGTGTCTCGGGACCTGTCTCCACAGGCCAAGGGACACGCCCTCTTTCAGCACAAGCTTTCTATTGGTTGTCTATGAAAACTATAGAAAACATGATGACTTTTCTGACAAGCCAGTATTACCCGAGGAGAATTCTCACAGCTCAGAAGCAGTGATAGATACTCCACAGGCAGATGAATGAAGCCAACGGGGGCTTTTCTTATTAAGACTAGTCGGGAGACATAGTATCTGGCAGATATTGGGGCTCCTTGGAGCTTTTTGAAACAGCTGCTGTGTGTCCAGGTTAGAAATGGGATGGATCAAATGATGACTTGCCGCTGTAGAGGAGGAAATGACGTAGGAGGCAGCCCGTGGTTTTAGGGGATGACGATGATCATCATCACGATCACCCAGCATCTGAGTGTGACTTTATGTCACTGCTCAGCACCAAACCCTGCCTGGTCCCCGGCGCAATGGCGTCAATGCAGCTACCAGCAGGTGCTCATGGGCCGAAAGATGGCCCTCTCCCTCCTCTGTGGCACACGTCCTGTGTGCCCATTCGGATTTGTGTGTGCTTCCTCTGAGTCCACAGGACATCTTGCAGTGTTCCTTGAACAGCCTTCTGTCTGGGCGTTCGTGCCAAGTTACTCCTAAAAGTCTAGATTCTTCTTCTTCTGCTTTGATTTGATCCCATAAAGATCCCAGCTCTGGCAGTTCCCAGGGTCCTGGCTGCCATGTTCGTCCTGACCCAGCACCCAGAGGAGCTCCCTGGACTGCAAAAAGAAGCAGCCAACTTGCAGGACACCAGTTTCTTTTCTGCCAATGTTATTTATTCCCCACCACCACCCACTAACATGTCTGGGCCCCTGGGCATCCTGGTGTTTACATCTGAGATGATCAAAACGTCATGTGAGCAAATAACCTGGAACAATGAAGCTACTATTCCTAAATCAAATGTCATCGAGACAGTCTACTTCTAACAGGGACAAAGTTAAGGTGTAACACAGAATGGAAGTGGTTTCTTTTTAGGGGCCAATGCCAGTCTTGATTGCCTATAAATTTATGCCTTTTAGCTGTGGAGGGCTTGTTCAGCTCCCGGGCCTATGAACATGTGTTCAACAGGACAGAAGACACAGAGTCTTCCGGTCATGTAGAAAAGTGACTCTGTTTCAGGGAAAGACATAGTGGCTGCAGGCCTGCCCCTCTGCTACCACCTCAGATGCACCTGAAATACCATCATGTCTACATCACAGTGATAATGCGCCCTAAGAAAAAAGGAAACACTCGTCTTCGAGGGTCTCACTCTCCAACACCTACTGAACTAACTCAACTCCTATAACATCATGTCCTGGGAATAACTGCTGGTGGTGACTCCTTTCTTTGTGCTCTTAGGAAAGTGTTCAAAATATACAAGTAAGCCCACAGGCAAAGCAAATCTGTGGGGGGGGGGGGGAACTACTAAGAGTTTCCTGGTGAGGTGGAAGGTCTGTAGTGAGGAGGAGGTGAGATGGGAAGGAGATCCAGGCAACTCCCTATGGAGTTCTTGATGAAAGGCGAGTATTTGTCTCCCAGTGTTCCACCTCCTCAAAGCCCAGAGGACACCGTGCCTGGACAAGCAGGCCTCACAGTGACCTTGGCCAGAGGTCACCCTGTCCGTGTTTCGCACCAAACGCCATGCGCTGCACTTCCTACTCTTTAAATCATTCGGTCTTCATATCAGAACCCGTAGAGTGGACACATGACTATTCCCATTGTCCAGATCAGGAAATGGAGGAACAAGGGTGCCAAACAGCTTCCACCCAGCTAGAAAGCGGCAGCACCCAGACTTGAACTCAGGCAACCGCACCGCCCCCGCGGGCGGGCTTTCTCTCTCGGCGCTTCTCCCAAGGTTCAGGGCTGTCTCCACTTTCCATTTGTGTCCAAAAGGGAAATACCAGCTGCAGGGCTGCACCTTGGACTTCAAACTACAGAAATTTTTTCCACTCAGGACAGAACTGGGAAAGAGAAACAGAAGAGTGGAGGGAAGTTTGCATTTCACCCAAATTGGCATTGGGAACCATGAACTAGATTCCGCACACCGCCCTGCCCGGGCCTTTTGAGCCCAGCTGAACAGTGGCAGCCAGCCGTCTCACAAAGGCTGGAGATGACAAGGTCTGTCTGCCCCAGGACTCCGTGGGGAACAGTGCCCGGGATTCTGGCAAGCAAGAGACAGTTACAGGAAAAAGAACAGTTTCTGCCATTACCCCAAACAGTCCACGTTGTCTTGGAGAGTAAGCCACAGGCCACCAGCCTTTGGCAGAGGGTGTGGCTGGTGCACCCCCCACTGCAGCCTTCAGGGACTGACAGTCCCCATGCTGACCCAGCCCCTCTCTCGGCCAAGGAGGGAACAGACCATCCAGCTTGCCAGAAACACTAATGACTCCCATGTTTTCTTCCTCAGGTAGACAAAGACTTCACCCCAAAGAACAACCTGAATAGCAGCAATGGAGGGACAGTGGCTTCAGGTTGACAGAGACATTCAGGGACCAAGAGCTTTCTGGAGACATATTCACGGCCAATCAATGCAAATCGCTGGAGTTCCAACAATTTCCCACATCTGTTCCAGGTTCCTGTGCTCCCTTGTTACAGGTCCCTGCTGGGTTGCTTGGGCAGTCTACCACTGCAGAGGGCTCCCTGTCCCCCAGAGTGTCCGGGGTCCTCAATGGGCCAGGCCCGCTCATTTTCTCTCACTGGAGAACTCAGGCCACTGGGCAAGAGAGCCGCCTTGCTGCCACCATGTTGCCAACTTCCAAGTGCTGTAATGAGCATTTCTGGACTCACCGTGCTCTGTAAGTGTAGGATGCTGTGCACAGGTGGGAGCTGTTAAAGTGATCAGAGACTACTGGAAATAAAGGACTCAGCCCTGCTTGCCCTCAGGACGCTGTATTTCACAGAGTATTCTTTGGCTGTGTGGGGATTTCTGAATTCCATCATAGTTTCGTTCAGTATGTTTTGCAAAGTAGACATGGTAGTCATGGGGTAGGATAATTTGAAAAGGGATAACTTCTTTATGAACGACCCTTCTCAGGAAGAGCTTTTCACAGTTGGTCAAACTAAACTGTTTGTAATGTTACACACAGGCTCTGATTGCCTGCCAACTGTCTTGGATGCCCCCTCAATCCCTGTCCTGCTCTTCTCCAACCCCTGCCCCTGCCCTGTGCCCTGGAAGGCTGACACCTCTGACTGCCCTGGTCTCCAGCTTCAGGGTGGTTTGGCCAATGGGAAACTCCAAGGTACTGGTGTAGAGGCAGAGAGAAGAGTCAGAGCATTTTCTCCCCTCCTCCCCATGTGGTCCATGGTCCTGGCAATGGTCCCATTCTTGTCCCACAGTGTCCAGCTCATGGCCCCTCCTGACAGCTCCAGCTCCCTTCAAGCCCAGCGGTATAAGAGCTTCCCTTTCCTGCCAGCCCAGGGTGCCTGAACTCCCTTGCCGGTTCCCACGTCCCTCTCTAAAAATGCCCTTCGTGAAGGTCATTTCAGCTGAGTCATCTGTGTAGAATGCTGTTCCTTGACTGTGAGGCCCACTCTTTGATGCTCAAGTTCTGTGTTAAGTCAAGGGAAGTTTCTAGACAAAATGCAAACGTCCTTGCTTAGAAGCTGTTCCTTGCTTCCAGGAGTGGTTATGCCCAAACCTGTCCTATGGGCAACCACCATACTCCTTTATCCACAAGACGATGCATTTCGATGCTCAAAAGGACCGTGCAGGATTTCGAATCCAGAACCCAGAGGCTCAGAATGCCTCTGCCCTCAACCTGGGCCAGGTACTTTAATCTCATTCCCATCGATAGAGAGAAGACAGCTTTCAACTGAATCGGGCCCATCTCCTTAGGCACACATGTATGGCAGAATTTAAGCAGGCTATGCCTAGTTGATTTCTTTCAGCCAGCCTATAAATCAAGCACTAATCCCTATTACTCCTCCTGGCTCCAGGATTAGTATTCCCTCCCGGCCTCCACGGAATGTCTTTTGCATATTGAAGTCATTTTGCTCACTGCTCACCCTTCCCTGAGTAGATGCGGAGGCATTTTGTAACTGTCAGTGTTTTGACAAAGTATGAGTATTTAATCATATGCCCATTACACACCCCTTCCCCCACAACACACGGTCTTGCTGGTACCCGCTGCCAGGGGAGAAGAGCGGGCAGAGAGCAGGCAAGCTCCGGAAACTCTCCAGACCCTGGGCAGAGGCTGGGATGGACTGAGGAGGTGATGCCCCCCTTTCATAAGACACCCCTGTGCCAGGACAGTGCTTGCCTTCTCTTCCACTTCAAGAAAGGAATGCTCAGCCCGAGTAAACAGAACCAAGATTAACTAGGACAGTGAGGACCATCTCGTTCTTTCCCTTGCCTCTTCCGGAACTAAATCATCTTGGGCAGATGGTGTTTCTAGCCACTGTCTCCCTGGGAAACCTACCCCAGTGCCTAGCAACCTTCAGCTCTAGGGAGTCCTCGCTGTGGTCTAGCCCAACGCCCGGATGCTCCTGCCCCAGGCGTCCATAGCCCTCTTGCCACCTGACAGGCGCATCCTGCAAGAAGCGCTGGGAGCATCCCTCGTGGGGATGTGGACACCAGACTGACTGGTCCCTCTTTGAGAGCTCCTGGCCATCCAGCAAGGACTATGTACCTCCCGCCCCTCCACCACTTCTCACAGTCCTTCCCCCCAGTCCCCTAGTTCCCAGAAGCATTTTTTTCTGCTGCCCCCAAACTTCCCTTTCTCCAAAGGAAAACAATTTTCCGAAGCCCAGGGAGTTAATCCATGAAATCCTCTGGAACAAAAGCGGCTGGCCCAGGCCCTGGATAAGCCGATGAACAAACATGTCAGCGCTGATAGTTCAAAGTGTTCTTTGTTCTGGCCGTGGAACGTGGGTCTCGCTGGATCCGGCCAGTACCCTCGGCTCCTCAGTTTCACCTCTCTGGCCCTCAGCCCCACTCCTGCCCTTGAGACGAAACTCTCTTCGTAGGGACCAAGCCATCATCTCCCCCACAGACTCTCCGGCTTCCACAAACCACCTGATTAAAATGTTCTAAAGCAAGTCAAGGTTCAACAACAAATGAAAACAAATGGGCGCCTTCCAAGAGCACAGGCTGCTTGCTCAGTGTCAGCGGAGACCCCGTGTGGCTGTTCTTTGGGAGCAAGTCCAAGACCCTAAAACCTATTTCTTAAACAATAATGGGGGGGCATACACAAAAAGCCCTGTTTTGAATACCCACTTTTCATTTTCCGTGCCATCAAGCCTGAGTGGTATCAGATGCTTGGCGGGCGCCTCGAGACCGAAAGAGCAGTCAGGGAAACAGGGCTGGTGAGACCAGCCAGACGTCAAGATTTCCCAAGAATCACGGAGGGGGAATACCCCCTCCCAGATGTGGCACATGGAAGGAATTCCAGTCCGGCTGGCTCCTTACTCACTGCCCTCAGCAGCAGAGACACTCCAGGCCCGTCCTTGCTGGAGAGAAGGAGCACTGAGTCAGGCTGCCACCCAAGGCCGAGCTCTGACTCCCACATGAAAGGAGAATGTGGGTGAAATTAGCTTCTCTCGCTTGGTCTCTTGCAAGTTGCAACGGAGTGGCCTTTCAAGTTTCTTCTTTCTCTGAGTCTCAGTTTCTCATGTGAAAACGCGGCATTACAGTGCCGTTGGAGGACTAGAGGGTACAATCTATTTTTGTGGAAGGTTCGGCTGCCCTTTGCCTAGTCCTGCCCACACGCTGTTGCTCAGCTTCCAAGGACGTTCTAACAAGTGCTATTCAACAGGGCTTATTTCACCAATTCCTTGCTCTGTGACCTTGGGTATATTTCTTAGCCTCTTTGGACTTCATCTTACTCATTTCTAAAATGGGATAATAAGCACTTTAAGAGTTTGTTAAAGGGATTAAATAAGAAGGTGTGAGTAGCGCCTTAAGTGCCCTTAGTTCCACGAGCATTTCTTGAGCACCTACTATGACAAAGAGCTGCACTCGGCTTTGGAGGCTCTAGGGCAGACGACACCCACAGAACCGCAGCTCTCACACAGCTTGTTTCCTCCAGAAGACCTTACACGGACCAGTGAAAGTCCACACCGAATAATATGTGCATGTAAATTCTGCTCTGCTCCATGGGGGCTTTGTGAAGGAAAAGAAGAGGGCACAAAGCAATAAATAATAGATGTTCTTGTTATGATCAAGAACCAATCCATGTTTCCTTAGCCCTTGGCTTAGAGAGTAAAGAGAAACTCAGAATAGCTCAGTATATTTCTCCAGGATGCGCATCCCGAAGGGAAGCACAGGGATTCGAACCCAGGCCTGCCTAGCTGCACAGCCCTCGCCCTTCCCTCTGTGCCTCGTGGCCTCCACGCATAATACTGATCTGTAACCTCCCTCCACTCCCCGCCGCCCTCAAGTGATTTCACCCATTCACCCGCTCACCAGTCTGATGGCATTTCTGGAAGTGGGAGGCCTGAGGCCCCGAGTCACCCAACACACCAGACCAGGCCTATTTGCACTACAGGACCACAGCAGTTCCTGCTTCTATTAGAACCCGGTGTTCCTTCCGGGGCCCAGGTCCATAAGGAGAGCAGGGGCACAAACACATCCCGTCAGCCCCAGCAACACCAGCCTTGAGAGTCCCATGCCCCCATCCAGCAGGTAAGCGGAGAGCCTCAGAGCGCAGGAGGCCACTGCAGGAGGAGCAGGAGGAGCGAGCAGGAGGGCAGGTGTCCACGGCCCACCACACCGCCTGCATCAATATGCAGCACCTAATGACCTTCAGGATCTGGTCAGTCCTCGTGCCTCCAACTTGGAGCTCCAGGCAAGATCATAAGGCCACATGCACCCAGCACCAGCCCTCCCAACAGCCTTCAAGAACCAAGCAGCTCAGTCATTATTCCGGAGGTAGAGGCAGGGGGGAAAGTGAGACAACATTGGGGAACACCCAGGCTTTGGGGCAGAGAATGCTTCTGCCTAATAACACGCCCATGGCACCCCACACCTGCCTTATCCTCCCAGACGGCCTTGTTTTCTGAGCTCTGATAGCAGGAGAATTGCTCCTCTGTGTCCACAGAGCCCAGGGATGAGGCACTTATCTCCTCAGACCGTTGCGATGCAGCGTGGGTGTTTTGATGTCCTTACCGCACGGATGGCAGTGTGCAGCAGAGAGAACAGTGACACTGAGATAAATAACACAAGATCCTTTAAAACACACAGGAACAAGAATCACAGAATGTCCCAGTTGGGAGCCCCAGAGATTGCTGGCCCGCCCAGCGCTCCCCTTCTGCAGGAGGCAGAAGCCAGGAGTGGGGAGAGAGCCAGGTTGCCCGTGTGAGGTACACACACAGATGTGCCTTCTCATTTCCAGGCTTGTCCCACTGCACCAAAGGTTTCAGCTCTGGAATCTCCAACAGAAGGACAGCGGGAGGCCGGCGCAACCTCACCATGCATTGGCAGGTGAGATGGTCCCATGGGGAGTGTCATTCTGCACCCACACAATGAAAAAGGATTGGTCATCTGTAAAGAAGGGACAGGGATGTGGAGGAGAATGATGGGGAGATAGGAGGTGCTGATCTTTGCCGACCTTCTACCTGCCCCCCATCCATCAGGTGGAGGTCAAAAAGAACAGGTCACAAGACAGAGGGGGCATGTTGCCACCTTGCCTTGGAATGAAGCATCAAGCACCTATGTGTTCAGAGAAGGACCAGGCCCAGGATTTTCACTTGAAATGGGAGTTGAGCTAAAGCCAGTTTTCTGGTCCCAGTGTTTTGTGTGTTGGGGTGGGAGAGGTGGGAGAGGGGATGCTCTTCACCTAGAGGCAGCCATTCACAATTATTAGCAGTTCCCTCCTGGATTCTGTACGAAGGTCACCATCACCCTACCCACTTCCGGAAGGGCCAAGGGCCTCCCACCAGGCCAGCAAAGATGCTGATCTTCAAACTCACTGTCCTGGAATCCCTGGTATTATTGCTTAATTTGCTAGGTCACTTGAGGGTAGGAATGACCTCAGCTCATCAGGCAGGCGTCCTAGAGCTGATATTTAAGGAGAAATCCAGAGGCTTAAGAAGTAGTCAAGAAAAATGCGGTTAAGACAATTGGAAGGACAGAGGGATTGGCAGAGAACAAAAGGTACCAGTGCGGGCTTGGGCAGGCCTCAGGAAACAGCTCTGGGGTGGGTGGGGGTGGACTCCGGGAAAAGGAGAGGACACCTAGGTGCAGAGCTAACTGTGCATCCCACCACCAAGGACAGGATCGCAAAGCCAAAAGTAACACCATTCATTTTAAGAAATATATTTCTTGAGGAAGTTCTGGCTGCCAAGGAATCCATGTCTCATCCAATGGCGGAGCCAGATTGCCAAAAGGGCTGAGTGACCTCAGAGCTGTCAATCACTCTCTAAATCCTGATTTGGCAGCAAAAAGCCCATGTGGAGGAGGGTCAGGGAACAGGAAGAACTGTGAGCACATCATCATCTTGAAGCCACTGACTTTGGTTAAATGCTCCCTGGCTGGCATGGCTGCAACGGTTACACTTAGCCCAGGTCACTTGCCCTAGGTCATGAAGCTTCTGACTTGGACAAGTCACACGATCACTCTGGAGGTCAGTTCCTGCTTCTGCAAGAAAAGAGGATTGGACAGAATGTCAAGTCTAACATCCTGCAGGTCTAACCAAGGACTTCTCATGTGCCAGCTCCGTCTCCTGGATAACCACAGTCCTGTGTAGATGGGCCAGGAGAACAATGCCAGAGGACCGGCCTGGGAGAAACAGCCTGGCTCCTCCTCGGCGGGCCAACTCTCAGGTCATTCCTCTGACCCCCCGGGCCCAGCTGGGCCCTCTCCAGTCCTCTTCTTGGCATATCCACCAGGAGATCTGAAATTTAACAAGTCCAAAACCCAACTCCTGAATACCCTCCCACTCCTTCCCATCTCCTGTCCATTTCAGATAATGACTATCTCTAGCTCTCCAGTTGCTCAAGCCAAGAAATTTAGAATCAATCTTTATACCTCTTGTGGAATATGTCCACAAATGGTTGTAGCCGCACTTCTAAACCATATCAAGAACCAGGGCCTCCCTGGTGGCACAGCAGGTTTAGTGCCTCACTGTGAAGCATCCGTGGCACAGCAGTGTGAGTTCGATCCTCAACCAGGGAGGGAACCCACATAGCACAACAGACCTCTCCTGCCTCGCCTGCTGCTCCCCTCAGAAGTATATTTTGGTCCATCTGCCTGTTCTGCTCCCCACTCTGTCTCTGGTGACTCCTCTCAACTCCCACGACTCTGGCCTGTACCCTAGCTCTTGTATGCATAAATAAATAAATCTAAAAAAAATAAACTATATCAAGAATCCAGTCACTTTCTTCACCCCCACTGTTATCACCTTGGTCCACACTACTAGCTCCTACCTCCTGGCTTACAGATCTAGCCTCCTGACATCTTTCTGCTTCTCCCAGATCCAGCACCCTCCCCCTTCTATTTCTTTTTAAAAATATAGATAGGTCATGTCATTCCTTTGCTTAAGATCCTCCATTATCTTCAGACATCACTTAGAGTAAGAGTAATAGCCATTACAATGACCTACAAGGCCCAAAGTGTCCTTCCTTTATTCCTCAAAGGACTAAGTGTGTTCCAGTCACACCTGCCTCCTCTCTGCTTCTCAATACACTCCCACTTCAGGGCCTTTGCACCTGCTCTTCCCTCTTCCTTGAATGCCCCCTCTCCAGGTATCTATAGGGTTTACTTCTTCACCTCCTACCTACAGGTCTTTGCTCAAATGTTGTCTTCTTACTAAGACATTCCACAATCCCACTATTAAAAATCATAACTTCATCCTAAAGCACTCTAGCTCCTTCCCCAAATGATCTACCCTCTGTATCTAATACCAGATATTTTATTATTGTTCATTTATTTTCTCTCTGCCTTTATTTTCTTCCTCCCATGAAAGCTGAATCTTCTCGAAGGCACTAATGTAATAGCTGATGTATGCACAGCTCCACCTGATGCATAATAGGCACTCAATAAGTATTTATTGAGTGATAGTAGTTTTAACTCATAGGCACCAGAGAACATTTAAAAATCAGGAGCCACTCTACCATGTGTTTCTGATTTTTCACTTTCTGTAATTCTCTTGCCCTCACTAGCTTTCTAGACTCTTACCTTTTGTCCCGTGTTTAGACACCCTCGACCCATCCTGGGCCTGTGAAGCGTCACTCTGGCTCCGGCTGCCTCCTGGCCTTCCCCACCAGTGACCTCTGTCTTGCTGTGACTCTGCCCTGAACAGACGAGGACCAGCTCTGACGTGGTCACTAGCACAGGTCAGGAGCCCGTCCCGGCTCGCTGCCCTTCACTCTCAACCTACGGCTTCACGCACTGCAGATGCCAGGGGTGCAGGTGTGGGCTCCAAGAAAGACTACATCGCTGCAACTGCTAATCTGAGTCCTCACTCCTGTTGGTCAGGGTTCCTTTATTTCTCCTTTGATGAGAGACGAGGGAGGAAACAGACTGGGGACTCAAAACACACCAGGTGTTTAATAGATGGCTAAGTGAAAAGAGTTTCCAAATCACATGCCAACACAGCAGCTTGCTACAGCACTCAGCCCACTGCTTACATTATGGTTTTGGACTCAAAGAAAGGCCAAGGGAAAGGTGGCGGGGAGTGCCAGCTGCTGGTCACATGGTGCTCAAGTCTCCTGATGGAGGCCGAGTCCTGCGATCTGACCTGCACCTCCTGACTGTCCACTGGGCTGGGCTGACGCGTCCCATTTCCAGCTCCCGGGCAGGCCTCTCCGATCCATTCCCTCTTTATGCTGACTCTACTCTAAGTCAAGAAACTAAGCTCTGGCCCTGGCACTGACTCCCCCAGTGACCGGACTGACTCCCTCATGAGGACACCAAGAACACAAACAAGATGATGAAGTGGCGAGAGCTCTGCCTCCTAGGAGAAAAGGCATCTCTGCGACTCCCACTTAGCTGCATTCCCATATTAGTACGTGTGCACACATCCAGCCCTGCAGCCTGAAACACATCCAGGCGCTTGCAGGCTCTCCCTGGCCAGAAGAGCGGCCGTGGGACGGCTCCGCAGCAGCAGCAGAGGCGCTGCTGGCTGGGTGGCTTGTGTGAGGACCCTGCGGGAAGAAAGGCCAGGTTCTCTTTTGGAGTTGTGCCTCACGGATGTGTAGGGAAGGCCTCCGATGCTATGGCTCCTAGCTAGTGGTGGTGTTTGTGACCGTAATTTAGTATTCGGTGCTTACTATGGGCATATTAACTACTATATGAATATACATAGTAGTATATTAATCACATCATGATTTATTAATGCAGCAGTTCTCAAAGTGTACTCCAGGGAGCCCCAGAAGGGTTCCAAAATCTTTTCAAAGTGTCTTGTGAGGTTGAACTTTCCCTAGTATTTCTAAGACATCATTTTCTGCTTTCAATCTACTGCACTACAAATATACAATGGAGCTTCCCAAGGCTGTGTGACTGTATGACTGTATGACAGTGTGCTGGTGCCATAAACTGAGTGACAAGGCAGATATTATAATCTACTGTCTTCTACTAAGCCAAACATTAAAGAAATATTAAAGATAGGAAGTTTCTTGCCAAATTTTGTTTTGGAAAGCAGTTTTTTCTTTAAAAAGATGTTTATGTTAACATGTCATCTTTTTTAAATGGCTTTTTACTTTCTAATGCAATAATGATAGCTATAACCCACAGGAATAAAAACTCTTTGGGGCCTTCAAAAATTGTTGAGCGTATAAAGGGACCCTGAGACCAAAAAAGTTAAGTGCATTAACTCATTTAATTCTCAGAACAATCCTCCTAAGTAGGAATTGTGATCAGCTCCACTTTAGGAAGGAGAATGCTGAGACTGCAAGTGGCAGTAACTGACCAGAGCTCACAAGTGCTCAGTCCACCAAGTGGACCCTCAGTCCGTGCACTTGACCTTCATGCTCCGCTGACTCCCAGATGGGCCTCTGGCCTCCCAGCTCCCTGCCACGGTGGGGATGGAGAACCTGCAAGCTTCCTTTCTTCCCTCGGTGTTTCAGCCCAGTGCTCCATCAGTCCAAATGTGCCAGCACAGAGGGGTCAGTGATCCCTGGTGGGGGGAGATGCCCACTGTGCACTGCTCCTGTGAAGGCTCCTGGGCCACTGCTCCGGAGAGAGGCCAGCCAAGAAGAATGGACCCTCTAGGTTTGATCATGACAACACCCAAAAATTTAATTTGCAAGGCAGTTGCTAACACTTCTACATTTTTAAAAGCATAAATTGACTAATTTCTAGTGATGACTTTTTAAAAAAGATTTATTTATTTATGCATGCATGCAAGAGCTCAGGTGTAGGTCAAAGGTGTGGAGGGTGAGAGGATCCACCAGAGACAGAGCGGGGAGCAGAACAGGCAGATCAACTGAAATACACTGCTGAGGAGCAGCAGACAGGAGAGGTCTGTTATGCTATGTGGGTCCCCTCCCTGGCCGGGGATCGAACTGGTGCTGCAGTGGCTTCATAGTGCTGAGCCTTAACTCTTTGTACCACCAGGGAGGCCCCTGATAACATTTTTTCAACCTGCAACACTTGCTCTAAATTATAGGAAGAGAGTTACACACCTGGACTGATCCAATACTGCATCCAACAGAGCCTGGCCACAGAAAATAGCCACCCCTCCCCTACTACACTTTCTCCCCACAGCTGCCCTTAGAAATCCTGTCCTCTCTCAACCTTGTTCCAATACTGCAGAGCAAGCTGGCTTCTTAAAAAAGATAATTTCCGTACCAGGCAACTTGCTTCTGTTCTTTAACCATGAACTTGTAAGGGTTTATTTTGTCTGCTTGTTTGTTTGTCTTGTAGGACAAGAGCATTCATTTTACTCATTAGCATTTTTAATATGCTTAGAGGTGTTTTAACTACTTAGTTCCTGTTCAATGCAGAAATGACTTCCAGAGGATGTCACAGGTGGTTTTAAGCCAAATGGTCTTGGCGCTTATTAAACAAACCTGATGGGTGGGCTTCAGCAGTGCAGTCAGCAGCGATAAAGTCTTGCCTTGGCAGTTCCGGTCTGTCGTCTGCTGCAGGGCCCAGGAATCTATATTTCTGATAGGCCCCAGGTGATTTATTATATTGCTAGCTCAAGAACACATTTTCAATTTTTTTTCTTTTTCTTCTTCTTATTTTTTAAAATTAATTAATTAATTTTTACAATATTTGCTTTCTTTTCTCAGTGTAGTCTTCATGGAGTTTCCAACACCAATTCACCCATGCACCATCACCAAAGTCCCTTGTGCTTTTCCCGTCCCGGCTCCAGAACACATTTTGAGAACCAGTCCTTAAAGCTACCTTTCCTGGTATTTTTGTGGGCCCTTATGTTTCATTCTCGCCAAAGGTAAGAGACGGGGGATAAAAGGTAAAGGAAATATCGAGCTATCTGATGTCCCCCAGGTCCATGTAAACACCTTCTGATGGGAAAGGCCGTCAGTGGCGCAATCAGTTCTCCCACTGATTTTTTGAATTTAAGAGCATATTGAATCCATAATAGTATTTTATTAGTCCATCTCTCACAACTACTTTTTAACAGGCTTTTTGCCTATTTCCCTCTCCGAAAACTGAAAATTTCATTTTAATGGGAAAAATCTAACCAGAATTTGAGTGAAAATATACAGGGACTTCCTTCTAAGGGCATGATGCTCACGCGTCTATAATAATAAATAAGACAGAAAATATTCAAGCCTCTTAAAGTATGAGTCATGTGAAATTGTGAGGGAAGAGATTAAAGTGATAATGCGCTGCCTGGAACAGTCAGCACATGCAGTGGAAGGAGCACCAGGCAGAGTTGGACACGAACATGCGACTCAGTCCCAGCTACCACGTCAGGCTCAGAAAAATCGGAATTTTTATAGACTTCAGGTTCTACACGTGTTAAGATGAAGGTAATAAAATGTCCCTCAGAAGACTGTCATGATGTAATGGTAATTATTTGTTTTTCCTCCATCATTTTTAGCAAGGACTTGAGAGTTTTTAACCTCGTAAAGAAACTTGAAACAAACATGACCATTACCAAAAATTATTAACTCAAATACGTTTTTTCAGAAAACAACTATACCAACAAAAAAACACAAACAATTATTCTGACTAATCACAAATGCTTGTCCAAGTTTCCTGGCAGTTAAGCTGAGGAAGAATCTATAATTCTTATTATCTCATTAATTCAGAGGCAGAAATAAACCAATTCCTCGAAGCAATTAAATGAGAGAATGTATGTGAAAGCTTTTAGCAAACCAGAAAGAAGATGCCATAATTAAGGTTCAGGGAAGAGGTGAGACATGAGCTCACTCTTGTGATGGAATAGGCTGGCCCAAAACACATCAGGTAATAGGATTTTATGCAAAGAAATCCTGCCTATATCTTCTGTCTCTTCCCTTTGCTTTGGTTCTCAAAGCACTGTACACTGGGAAAACAGTTACTGAAAGGAGATTTAGGATCCTTTCAAAAGAAAAGTTGAGAATATAATGTTAATTTGAGCCCTATGAAAATGCCATGTGTATAGGGCGAAAATGGCAAACATCAGTAATTTCACATGGTTTCATCTAAGAGTAAGACCAAATGAAGTAGAAGAGGAGAAATGAGAGAACCAGTATAAATAATATAAAATTTCAATACCTTCTTTGCTGTTCTAATAATTACGAAAGAAAATGCTAAAGACTAGAGAGCTAGAGCAAGTTTTGAACCTTACTACTTGAGAGCCTGAGAGAATCTGGAGGGGAACAAGAGATCAATTAGTGATGAAAAACGTGTGGAGGCAGGACCTGTGTGAAGGATGTGGGCAAGCAGGGCTGACATGCACACACACCAGTCTCTTGCCCCCTGGGCACACAGGTTGACTACATTTCCCAGAGTCCCTTATGGACAGGTGTGGCCACATGACTGCCCTCTGACCAATGGGATGCTAGCGGAAGTAACAGTCATCACTTCCAGCCCTGACCTACCAGAATCACCATTGTCCTCCCTGCTCTGGTCTGGTGGGTGGACGTCAACACCCAGGAGACCTTTGAAGCCAGTTATTACAGCTGGCAAAGCCTTGGTCCTTCGATAAATAAGGAACAGACCCACCCTGAGCCCCTGACTGGACTTGCCTGAATGATAAGTCAGCTTCTGCTACTGAGCCACTGTGATTCCAGAGTTCAACTGTTAGTAGCTAATATAATAGCCAAGCAGATAAAGGAATTAATATTCTTGGACCAAGAGAAAACTGAACTAAGAGAGGGAGGGGCAGCAGGCTGCTCAGTATTTAAAAAGATACAGTGCTGATCCCCAAACCTGGTAGCATATCAGAATCAAGGGGGTAGTTTTTGAATCAGTACAGGGTCCCTTACACCACGCCCCGACTGCCTTGAATTTTCCCAAGATACACCTCCAGTCGTCAACTTGGAATCAGAGAATGGCTAGAAAAGACGTGCCTCCATTTCTATGAACCTGGCAATATCATCGGCTCTATATCCTGGCCTTTAAACTTGTGCTGTCTTTTCCTCATCTCTAACTGGTTCACTGGTGTGTTTCATCAACACCAGAAACTGTCAACTCATCAGGGGCCAAGATTACAGCTTTTATTTATTTTTCTGAACAGCAGGTTACAAAAACTCAACCAACACTTTAATTCATTTTTCATTTGAGCAGCTATTTTCCATAAGATCAGAATGGCTAGGAGGTGGGGGGAAGGGAGGGAGATTTTCCCAGCAACCTAGACACAGGTGATTAAGCAAAATTGCTCCAAGTGCATGTGCGATGCATATTTAAGACCAGCGCGCTCAAGGAATCAATGACACTGCTCTGATAGAGACAACTAGATCTCAAACTTCAATAGGCACAAGAATGAGCTACGAAACTACTAATAATGTCATTCCTGGGTCCTACACATACTCCCCTGCCCTGATATTATGACCGAGGAATTCTGCACTGGGACCAGGAAATGTGCAATTATGACATTCTTCTTCCTATCCCACCCGCAATCCTAGGCACGTGGCAAGGAAGAGTGGTGCCATTGTAACCTCTGCAAGGTGAGGTCAGGATTATGTCCATCTTGTTGACTATTGCGGACACAGGGCCTAGCACACTGCCCAGCTCACAGTAAAGCTTTGTAGCTATGAATGAGGACATTCAGCTGTCAGCTCATCCTAAAGGCAGCCCTGCCAGGAAGATCAGAGTGAACTAGGTGACACCTTCTCTGAAGGCCACCAGCCCACTGTCACATACTTAGGAACTGGAAGGTGCCCCTCCTGACTGCCTCAGACCCATCTGCTCCAGGTTCTAATTGAGGAGCCGACCTCCTTTGATTGGTACCTCCCTCTCGCTCTGGCAGAGACCATCTGTACCACCACCTTCTGACAGCTCTGACATGCCTTCCTCTTTGCTGGTGCGGACGGGCAAGGGCACTGGACCTGGAGTGAGAACCTGCCTCCCACACCCTTGAATGACCCAGGCCTATTCGCAAACCCTGCACATTCTCAGAGCTCCCTGCACCGGGTATAATGCTTCCTAATAACCAGGTTTTGTTTCTGCATCAGAGCTCTGAGTACTCAGTTCTGTGATCTCACTCCTCTCTCGATGCCTCAGCAAAACCAGTAGGCAGCAAGAATCTTTATGCATATTTTGCAGATGGCAAACAGAGAGGCAATCTGACTTGCCCAAGGTCACACAGCAGGTCAGCCATGAAGCCAGGGAGGGCATCCAAGCTCTCTGCATCCCAAGCCTCTGCTTTCCCACAGCCAAAGAGCCTTTGGGTTTATGGGGAGTCACGGATGCTTTAGTTCAAGCCTGTCATCTCTGAGTTTTGCATTAGAGCAAGTGTTATTCACAAAAGAGACACCAAGCTAAGCTTTGTCTCCTCTCATTTGAAACACCTTTGGGATGGATCTCTTTCAGAGAGATCATTCCTCAATTCCATGCAAGGTAAAGAGAGTAGGGAGGATAGTGCGAGATCTTTCTCTTAACAGTGGCAATGGACCCACAGCTCTCCTTCTGGGGGATGGGCCAGAGCAGAATCACTTGAGGAACGTCTTCAACATAAAGCATTTTCCTTCCTCAGAGACGTTCAGGACTGCACACGGCTGACTTCAACACTGTCTCCACAACAAATAACAAATGGAGTGATTGGATTGGATTTTTCCTTCCCCCTCATCCTCTGGGGTAGGAATTAACAGTCCAGTTGAGCAGCAGGAGAAATCCTGACCCCCGACACGCAAGAGCACACAGTAGGGCTAACGCACCCCCGCACCAGTTTATTGCTGCATAAATTGAAAAGACATAACACGAGCTGGGGTGGGGGGCAATAGTTTTTGAGCTGCCTCATCCCCACACCTCATTCTTGTACTAAGAGGTGATTAGAAAATGCTAAGTCACAGAGAGAATACATACACTGAGCTGAAATGAAAAGGAATGAAACTCTTGTCAAAGAAAAGAAAGGAAGTGGAAGGGCCACACTCGATGCTTTGGGGGCACAAAGAGGTGACTCAGGCCATGTCCTCAAGAAGCTGGCTGAGCGGTACACTTCCTGCTTTGTTAATATCCTCTACCTTGCTCTCCATGAGGAAATGGACTGGGGGTGCCGTTCTACAGGTTCCACCGTGGTGAGCACAGACCTGGATACACACAGCCAAATTCCAGAAAAATGAGCTGATTTTGCATTCCAACTTGTGGGAGAGAAAACAATGTACTGGAACTTCTACAACTTTGTCTGAACCTTGACGATGTTTGCTTTAAATAAGGTAGCCAAGAAGCTCAGGAGTGCCCAGACAAAGTTGCCATGGATACCCCAAAGCTCATCACCACAGGTTCAATGACATTAATGACCAAACTCCCATAGACCACCCCACCACCTCTGGATCCCCTCACTGCTTTTTCTGCAGCTCAGCACGCTCACCTGACTTCTCTCTATTGCTTTTGAAATTTTCACTCTCAAACAATTCTACAAATCAGGTATGTGCGGGATGAAGTTTTCTCATCATGTCTTATAAACTGCTGTCAATGAGACCAAAGAAATGGCTCCAATGGCAACAAGACTTTCTGAGAGCAAGTGCTGTTTAACCATGACCTAGGCACTCAAGGAAGGGGGAGTGCATTTCCTGATGACCCCCAGGTGGGAGCATACACATAATCCTCAGTGGCCCCCTGTCAGGCAAGTATCAATATTTCAAGAAGGAAGAGAGTACATTCCTATACCAGACATTCTGAATAAGCAGAATCCACAGAGATCCAGGTGGTAGTCTGAGAGGAGAAAGGGCCCATAAATGTTGTCTTACCTCCAGTTGCTCAGAGAGCCCCCGATGTTCATTAATGATCGAGGATTAAGTTCTGGTCTCTGGGTGGTGACCAAAAAATAGCAGCCCTTTCTCCCCCTTATAAGTTTAGTCCCAATTAAGAAATGAAGCATAGGCACCAAACCAATTGAAATCAAACTGAAAAGCTTCCTTAATGTACATAGATTCTAAACTGGAGGATGTGCCTAAAATGTGTGATTATAAGAACCATAATACCCCACCTAGAATAAAACCTACTCACCCAGCCTAAGGAGGAACCATCATTGGCTTTTCCCACAGGATGGTGCTAGACCCGTACATTGGGCAGTCTTTTTAGGGGAGACAAGTAGATTCAAAGGAAGCCCCAGAGTGGCCAGGCCAAACTCACCAATCAGGTTAAGTCACTTCTTCCTGGGGTCAAGGGCATGAGGAGACAAGGAGAAGTTGGAAGGACACTGTCCTCACTAGGGAAGTGATGTAGAAACTACATTCTACCTCCATGATGAGGCAAAGAGTAGAGACCAAGTGGTCATTCTCAAGGGGGCAGCGGTAATTCTCAAGCTACGCGTCACTTCTTGCCATGTGGTTGACGGGCTAGACCTGGGTGTACGATGGGCTCTATACCACATTAGAAAGAGGAAGGGGCTTGACTCAACATGTCTGTCATATAAAACATACAGTTGTCCATGTACAAAGTCCTTGATCTGAACTGATATTTGCCCTGAGTAAAATCTGAATAATAATCCTGGATAAAGCAGGCCTCTACCATCTACAGAATGACCTTGACATTCAAAGGTCATCACTCTTGTCCCTACTTCTTGATACGCAGTAAAGGCTGTCCATGAATCATGCCAGAAGCCTTCAACCCTGCTCCACCACTTCCCAACTCCCAGCTGTTTGGCTTTTTTTCTGTTCCCTCCCACATCCCACTAGCCCTTTGCCCCCTCTTGCATCCGCTTCCCAGATGATCCTGGAGACCCAAACATTTGTGTATAATATCAGAGCTGACGACTTGAAGTGGCCCTTGACTGTGGCCAGATCACAGAGGCCACTCTGAATAAACCAGCCCTTTTTTGGGCTTTCTTTTTTAGGTGGACTGAATATTTACACGCTGGGAGTAGGCCCCGCGAGAGCTCCCTAGCTATATACTGGGGCTAATACATGCACCCAAGCAGCTGTCTCTGGTGAAGAAAAAAAAAAATCATTATTAATTGGGGTTACAGCATTTGCTTTATCTGCAGCGGGAGCTGAGCTGACTCGATTTAGTGGTATGCGGGCTTTTTCTTAACTCCAGTGGATACTTCACAAATAACAATAAAAATTTTAATGGTAGGACAGACATGGAATAGGCTGCACAGCTTCACTCATTTAGCAACCTCCATCCACCATGCTCAAGGATTCAAGCTGTTTTATGTGGCTGGCCACTTTGCCTAAGCCTGCTGCAGAGGAGAGAATAAATTTTCATGGTGTGGAGTTGCAGGAAGAAACAGGTTTCATTAGCTCTCTTTAACAGATGCAGAAACTGAAGGCCAGAGAAAGGGAGTGATTTAGGGTCAATCAGAAGTGGTGCCAGGAGTTCTTTCTAAGCCCCCCTCTCTCCCCAGCCTTTATTCTGCTCTGATTTCCAAAGTGTTTTACTTCATGGAGGCTAGGAAGATTCCATCTCTGGAGAGCTGCAGGGCAGCTGTTTCTGATTATTTGTCTAAGAGAAACACAACCAAAAGAGTATTTTGGTTATAAAGCAATTTCTTTTCCTGCCCACCAGAAGTGATGTATATTCATTTGGTGGGACTGGGGCTGGGTTTGGTCACACTGCGATGACAATGTGTAGAAAGACTGCATGGAATCTGGAAGGTTAGTAACGGGGAAACTCAAAGCTTGTGGCAAGTCCACATGGGTAAACACCAGGACGTCTTAGCTGCTCCCTGGTGGCCTCGCTGATGTCCTAAATCTCCCTGGTTTGGAAACCCATCTAGGCTGGAAATCTCACAGGAGCAAGCTTTCCCCTTCCAGCACCTGCTTTGCATACAAAGGGGGTTTCGAAGGGTCCAGCTATGTCCTTGTGCAGGTGGTATACTAGAAACTGGGGGCCACTCTAACTAGCCATTGGCTATTCGCTCCTTTGTTGACCAGCCCCTAGTGACAAGTCAATAGACCACATTCTCCACCAGTAACAACGCCCCGCTGTCCTTTACCCCTGTGCCCCTGGGGTGGCTGTAATTGTGTTCCATTTTCTCCTATACTCTTCAGAAGCTTTCAGGAATGATTTTCCACATCTTGAATACTGATCAGATAGAAATGCAATGATCAAGGAGTATACACACACACACACACACACACACACAGGGCTTTCCAAAGTGACATGACTATTCTACAGAGGGCTGACTCAGAACAAACTGTCCCTCCTTCTGCTTCACACTGAAAGTTGTTCTAAGCACAGGATACAGTAGAAGTCACTGTGGTGGGTGGGATGGTTTCTTTTCCAGCAAATTCACAAGGACAGAAAAGCTAACCTGATTGGTTGGGCAGAGGACAACTTCAAGGCCGAAGACTGAAAAATAGAGTTATTATTCTGGGTAGCTTCTCTTCATCCCCACTGAGAGCAGAGCAAACTCCTAAAGCACTTAGAATTTCCATTACGCCCCCCCCCCACAAAAAAAGCACTGAACAGCGAGCGTCATTAGACAATGGAGTGAGTGCCCAAGAGCATGGTGCTGGCATCACCACAAAGATATCTGGTCAGGAGGTCATAGGGGGAAGGGCACAACTCATCTGGGGCTAGAAAACCAGGACTCCATTTCTAGCTCAGCCGTTATGTACCACAGGGCCTGGGGTGAGGGTTCAGTCTCCCTCAGCTCCAGCTAATGGGCACGCTGTCACCCACCTCGTCCCCCATGACTGCTGCCAGGATCCAGTGAGATAATGGATGGAAAATTGCTCAGAAAACCACAAAGCACTACCCAGAGGTTGGTAAGAATCAACCACATGCATTGTCCTGGCTGAAGTCCGGGGTGGAAGGAGGGTTCTGGCCTGTGCTTTCCTGGACACTGTGTGATGTGTGTCACCAGGAGCGTCACCATCATGGTAATGGGCCATCATCATGAGCCAAGCCCTGTTAACTTCAGCCCTCTCAATTCACTTTCTAACACACAGCCAGAAACATCTCTACGTGGAGAGGTCAGTGCTGAGGCCAGCCTGGTCGTGACAGGAGGCATGGAGGACAGACCCAGAGAGGGGCAGACTGTCCTCGAGAACCCTCAGGGAAGGCAAGAGAGATGCCAGCCGAGAAGGCCGGACTGGATTTTAGTCTCCACCTTGGGCAGGTCACAGCAGTCCTCTCAACCCCAGATCCTTTACCTGCAAAAAGGAAATGGTCGTCACCTCCTTGTGCCTACTTCATGAGACAAGGGTGAGGGTCTGCCGAGGTCACCGGCTGGAGAGGACAACGGCAGTGACGACGGCCAACATTTCTCTAGCATTCGGTCAGCCAGGCGCTACTTAAAGCTTTAACAATCTGAGGTCAGCAAAATTTTCTGCAAAAGGCCAGATAATAAATATTTTAGGATATGCAGGCCAGACGATGCCTGTCACAGCTCCTCAACTCTGAAGCCATAGCAGAAAACAGCCACAGACGATACAGAAATGAAGGAGCCTGGTGCGTGCTGCTGGAACTTCATGGAGCAGTGGTGGGCTGAGTGTGGCCTGTTGGCCTTCGTTTGCCAAGTCCTGCTTCACATGCAGTTGCTCATCGGAACCCTATGGCATGCCTGTCACTTCACACTCATTTCATAGATTGAAGCCCTGAGATGTTAGTTAACTCGCTCCGGATTCACTTTCTGCTGGGAAGTGTCACCAGGATTCAAATAAAGGTAAACTGATTCCAGCATCTGTGCTCTTTACCTCCTTCCGGATCACCTCCAGCACACCAGTCTCGACTAAATATCATAAAACAGAGATGATAACCAAAAGTGACAAATACCAGCCAGAACACCCCAGCACTTCCCATGCAGAATGTCCACAGCTGCCCCATGAAACCAGTGCTATTAGCACCTGCCCCTTACAAAAGGAGAAACCAAGACTGGGAGTTGAAGAAATTGTTCAAGGTCCCAGAGTCGGTAAACATCAGAGCCATAAATGAACCTAAGTGTGTCTGACTCCAGGGTTTCACCCCAGGCCCCCAAGCTTGGGGGCTCTGCTGCTGGGGAGCCACATCTGCCCCTTTCTCGGCTCACTTGTCTCCAAACTCCTTTTGAAAGTGCAGGTGGATATTGTACTCTTTAAGAGTTGATACCCACTGCAGCTTTGGACATGTGCACTTCTATGCACTGGAGATAGTCACACCTGCCTGGCTCCCAGAAAAAAGGGGGGCTCACTCTTGGCCCCCAGTTGCAGCCATCTGCTCTCTAGCATCACTGCTTGCTTGCCTTGAATGTCACTTAGCAACACATCATCTGTTGGTCTCTAGGGCACTATGGGCTTAACATTCACTAGCACTCTACTCCAATAAACAAGGGGAATGAGGACAGGGGGACTCCAGCTGCTCCATGATGGACAGGGATGTTCTCTTGGGTCCCCAGCCCAGCTGTAGAGGAACACTCCTCTGAAAGACATCGTGGAGATTCTCAGCATTCCAACACGCTCCCAGACTCCTCTGCTCTGTCTTCAGCTGGTCAGAAGATGAGCAGGGGCAAGCCGTGCTCCTCGTATGTGTAAAGGAAGCTCCACCAGGGAGCAAGTGGAAATGAAGCACTATGGACTCACAGACCCCTCCTAACTCCCTATGTTGAAGTCATAATCCACAACATGATGATATTTGGAGAGGGGGCTTAGGAGGTAATTGGGCTTAGGTGAGGCCATGAGGTAGCATCCCCTTGGTGGCATTAGTGCCCTTATACAAAGAGGAGAGACACCAGGGCTTTCTCTCTCCAGGCGCATGCACTGAGGCCAGGCTGTGTGAGCACACAGGAAGAAGGCTGTCTACACCCAGAAACATGGTCCTCACCAGGAACCAAGTCTCTGGCACCTCCATCTTGCCTTTATTCCCTAGCCACCAGAATTGTAAGAAATAAATATCTGTTGTTTGGGCCACCCGGTATGGTATTTTGTTATAGCAGCCCGACAGACCAAGATATTAAGAGAATGTACAGTATAAACAGAGCATAGAAGAATTGCTTCTAATTGCTTTACCGTGGACATTTGAGCCAAACTTTGCTGGGTTACCTAAGTTTCTGTGGTGTTATTTTTCCTTCGACAAAAACACACACACTGAAATTTTGGGTTAAAAAAAAGGGTTCTGAGCTGATGAAGATAACCAATAGTCAATTTTTTGAGAATAGCGAAGTGGTTTTTTTTCTACGAAGGTTCTCCACCATCTGTCCACCTTTGGCAGCAATCACAGAGCTTGTTCTTCTTTCCCTGTGTTGTTTCTACTTTGTCCTTAAAACCCAGGTTGTCTTCCCCTCCCTTTGGGATCAAAGAGAAAAAGCAGCAGGTAAGAAGGGAGTTAGGTGCAGGTGACAAAGGAAGAAGGACAATGAGGCTTGGCAGGAACTCAGAATTTAAGAAGAATAAGGAAAGAGTGGTTAAAGACCTAGAAAGTTTCAGCAAAGATTTCTTTTATCCCTGCACAAAATCTTGTCATCACAGTCCACAGGGGACTGAAGAAGAACCAGGAAATCTGGATCCCATGCTGGCTGCTCACCAGGAAGCTCGGGAAGCCCAGAGCTTAGCCCTGGGGACCAAGTGCCTGGCGGGGTTCAAGCCTGCAGTCACACCTCCAAGTTAAACTGGGTCGCATCGCTTCTCAGTCATGCTTTCTCCCAACCCAGAATTCTTGAGGAATTTTCCCAATAAAGATTATACCTTATTTTGGCACATGCAAATTTAATAAGTTAATTAGTTAATGAAAGTCCACTGCGAAGATGGGAGTTCAAGGACAAGAAGCATTAGAGTGACAGGAGAAATGAACCCCAGGTGCTGACCGGGAAGAGGGGTGCAAGGACCCAAGAGGGACCTCCTGGGAGAGGTGAGGTCTTCCAGCTTCTGTGAGTTGCACACAGTGTGACGATGTAAGGAAAGCTTCACCAGAATGTTATCAAGAAAAGAATAAGGTTTGTTTCTGGAATAATCGGGGTGACGACTGAAAAAGACAAACTGAGAATGAATTCAAGGAAACTACATATTTTTAGGAGTCAAAGGACTGAAGGGAGGAAACTGATGTCACCTTTCTTACTTTATAGTCTTAGCTTTTCTTCATTTGAAAGACTTAGCTCTACCTCCTAGAGAGTTATTCCAGGACACGTGTATGTAAGAAGTATATGCAGGGGTGCAGATGGCCTGGTGTGCAGGGTGGAGGTGGGAGGCGGGACGAGCCTCCAGGCCTGAAGTTTTGGTCCAGGAAACTGGTCTTGGAGAGATGGAGCTGCATTTCTTATTGACTGGGTCATGCACTTCAGGACATCTCCAGCCCCTTTTATAATATGCCTTGGCCTGCACCTGCCCTCCCCCACCATCAAGTTTTCTGGGGGACAGACAGCATACTCTCTGAAACCACCAGAGCCAAAGGGGTTACTCCTACCCACTAGAAAGCACCTCAGCTCTGGGACATGTAGACAAATAGGTTAAGTCCCAGAGTAGCTGTTAAAAGCACAGAGACGTGGGAGTCTCACTGGTCCCGTCCTCATTACAGCACCTCCCTTGCTACACGGAGGACTCAAGGCAATTGACTTAACCATGGAACTTCCCAGTGCCTAGGTTACCTCATCTCTGAACTGGGGATAACGAGAGGCTCTATCTCACAGCATTGTCGGGGATTAAACAGTTAAGGCATTAAGAATAACGCCAATTCCAGAAGACACGTTATTAGCTGTCATGACCCATGATCCCATGATCCACCGTGGACAGCTACCGGACAGGAGACGTGTTTGCCTCACCAGACAGGGGAATCTTGGGGTTAGGAGCTATTCCACGTGCCAAGCCTTGGCGAGGCTCTGCATTCGGGGAAATTCTCAGCTGGGAACTCTGCCTTGTCCGTATCCATAGAGCTGAGGGGCCATGCTCCTCTGCTAGGCAGTTGAGGCCTCCAGATCCTGTCCCTTCCTGTCCAGCGCCACTGCTTCCTGGTAGCATGCGCCCAGGCTGGACCAGCTGGGTCCAGCTTCTGAATCCCTGCGCTTCCTCCTTCTTGCTGGGTAGTAACCCCAGAACCCTTATTTTCTCCTCTTTCTCAATCAGGGATTAGCCCCTCTTTAGGGCCCCCTGCTGGTGAACAGCCCCAGCCCACCCCAACAAGCTTCTGTGGACTAGACAGCAGACGCTCTTCACCTTAGCTGACACGCCCGTGCTGCCCTGCACTGACTGGCATGGTCTGCACCAGCCACCTCCTCTGTGTGCTGGCCCCTCCTCCCGCAGCACATGCCAGTGCCTGAGCACGACCGGACAGGGGACCTGGCCTTGTGACGGGTGGTGCGCAGTCGGGAGTTCTAGGTGCAGAGGACGCCTGCTCCTGGCTCGGCAGCCCGCAGCCAAAGCTCAGCGCTTAACAGATGCCACAGTCCCTTAGCACAGACTTCTGGAGCCAAGTGCATTTCAGAATTCAGACGCATCCGAGGTAGTTCACCTGCACGTATATTATATAGAGTATCACTGCAGGGAGAAGGGCCCCACCAGCCGAGACATTTTTGCGGTGAATCATCTGAACAGACCCTGCAAGCAGGTTAAATAACAACCTGGTGTCAGTTTAGGTCCACTTTGTCTCCACATGAGTTTGGTCAAGCTTTGTTGCCAGATGGATAATAACTGAGCTTTCATTTTTCAAAGACTTCTGGGTTTCAGGATGACAGAGAAAGGACGGTGGCTCTATACTAGGTGCAGTGGGGACATAACAAGAAAAAAAAATCATTTCAAAAGGAAACAATATAAAGGAGCCTCGAGGAGGCAGAGTGGGCAAGCATAAGCTCAGCTCTGAGCCCCAGCGGCCTCATCTGTGCAATGGGCTGCCACGGCTAGAGGTTTATACAGCCCCTGGCAAAGGCCTCCCCATGGGTTCGGGTTAGTTCCTTCCCTTTTCTATTTGCTCCATGAAGACAAGCATAGGAGCCTGGTCCACAGGTGCTGAAGGGGCCTCCCAGGAGAACTGGGTCAGAAAATACTCATCTCAGAAGCTTCGCAGAGGGAATGGACTCGGCGGAGATCCTTACAGGAAGAACAGAACACCATTAACTGTTCCACCTCCTATAAAGTATGCACAGTTCCAGGTAGTAATACATATTGCATTTGATGGTGCAAACGCATGGGTCTGTCCTTTGGCCTTGCAATCTCTGTCTTGTTTGCTCTTCTTTCAACACTTTCCTAAGACACTTTCATTTTGAAAGACATCAAACACAAACACAATTAAGCAATCATCTCCGCAGTGGAATAGAGTTTACGGTGCCTGTGAGAAAGCCAGTGGGGATGTCAGAGTAAAAAGACAAGATGAAGGCCTCAGACTTGATGAATCTGGGTTTATAGTTTACTCTGTTTGTTTTTGTTGATAAAAGTAATGTCCTCCACCCCCAATGTCTGTTGTGACGAGAGTTCCTTTTTGCGTAAGTGAACCTAATCTGCCTGTTTATTAACATTAAATTTGACTTTTATAGACCAAGTGCTTTACCGGCACTAACCAATAATCCTCAGCACATTCCTGAGGTGTATGTGGCGGGGGGGCAGGGGGGGCTGAACATGAGGGTCTGAGCTGTTCAAAGAGAGCCTTCGTGCATGCAAAAACCGAGCCCACTGCTTCGGTCTAAGAAGGAGCAGGTGCCCACCGCACTGCCCATGGCCTTGCACTGCACATACCCTACATGCCAGACTTCTGCATACCCGCTGCCAGGCCTGCTCAGAGTGGGCAATGTGTATTGACTACTTGAAAGGGAGCACAAAGAGGTGGGCAGGACAACTCTGAAGTAGCTGGGGCCGGGGGCAGTTCCAGGCTGTGGACAGAATACTGCCCAGGAGCTCCAGTGACCTGTGCGAAATGTGTAAGGACAAGGTCTGTTTTCACCTGGGCCTCCCCCTCCAGGAAACCCCCTTTTCTCTCCGGTGAAGAATACAGGCTGGAGAGCAGAGCCACCACCAGCGAGCCCCACATCCAGGGCTAGCGGTAGTGAGAAAAGTCAGCTAAAAGCGCACAGGGGAGTCAATGACCTCCTCGTGAGGCAGCTAAGGTAGGCAGAGCTGAAAGAATCTTGAAGCCAGTGCCCAGTTACAGCCTGGGGAGACTGAGGCCCTGGAACAGACCGGGGCATCCTAGCAAAGAGCAGCAGGGGGTGCACCCAGAGGCGAGGAGGACTCCCAGAGCGATCCAGAGACCTTTCTGAATCCCTAGGAAAGAGCAACTGACATTTCATCACATCTCAGCTACACAGTCACAGCGCTGTCTGGTTGGCCTTAAGCTGAAGTCATCGAAAATAGCTCTCTTTCCATTATGTAAACCTAGTCATTTTCCACTTATTTTTATTGTCTTCATAAAACCTCAAGTTAAAAGGCACCTCCAACTAGTGTTATAAAGGAAAATCTGGCTTGAGAGCGTCTCTGCTGCCAACTGCAGCGAGGAGTCCAGTGCCCAGCACTGGCAGGCGCAGAGAAGCAGTGTGCCCTCCGCCACAGGCCCTAACACACCTGCTCACTGTGCGTGCACTGCACTGGGCCTGGGCTGTGCCTGGCACATGTTGATACTTTACTTCGCCTTGGATCCCCATTTTGCAGAGAAGAAGCCAAGGCTCCCCAGTTCAGCTGCCCCGAAGTCAGCAATTAGTGAAACCCAGGCATGCTTACAAATTTCCATTTCCACTGATTCATTCTGTTCCTGCTCAGTTTGGTGATGATGGTTCGTGACATGTCAAGGGCAGCTGCCATCATCAGAGATCACTTATGACGTGGGTAGATAAGCACTAAACTGTACAGGAATGTATGGTGTGTACTTCAGTAGGAATGACCCATGGAACAATGAGCTCCTGACTCTCTCTTAAGTTCCCACATAGGACTTGACAGCTCACTAAGATAGAGAATGTCATTTTAGCCCAAACGTTTAAGACAAAACACCAAACCACTTGGGAGACAAAAGACCCAAATATTGGAACCAGCATGTATAAGCTGTGTTATCTTGGGTAAGTCACTTAACCCCTCTGAGCTTCAGTTCATTCCTACTAAGCCAAAGGAAGGCTCTGCTTTTGGCAGGGGGCTTCTCAGCTGGGAATTCTGTGCATCCCGATGCACAGAACAAGTCCAATGCATAAGTTCTTTCTGAGGGTTAAATGAAATCATGCACATGAAAGAACTTTGAAATGATAAACCAAACAGCCACACACCAGTTCACCACTGACCGGGTCTAATATTATTGTTTTCACGTGTAAAGAAGGAAACCGAAGCCATCAGCAGAACCAGGACTAGAGCACAGATCTTCAGACTCTTGGGTCAGGATTTCCCTCCATATGATGCTGCTCCCCTCAGTGCCAGGAGCACTTGGGAAAGGAAAGATACACTGGGCCTTGGTCATCTGGGAAGAATCTTTGAAGCAGAGGTCACCCCAGAGGTCAATGTGACCCACAGATGTGTTTTACTTGACTGTCATAGTTGTTTCACTTTTTTTTTTTTTTTTTGAGTCAGCCTTTAAAAAGCAGTATGTTTGGGGCCTCCCTGGTAGCCTAAGAGTTAAGTTTCTGAGTTACCACCGCTGTAGCCTGAGTTCAGTACCCAGACAGGGAGTTAACCCTGCCTTGCCCGCTGCTCCCCTCAACAGTGTATTTCAGTAGATCTGCCTGTTCTTCTCCCCACTCTGTCTCTGGTGAATCCTCTCACCATCCCCCCACCTCTGGTCTATACCCCAGTTCTTCTGTGCAAAAATAAATAAAATCTTTAAAAAGAAAAAAAGCAATAAAGTCCAGGTTTTGGTTTCCTGCCTTGAAAAATGGCAACAGGTAGAGACTCCTTCCTGCTCCAATGGGTAGCTGCACCTTCAGGAAACATGTGCTCTTCAGTTTTTCACTGACCACCCCCCTTACCCCAAACCCCCACTGCTTCTCCAACATGGAGGCCAAGTGCCAGTAGCTACTTATCACTCTGCCTGCGTGCTGTCCTCTTGCAGCGATGGGAACGAGCATATTTCTACGGTAAAGTGAGCCTCCTCCTGAGCTGGGCCCGCTTCACTTATGTATGTTTCTTGATCTGATCTGGTAGGCATTTGAGTCTGTGACCTCTGACCTAAAGGGCAAAGAAATCCCAGGACATAGGGATGCAGGTGTGTGGCAAGAGCAGAGTAACGGGGGAAATGGTAAGGAAATGTGAAGACCCTAAAAAAGATAAGCAGCCCGACTAGCAGAAGGGAACATGGAATGGAGATGGGGAAGAAATGAGGTTACATCGTGGAGGGGGGACCTTGAGTGAAGCTGGTGCTAGCAGAGGACAGAGACCAGGGTGTTGCAATGCTATCTCTGGGCAGAGAGGAAATGGAGATGCTTATGCCTAAGAAATGTGAGAAATTCTTCACAAATTCACACGTTCAACAAAATGTTATTGAGCACCACTGTATGCCAGGCACTGTTCAATGGGAATACAGCAGGGGATTACACAAGACAAAAATTCCCTGCTTTCATGGCATATTACAGTCAAATTGGGAGGGATTTTCACACATACACACACGCACACACATACACCCTTAATAATTCCACTCTAGTAGCCAAGAGCCTAGGATAGGTGTTGTTGAGCAAAGAAGGACAGACAGATGGCAGAGTGGGTGGTTTTTCCCCTGAGGACTGTTGGGTACGGAGAGGGGAAGGGGATGGGGTTGAAAACGATCCACCCATGAAAATACACAACAACTCAAAAGCCAACTCATTCATCTTCTGAGGCACTGGACAGGCTTCAGAATTACAGCGTGAGAGTGGGGCCCATCATTCCTTTGACCTACTTTTCCAGGCTTCTCCCATTGTGTGACTGATCCCATACATTCCCCCACACAAGTGCTCTCTTCTGCTCGCCTGCTGTCTAGCATGTGCGCGCATACGTGCACCTGCCTTTAAGCTTTTTCAGATGGGGTCACCTTGACAAGACAGTCTCGTGCAAGGAGTACGCTGCATTTGGAAAAAGGGAGAAACAGAGGCACAGCTAATGGTTCCTCGTGACACTGCATGGTAATTCTTTTCATTCTATTCTGTCTTAGGAGACAAAAAGGTAATTACTGGGGCAACTGAGAGAACACACCTGAGGATCCCATGGGAAATGGAAACATGAAAGCTTTCTTCCACTAAAACGGTCATGGGAAATGGAAAGAGAAGAAATGTCTCTAGCATATCAGCCCCAAGTGCAACCCTATTACGTCCACCACAAGTTCTTATTTTGACCAAAGCTTCTCTCCTTGCTTCGCTCACCAGTCTGTAGCAAGCACTGCAGAGCTGAGAAGGGCAAGAAGAGAGGTAGTGGTGATGGTAGAGGAAGACTGTGGTGACGGGCAGGAGTGAGGAAGAAGACATTACAGGAAGGCATTACAAGTTAAGGCAGGCAATGAGTGTACCGGGCTGGTGCTGGCCGTGGAGGTGTGGCCAAGGGCCAGAACATCTAAGGGGGCAGCCAGATGAAGAGGGGTCGAGGAGGATAGAGAAGCATGGAGAAGAGGGGGCAGGTATGGAAGGAGGAGGTCCTGCAGAGGATATGGAACAGAGTTAGAATCTCATGTGTGTGGGGGGAGAGGGTGGGGTGGGTAAGGATGGGCATAGGGAGAGGCAAAAAAAGTGAGGTGGTATAATGGAAAGATCAGGAATTGGGATAACCTAGAGCTGAACTCTTTTGAGCTCTTGTGCGTGACCTTGAGCAAGTTACTTAACTCTAAGTTTCTGTTTTCCCATATTTAAAAATGAAGCTAATTATATTACTTCCAAGAGTTTCTACGAGGGTTAAATGACATAAGTCACATGACACACATAGCCAGTACTGGACACGAGAGTCTGTAATAAATGCTGCTGCCTCACATGCTGCTCTGCTCCCCAACACTAGGGTCGAGGCAGGCTTTCTGGTCCACTTGGAGTTAGGAGCAAAGCTGCAACCTTCAAGGAAATGCCTCTTCTCTTCCCATCTCTGTCAGCCCACAAAGGTAGGAGGGTCACAACCAGGACTGGTCTCTCCTTAATGATGATTCTATTTGGGTAGGAGATACTCTTCCAATCATGTCCTGTTAAAATACAAACATGACCTCTGGGAGAGACTCTACAGCGGCCAAAGCAACCATTAAGACTGTGGTTGGGGGTCACTCATCTTACGAATCAGATCCTTGGGGCAAGTCACCAAGGGCAGTAATAGAGAATGGCCCCTGACTGAGATGGGAAGGAAAACGCCTCCCCCAGATGAGGCCAGCATGGCTGACCTTACCATTTGCTAAGGACCGGACATGAGTCGAGTAGGCACCTCACTCCTTAGACCAGTATTCATCAGTATCTGCCATGAGAAAAGATCAATATGAGGTGCTTTGGAGGGTAGAAAGTGAACCCAACTCTGGACACTGTCCTCCAAGACCTGACAAAATGTCTTGCCTCTTTGGGAGTCATCCAGCCAGACTGGGGGCTCAGACCTGAGAGCTTAAGCTATCACCCTGGCCCCCATCACAAGCTCCTCCTTATCAGACTGAGCCCCGTTTTTGTTTGGCTTTTGCTTACTTCAGTGAAATTGCATCTATTTCCTTGCATGTGATGGGCCCCACTGGAAGACTTCCAAAATCCAATCCAAATTCTTTGTTCACCTCCCTCCTTGTCAAAATCACTGACAAGTTCAAAATCACTGATTTCATCAGGGAAATTTTCCACAACTACCTTTATCCCCAATAAGCAAGGCACTGATGGGGGGAGCCCTGCTCATGGGTCAGGCAGTGAAGCTGCCCGGCTTCTTCAAAGACTCGATAGATCAAGTGGAGCAGAGCTATCATCCCAAGCTATTTGCGTTTCGTGTAATAACGCCCTAATGATTCAATTAGCATTGATTCTTCAGCGGCAACAATATTTTCTGACTGATCCAGCAATTTAGCGCTCGCTGTTGATTGATACAATTCCTATGAGTAATAAAGCCGTTTGAAAGAAATTTGTTTAATTCTTCGCAAATCACTTCTGAAAACATTTTCATTTTAACGTCATCTCCATTTTCTACTGTCTCCCATCACTGGAGGTCACAGGACCCTTTCTCTGAGTGTCCCGCTGGGCACTGGTCAACTTCTGGGCAGACCCTCCGTGCCCCTCGTCTGGGCATCCTCAGCCTGTGCCGGCCCCCACAGATGCTCAGTGGCTCCAGCCAGAGGAACAGATGGAGCACAATGGCAGCCGGGGACTGGAACCCGCACACAGCCTCTGTGGAAACAGCCCTGGAGAGAACCACGCAAACAGCCCTCTGAAAACCTGCCCCGGTAACACTGCTAAAAGTAGAAATGAGGCAAGGGTAGGGGGGCAGCGTGGGAGGCTGGGGAAGAGGGGAGGGACAGTGGAAAACAGAGAAGAGAATGAAAACCAACTGTTGCTATAAAATCTCCTACCAGTTAAAAACTGGGCTCCCCAGGAAAGGAGCTAAAACCCTAGAGCCGCTGAGAGAGAAGCTGGGGGTGGGTGGCCGTTGTGGCCTCAGGGGTTGAGCAAAAAGGCCGAGTGTCTGTCCTGCCTGATCCAGCACAGGTTCCTGCTAACTCATCCTGGTTCCAAGGCTGCAGCTTCCACCAGCAGCCTTTGCCAGGATGAAACATGTTGTGGGGGAGGGGAGCACATGTGAATGGAACTTGCTAGGGGCTGATGGAGGGTGTCGTTCCAACCGCTGCCGTCCAATCAGTACACTACTCAGTGGCCGGTGGGCCCTGCTAGTCGTAACCACGTCAACGTGCTCCAGGCAACTCTCCCCCCACCCCCACCAGGCAATTCTACTGCCATTTCCCGAGCCACTCTCCTATTGGCATCTGGCTAGCTGCACTGCCCCTTTCCTGTACCAGTCAAGCTGTTGTGACACAACTTGCAGTAGTGAAAACTACTTCTAGCACACCAAGAAGAGGTCCTTGGTGACCAGGTGTGATGCTCACTGAATGACTCACATCTATAGTTTCATTTTCTCCTCTGAGAACCCTCTGGAACAAGTACTGTCCCCACTTTACAGATAAGGAAACCAAGGTTAAGGGCTGGCAATTTGATCAGAGCCATTTCATAAGCTGAGGAATGAAACTAGAGGAACACTCTGACCTCTATAACCAGGATTAGGGGTCACAGCATCTCTCTGGGGCACTAATTTCTATCAAAGTCAGGAGATTTTCTCTGAACTTCAATTCTTCTCTACTTTCTGCAAGTACAACCTTCATATTCTGCTTCAGAAGATGGGTAACCTTCATAATATGGGTAACAACTTCTGAAGAGATTCCCTTTGGACATAAGCAACCTTGTACCCGAAAGACCAGGTAATCCAAATTCCCTTCACTCTTGGGGAACAGCTGCTCTCTTTCTCTCCCAGGGCATCTCCTGGGCCCACTTGTGAGCCAGGTCCACAGTAACTTGACCCTTCAAGGTTCTCTCAGTGACCTGTTGATTCTGACTCACAAGGGAATCCAATGGACTAATTCTGTTCTTCTAGAATAACACTATTTGGGTGGAATCCCTGTTGCAATATCCCACTTCCCAAACTTTTCATCCTTAACCACAATGGTAGCGAGAAAATGGTCTACACAAAACTTCTGGGGTCCAGCTCAGAAACCAGATTCAAGGCAAACGTAAGGAGACACAGCTTTTGGTCAGGCTCCAGTTCTTTCCAAATTCAATAAAATTTTATCTTTGATCCAGCACCATGATTTCAATGGGAAGATCATGTCAAATCTGAGTTACCTTGTTACTCCTTCAAAGGAAAAAAAAAATATTGGTTGATATACACAGCATGCTTACTAGCTGGGTTACTCTGAAAAAAACAAACAACCTACAACTCTTCTGCATAACAGTTTCCCAGTTTTGTGTGCAGGAGGCTTGCTTCCAAATCTGACTCTATCGGTTTTGATAATGAAGATTTGGACAAAAGAGTCTCTGGAAGCCACAGGATCGTTTGGCTTTTAAATAGACCTGAATAAAAGAACACATGAATAGGAGCAGCCTTCAAAACTGCATTTATTCATTTTAGCTTTTTGATATTAAAATCCATCATCGTCACTTTTATTCCACTTAAAATGATCTGGGGAAAGAGTATGAGAGTTTGAGTGGACAGAGGAAAGCAGTTAGGACTTAATTTAGACTGACAGCAATTTGTTAATTAATGCTCTATCAAAGGATTCCCCTTCCTGAATTTTTGCTTAGTGGTAAAAACAGTGCTGTTAGCTAACACTGGTTTCTTGAAGCATGGAGATAAAAATGAAGAGTAAGGTGAGTGAGACGAATGTCACTGTCCCGCAGTTCTGCTTTGGCTCATATCTTCATAAAGCAACATCATTTTAAAAATGAGATTCCCTAAGAGGCAGGAGATCCATCTTCCCTTCCCAGCTGGAAATGTCTCAAAAGAGGTTAACCACTGATCACTGAGAAGTGAGTGGTCAGTGTCGTCTTCGAGACTCAATGGAACCCTCTAAATGGCTTCCAGATCTGAAAGGTGCCTTTCAAAGAAGTCATGTGGCCAAGCGAATGTAACTTAGTGCACTCTGCCTGCTTTCCAACAATAATAACCAAAACCAGTATTTCTGTTCCATTGGATGATTTCGGTCTTGTTTGTCTCTGTTCTATCAACCCTTAGTTCATCTCCTGGGTCACAGTGGAGGGGGACGAGTGCTTTTCTGATGATGTCATCCAAGCAAGATGGAAAGTGATCCTGAAACCCCGCCCCCCCAACCCCCAGCCAAGGAGCCATGCAGAGAAGCAAAGGAGAGGAAGGAGTGATCATTCAAAATGATAGCAGGTGGCTTTTTACCTTAAGATGTAAAATGAAAATCTGATCCGGAAACTCACACTTTAACTGGTTCCACAGAAGGAACTAAGATGCCCCAAGAGGCCACCGCATGATGGGATCCGATCGGCCCCAGTCCGTTCACTACTGAATTTGCCACAGTCCCCAAACCACCAGTAAGCAAATAAACCAAAATATCGACATATTGACACAAGAAGACTCGGATGTGGTTATCCACCAAAACTCAAACCAGAAGAACAAGAGTATCCCAAGGTATTGCAGTATTTTCATGGTGTTGGATGTTTAGGACCAGAAAACATCCTAGAGATTGACTTCAATATTCCAGGGAGGGGAGGAGGTTTTGAGTGTCCAGAATCTTCAGAGTAAATGGAAGCCCCCTGCTGTAGGGGTAACGATACAGCAGCCCTGAGTGGGGAGGGTGCCACTTCCCTCCATTTCTCAGAACAACTTGGTTTCACTTCAACTATCAGCTCTGCTCAGTTTGCTGGGCACACTCAAGAATCAAAGGATGTGGTTACCATGGTGACTCTGCTTTGTGATGAAATCTAACTTTGTGTCTGATCCCTTGTACATTGCTAGGGTGCGGTTTGGAGAATTGTATATAATGGTGACTCAGGAAAAAATAGGAGTTGAAACTAGCGCAGAAATGCTGAGTTAAGCCCAAGAACAAGAGAAAGACCTTTGGATATGACACAAAAAAGGAAGACATGATAGCTCTACTTTCTATTAGCTCCCTAGGAAAATTAGTTTTAAGCAAAAAATTGATTACTCCCTGCTACTACAGTTCTTTTCTAACAGATCACTCATTAACTTCTTATCGGTGTTAATAGAGGGTGAAAGAGCCATTTCTATTTAAATATAAGGGTTTCTACCACAGCCAGTTAAGTAGATAACTTGACAGTGCAAATCTTACCATCACATACTAAGGTCTCGATACCTGATGTTTGGTCCACAGAACTGCCACATGGACATCACCTGGGAGCTTGTTGGAAGTGAGAAGCTCAGGCCCCAGACCTACTGAATCAGAATCTGCGATTTACTATAATCCCTAGATATATGCAAACTAAAGTTCAAAAAGCTCTGTCCTAGGGACAGTGTGAAATCTCTGAAAGCCCTTGGAGTCAGTGTAGAATGGAACCTTTGCTACTGATGGTAAGTCTTTGGAATAGCCAGCTGGACCGTGAGGCCAGGCTGCCTGGGCTCAAGCCCTAGCTCCAGAAGCAAAGGTTGGTGAGGATATTTATGAACCTCTCACTGCCTCAGTGTCCTCATTCACGAAACAGGGATAACAGCGAGACCTAGCTACTGGTGTCCTGTAAATATAACTAAGCAGATAGACTAGGATAGCTGTGAACTGGAACTGAAGAATGGAACCCAAATGTGGTTTCTGCATCTCCTCTACACCTAGCTGCTTCCATGCAGCCTAACAGACACAGTCCTTTGTTATTCATTTTCCTTGTCCCCTCACCACCCACATCTGACACTCCCCTGATTTGTGCCCTACTCCTGAGGAATCATAGATAGAATCTAAAATTCTAATATTCCATCTATGCTTTTCCTGGTCACAGTCCCAAGTAAACCCCCGGCACCCAAGATGATCAAGGAATAGGAGCATTGTGCTGGCAGCTGTGGGAGACAGCCCTTCCCGTGATTTGCCTGATCTGATCTCCTAATAGGGAAAAAAAAAATGCTACAAAATAAGCCAGCAATTTAAAAATCTCTAACCCATGATTTTCTGGGTGAAACAATTAGCCCCGAGTTGCTCCAGCCCTTGGCATCCTCATGCTGCAGTGTCGGGGTTGGTGCAGTGCCCAGCTGCTGGGTTGGGTGCGAAGGGGAGAAAATTTAAGCTGGATCCTGGCCGAATGGCTTTCCTGACTTGGTAGCTCCAGATGTTAGCTTGTCGTTGTAGAGCAACTGAGTTAATTAGGAATTTCTGTGGAATCAGAATTCTGAGTAGGAAGAAAATGGAAAATAAGAAAGCAAGAATGGCCCCCATATCTTGCCTTGGAATCTGGCTAGAGAAATAGGGTGGGCACCGGCCCTTCAAAAAATCCAACGTAGAGACAGTCAAAAATGAAAAAAGGATGTTGGAAAAATGGAGGAATAATGTTGCCACAATTCTTCCCCAGAACAGAGTTGGCCTTCCCGATGCTATGAAGACTGTACATCTGCAACAATGGAACAACAAGAAGCCACACTCGTCAGCACGTTGGTTATGGAGGGCGCCCGAGTGTACAGGACAGCCGTCAGTTATGAGTCCCACCCAGAGCTCTTGTTACTTCTATGTTTTGCCTGAACCCAAGCTCCTGGTAGGGATCGTCCCCTCCCCTTTCCTCACCTCCTGCCAATCTCTGCTCTCTGTTACTTTTAATTGAAATAGTTGAGCTATGTAGGTCAGCTCATTTGAAATTCTCAAGGGCAGACCACAGGATTACAAGCAGGATGGCACATACAAAGCTGTTCTCTAAACTGGATTTCATGTATTAAAATATACACAGAGAGAGAAAATTTCTGTGAAAGGCACAAACGGAAAAACTGAGCCAAGCACTAAAGATTCATGTCCATATCCAGTCCCAGGTCATCTACCAGACTCAAGGCTACAGGATGAGCCACCTTGGATCTACGTGCGGAGCAGCATCTAACGGCCCATATTTGGCACATTAAGTATATGGATTCTCTGATACCTAGACTTCACATTGTTTTTCAAAGCAAATGCAAGATGATTTCTGTGTCGCTTAGATTTCCAGCCAGAAGGCATGGCAATCAACTTGACCACAGCCCACTGTTCACTTCCTCCCAGAACAGAAGTAAGTCAGCCATTGTGCATATACTCTGCATGCTGAGAATACACATTTATTCAGTGACACAAAAGACAAAATTTAATGGATGCCAGAAAGAACCAATGGGGGAGAGAACTGAGCCGTAACATGAGTCTTTGGCATGATTCTTTAGCATTTAAATAAAGGAGACCAATGGAAGCCTCCAGACAACTTCTTTGAAAGGGTTTTATTGTCTAACCAGCAGAGTCCCCCTTGGTTGGAGGATTTAGGGACTGTAAAAGCGATCCTTAGTCCATTTATGTTCAAAAAGTTAAAGTAAGGCCTCCCTGGTGGCTCAAAGGGTTGAGCATCACACTGTGGAACTCCCGTAGCCACACTGCAGCATAAGTTCGATCCCTGGCCAGGGAGAGGACCCACGTGGCGCAGCAGACCTGTCTCACCCGCTGCTCCCCTCAACAGTGTGTATTTCAGTCAATCTGCCTGTTCTTCTCCCCACTCTGTCTCTGGTGAATCCTCTCAACCCCCATCTCTGGACTGTATCCCAGCTCTTGTATGCATAAATAAATAAAATCTTTTTTAAAAAATTAAAGTATACTAGTAACCAGTCAAAGTCAGAAGCAATTGGAATAACACCAGATTACATGAAATTTAACGAGAAGTGTAGAGACGGGAATGAAGATCACGCAATCCTGATATCACAGTGAATTTCCTTCAATCTGAACCCAGATCCAACTTGATACATAGGTAGATTGAAGTCAAGATGCAGAACCTTTGAAACCACACTTTTGCTGAAGGGAAACTTTGGAGTCTGTGAGCAGCTTGAAGGGGAGCTTTCCAATCTCATCCCCCCAGCCCAGTGGGAGGGGGTACCCTGAAATTGGAGGCCCATTCTTGCAGCCAATGTTTTTCTTCCCTCTGCCAGCAGACTCTTTCACGTGATAGACAGAGTGAGCAGTTAGACTCAAAAGGCAGATTCAGTCCAATCTCTATCTCCAGCCCGAGGACTTAAAGAGTCACCCACCTCTGTGTCATAATCAAATCAAGGCCAAAGGTTTCATTGGCACCAGGAGGAGATATGCAAGGAAATAGCCTCTTCATAGTCTAATAACTTCTGAATCTAAAACCAAAATTTTACTCTCCCACCCACCCTTCCCTCACCCCCCCCATGAATAATAACATTTTAGAATGCTAAATAATCTGAAATGAATTCTCATAACATGGAGTGAATAAAAAAAAAGTGCTGTCTGGATGTAATAGAAGATCCTACATTGTAAGCTCCCCAGAAACAGAACTTGCTCAGTGTTGTGCCCCCAGCACCTACCACAAGCCTGGCATATAGTGTGTATGCCACACATACCTGCTTAATGCATGAGCAAGAGAAACCAGTTGATGACAATAAGCACACCTAGTGCCCAAACCTTGATGTTCAAACACCACTCTAGAATGAAAGGAAGCAGGTCTCCTTGGAGGACTGTTTGAGTTCAAGGCTGAGGTAGGACAACTTCAATATGATCTTGAAGCATTCCTTTTTTTTTTAAAGGTTTATTTATTTATGCATAAGAGAGCTAGGGTATAGGCTAGAGTCGCAGAAGGTGAGAGGAGTCACCAGAGACAGAGCGGGAGCAGAACAGGCAGACGGACAGAAATACACTGCTGAGGGGAGCAGTGGACAAGGCAAGGAGAGGTCTGCTGTGCCATGTGGGTCCCCTCCCTGACCAGGGATTGGACTCGTGCTACTGTGCCGTGGGTGCTTCACAGTGCGGCGCTCAACCCACTGTGCCACCAAGGAGGCCCAATCCTGGAGCATTCTTGAGGTCCAAAAGCAAGCAAACTCTCAGGAAAGGTGTAGGCAGGTCACAGGGCACCGGAACCAACCTAAAGAGCGCGCAGTGGCCAAAGTAAGCATATCAGGACAACAAAATAAATAACAGTAGTATAGGATTAGCACCCAAAGAGCAAAACGGATATGAGAGTAAGATAAATTAACAGTTGCATAAAGAGAAAAGTAGAAAAGAAAGGAGAACTCTTCCTAACAGATGAATTCCAATTACTAGATGGAGAAAGAGGATAATAGAAAAAATCACCACCAGGCAAACACCTCAGTCATAATTGCTGCAATTGAGATCTGTGATGGATCTGAAATTAAAAGAAGAAACAGGATGATTTCATTGTCTCAAAATATCTCCCCCAAGATATTTATTAATTAGAAATGTGGAATGAGTGGTTTTACAGTGAAGGCCCAGTGATGAAGAATATCAGCACCTATTAAAAAAAACCAAAAATGAGCAGCACCCTTGGACACGCAGGGGAGACTGCGGGGAACACATCGAAGTGACACATGTATTCAGAGTGTTAAATGCATAAGCTCAAGCTAAGCATGAGGAAGCATCAAGACCAATCCAAACTAAGACACCTTCCATAAAATTACCTGCTGTGCTCTTCCCAAGTATCAGTCATAAAAAAGTAGGGAAACAGTAAAGGAACCATCACAGACTAGAGGAGACTAAGAAACTCAGTAACGAAGTATAACGTGGGATCCGCTATTAGATCCTGGATAAGAAAAAAGGACATAAGTGAAAAATCTGGTGAAATCAAAACGAAGCTTGCAACTTAATGAAAAGTATTATACCAATGTTAATTTCTTGGTTTTGATCATTATATCCTGGTTCGGCAAGATGCTAACATTAGGGAAAGCTGTGTGAAAGGAATGGGGTAATTCTCTGCACTATTGTCAACTTTTATGTAGCCTAAAATTATTTCAAATAGAACGTAAAAAAAGAAACAAAGGCAGGCAAAGTGATCACGGCAACGCCTCTCTTGGAAGTTCACTAAACTTCCGGTGTACGTCGCTTGCAGTGTATACAAAAAGTGAATGGTATGTGGTATACCTGAAACTTAGGTAATATTCCATGACAAGTATACCTCAATAATAAGCAAATAATGTCTCTACAATTCTTTTAAAAATATCAATTTCAAGTTCATGCTGTGGCCATAGATTGACTACTGGTTTGAACTGCACTTTGAATAGTGCTGTGCTAGGTTGTTTGCAATTTACAAGTGATAAAGGAACAAACCATTCTATTCTTCATGCCTCATAGGCATCCTCAGGTCCTGTGCTCAAGCTTTCCCACAAAAGAGGAAATCAGGAGATGAGGGTTCTACTCTCTTTCTAATACTTTCTGAGGGTTTCTCCTTCTGAAAAATGGGGATAGTTAAGCTACCTGGGTCCTTGCCCTGTTTGTGACTTTGGGCAAATCACTTGCTGTCAAAGACCTCAGTTTTCTCATAATTACATTGAGAAAATAATGTGCGTCTCACCACCCTCACAAGTGTTAGCCGAAAAGAGACAAACTCTGTGAAAGGCTTTTGGAAATCAAAAGCATTATTCGGTTGTAATCCTGTCTTATGACTCACAAATTTCAAAGTTCTCCTTTTCATTATTATCAGAAGTGAACGGCTTAGGTGAAAACTGGCTGCCAAATGCATCCATTCAACTTTTGAAATTATTTCATGTTTATTGAGCACCTACTATATTTAAGTCATTGGCTTAGATTGGACGGGAAGTATAAAAATGAATTCCACGTAGGCTCTGGCCTGAATGAGTTTCCACCCTTCGGAAGGGGGATGACATATATGTCAGTAAGTTACAACACAAAAGAGGAAGTAGAAATTACCAGCTGCCAAGCAAGCACCCCAGGTAGCTATGGGAAAGAAAAAGGACTTAAGCCAGGTTCTCTCTTGTGACCACGCAGTTCCTTTGTGTACAAATTATTTCCAAAATCTCCCTCACAAAATTCTACATGATGAATAAGAAATAACCGCAGGATCGATGCAGGGAGGGGGTATGATAAGTCTTCTGGAGTCAGGAGCCTCCCTGGTGGTGCAGCAGGTTGAGCGCCTCATTGTGAAGCATCCGCGGCACAGCAGCGTGAGTTGGGTCCCGTCCAGGGAGAGGACCCACATGGCGCAGCAGACCTCTCCTGCCTTGCCCACTACTCCCCTCAGCAGTGTATTTGAGTACATCTGCCTGTTCTGCTCCCCGCTCTGTCTCTGGTGACTCCTCTCAGCCCCCGCACCTCTGGCTTGTACCCCCCAGCTCTTATATGCATAAATAAATAAGTCTTTTTAAAAAACCAACTATGTATTTTTTTTAAAAAAAAGTCTTCTAGAGTCAGAAGTATGAGTTTGAATGATGGCCCAGCACTATTAGCTGTGGGTCTTTGAGTGAAGCCCTTTACCTCAGTTTATCTCTCTTGAAAATGGGGATACTTAAGCTACCTACCTCACAGGAGTGTTCTGAATGAAGTTAATATAAGTCAAGTAGTCAGCATAATACTTAGCACAAAAGAAGTACTACATAGCAGTCAGTGCTTACATCCTTCTTGCCTTGGAGAAATGTATTTATGGCTCTGTGATTGATAATGGCGGGGAGAAACCCACAAAATCAAAATGAAAAATCCTAGTTGCAAAAACTTCTTTGCTCCAGAAAAGTGCGACTTGAGTGAACAGAAGAGAAGGAGGACCAGTCCCCAGCACACAGACTAGCCAATTGCTGAGGCCGTCGATGATGACGTGGAGTTTGGCACTTCACCACCACCCCCATCTGCTCTCCTTCAGCCTCTGGGACACATGAGGTCCACTCTCAGCTTTCAAATCCTCAGCTTCCCCTTACAGGGTGGAGGTGACCCATGCACATACTTGAAATCTCCTTACCTCTCAGTAACTGAGCTTCCAGGTGCTCAACCCTCACCTCTATGGAGAAGCCGCTCTGCTTCTTGTGGGACACAGTGGGAAGGCCACACTCCACAACCCTGTGCTCAGATCCGGCACATGCCCGGGCACCACGCCTCTCCCACTCCACCACAGTCTGACGTGTTCAAAGTCTGACCCCAAGTGCCAAGTAGTTCTCACTTCCTGCTGTAGCATCCCAACTTCCTTCTCCTTGACTGTCCATTTTCATTTGACCTTCTAGCCCAAGGTAAAGGCGTTGTTGGCTTACAGATAGGCCCTCTGAACTACTGCGTGCACACACACAACAATTCCCTTTTCCATGACGTATCTGTCCACACAGCAGCCAGTCACCCTGTTATAACCTACATCAGACCCCACGTGCCATCCCTTAGCTCAAAATGTCCACAACCCCTGTTTTGTTCCAAGTAAAAGCCAATGTCCTTATCACAGCCTACAAGACCCTGCTCCACCTGGCCTCTTGTTAGGCCTCTGTCCTCGCCTCCCTTGCTCGGGCCACTCCGGACGTGCTGGCCTGCTGTGGCTCCCTGCACAGGCCACACTGCTCTGACGGTTCAACAACATTCGCTCTAGCAACTCCTTCTGCCTGGAACACTTTTCTCCCAAATGTCCTCCCGGTCTACGCGTTCCCACCCTGAACGCGTCCCATCTCGTCCAAATGTCCTCCCAGCTTGTTCCCTCTCCATGCCCTTGGGATGCCTTCTTTAGTCATTTTGTAACAGGGTGGTCCCAGGAAAAGGGGAAGTTCCCAAAAATCCTGGTTCCGCCCTAAGTGGGTGGAGCTGAGGATAAGAAGATTTCTGGAGAGAAGAG
>JAGFMF010011958.1:3982465-4093874 GCA_019455555.1 Galemys pyrenaicus
AGGTTTTGTATGTTTGTCTTAATGCGGCGGATGGCAGAACCCATTCAGAGAGGGCAGGCTTGGGGGTTCTGGGTGCTCCCCTCCCTGCCCTGTAACAATTTTACTTATAATGCAAACCTTCACCCATACTCCCATTTTCCTGCTTTGCTTTTCTCTATAATACTTATCACTCGTCAACAAACTTTCACTTATTCATTTTACTGACAGTCTTTCCTCACTAAAATATAAGCTCCCAATGGGCAGGAATTCGAGGCTGTTTTATTTACTACCATGTTCCTGGCTCTTAGAGCAGATACATCATACATATTTGTTAAGTGAAGAAAGGCCTCTTTTCTTAAACATAGTTTTGTCATTTATTGCCAGGTTCTCCATAGGATTGTATGCCATTTTACATTTCTAGCATCAATATAAAAATACCTATTTCACAACAAACTGACCAAGAACAAAGTATTTTATCAAACTAGTACATTTTTGGCCAAACTAATAGGTAAGAGAAAAAACCCTTCAATTCAGTAGAAATTTAATCACATTTTTGATCATGTGAATGATTTGCCTATCTTTTCAAGCATTTAGAGAATTTTCTTGTATCTTATGTTTCTAGGAATTTTATTTATAAGAATGCAATACAATATATTAATACAAGCACATGTGTATCTATTCCAATGTATACATTTTATAGCTACCACTTTCTGAGCCCTAACTACATCTCAGACACTGGATGAGATTCTCATGAAGCACTGACTTTACGAGTGTCTAATTCATTGAACTTTGCAGTGAGCCTGTGAGGAAAAAACTTGTCCTCATTATAAAGATGAGGAAACTGAACTTGCCCAAGTAAGTCAGCAAGGAAAAGACAAAGCAGGATCCAGTCTTCAAAACACCAAGTCTCATACTCTTTCTACCCATCGACAAGCTCTCTTGGTTCTCATGCCTCGTATGACCCCTGCCTGTTAGTAACCAGCCCACACACCCATGGCTTCCCCATCAGATCGCGTGTTCTTGGAGGCCATAGCAGTGTGTCCCTGTCTGTCTTCAGGATCTATGTCTATAGTGTAGTTCCTGGCGCCAAGTCAGTCTCAGTTACTCACTGTTGGAAATGCTAATTTTCTTTCCACCAGAGTTGATAGATCGTCAAGCACTTACTACTCTTTTCCTGGCAACTGGGACACATCTGATTCAGGGCAGACGGGAGAGAAGAAGCTTCCTGCTCGCTTTCATCTCCAGGAAGGAAGACAATCACAGACAGGCTCAGTGCAACACATGGGGACGGCCACTGTGGGGCCCAATGTGGGGGGCCAAGCAGACACAGAAACAGAGGTAGAAAGATGGGAAGTGAAGCCGCAGGAGAGGAGCTGAACTGTCCTTTGGAAAGGCTCAAAATCTGACTGTGTTTTTCCCTTTTCCATTCTTCCTTACTTCCCACATCCACAACCTACCCACTACATGCAGGTCAATTCAATTCACAGTAAACAACTCAGGCTTAATTCCTATGTGCTTCTGTCATTACCACTAGGCAAGTGGCCCTGGACTTAGGGTCCTCGATGCAAGGACCATTTGGTCAGCTCAGCCTGGGAGGGAGGAGGAGGGAAAAGTGGTTCATATCATGGGTTTTGGACAGATCTGGGTTCCAGGTCCAGACAAGTGAGATATTCCCTTATCTGTAAATAAAGATAGAGCAGTGTCTACTTTAGAGAGGCACTTGTATTAGTAAAAGAGTTTATATGGGCCAAGTATTCAGTGGGATGCACAGTAAGTGCTCAATGCATATTGAAAAACTACATGTGACTTGACTATTCCAGAGAGAGGCGCTCCCTGTGCAAGGCGCTGGGAAGCATCTTGGGGTCCAAAAGATACAGAGTTGCTTCAAGACACCTGAGTTCTCATACCCATTGTAACCCTAAGTGTCATCTACTCCCTATTCCAGGGTGTCCCAGAAGCTTTCTCCCACTATTCCTTCACCCAGACAGTAACCTGCTGCAAGAGGACTGGGACAGAGGACTGTAGCAGCCAGGAAGGGCAGCACAGGAGCAAGGTTCAGGATGGTTCTTAGCAGACGGGTCAGGGAAGGAGAGTCTTGGAGCCCTCGGTGGCTTTTCATACTTTATTTAGTAGAGGTGGCCAGGTACATGGCAGGCATGGGTGCCGGGGGTCTGGGAGGCCTGCCAGCATATCTCTCGCGGCTGCTTCTCTCTGCCGCTGCTGCTGCTGCTGTCAGGCCTGTTGGTTCTCTCGGTTCTGTTGGTCGGTCGGTCCTCGCAGTTCTGGCGTCCTCATGACGCCACCCATTTAAGCCCGTGTCCAACACAGGTGCGCCCACTTGCGCATGCCCACCTTGGAATGCTCGCAGCACCTCAGGTGTCCATCATCAGTGGTGGGAGGGTGGAAATACCTGATCAACCTTTACCCTACAAGGACCCTAACCCGGGCCCCTGAAAAGAGGATGCATCAAGAATCATGAGATCAGAGCAGTTATTTGACACCTGAATTGAAGAAATTTAAACTTAGATTTTAAAAACTATTAAATTTCATCAAATCCAGGAAGTCATAGATGGTATGCCACACCCATCATTTACATACCAATAAGAAAGAGAAAATGTTGCCAGCTAAACTGTAAAACACCACCTATTGTAAAATGCACCCAGATCTTAGAGAAATTAAAATTTAGGTGGAAATATATCCCTTAGAAACAACTGAATCAATAAAAGATATCAAACACAAGCAAATTGCCACTTTGTTTTCATTGTCAGGTGGAAGTGATAAATGACCTTTGGTTTCTCCTGTCTCATCATTCTCTGCAGTAACCTCAAGTGGAAGGCTGGATAAAAGTGCTTTGTGAGTTCTTTAGGGGAGACAGAGAAAAGTCTTACAAAAATATAGTGAAAAGCTGGCCTGAGCTGAGCTCCAAACTTAGGTCTTTCTGATCACAAAGTTCATGATGGAAATCACTAGACTACATTGTCCATCTGGAGAATTCCTTTAGTTTCATTCCCCAATGAGCACTAAAAGTCTGAAATACCAGCGTCACTGGGAAAAATAACACTGCAGCACAAGAATCATTTTTCTAGAAAGTAAGTCTTGGTGAGAGGAAGAAGAACAGGAAGGAGGTCCTGGGCAAAGCTGGGGAGACAGACCTTCAGAGAACAGGGGGTCTAACCAAAATAAGGAGGCTGGGTCCAGAGAATGCACGGTGGCCTACCAGGCAGTGTAGGAGTGGACATTTGGCCGGGATCACCTCCTGACTCACACAAGCCGCAGTCACAGCAGCAACAGCAGCATCTGCAATCCGGCCCAGAACGGGTATGTTTTTCAAGCTTTCAGTGAGTAGCATCTTCCACCTGGACAGCGACCCAGATGCAACTCATTCAGATTTACTGCTTACACATGGCAGTCATTAGGAAAGAATCTGCACAGTGATAGGCTGTTTTCCAAGAGTCCACCTAATGTCAATAGAACACTTGAAACCCTCGCTGAAAAACAACAGGGAAAGAGCTTCGGAACCAAAGCAAGATGGAGTCATGCTCCATGCAGCCGATGAAGACCCAAGCCCAGGGAAGGACACGTTCTAGGCTAGCTGGCTTCCAGTTTGAGTCTCCTTGGAGGGAAAAATGACACCACGTCATTATTAAGAGCAGCAAGTCACGTCGTAACCTTACTGTGTGCAACGGCAGCAAACAATAATAATTTTAAAACTGAGATTTTGAAAGGAAAGCCAGAGATCTAAATTGGGCTTGAAATCTTTGAATGGAAAACTTGTCACTGACAGGTGGTCTTTAAATATAGTAGTGGCTTTAAAGTGTTGGTGATCTTGGAAAACCAGGTAAAGTATTGGAGCTATTTGGAGAAAGCTAAAGTATTAGAAAAAATGGAGTGTTCATAGACCCGGTCTCTTAGATTTATACTGGTTGTGTGACCTTGGCCAAGTCATTTGACTTCTGAGTCTCAGTTTCTCCTGTGTACAATGGTGATCGCTAATAATAGTCTCGCTTACCTTGAGAGCTAGCTGTTGGTGTCAAATGGGATCAAACCAGTGAAAGCTGCGGTAAGCTCTGAAGGGAAACAAAGATAAGAGCCAACTTAATTAATTTTCTGACGGGTGTTACTGCCAAGCTATGAAGAAAACCACGCGTGTGTGTGTGTATGCGTGTGTGTGCTTGTTTGTGTCTAAGAGGCATACCTTGGGGGCTTACCTTCTCTAAGAAACAGCAGGGAATCTTCAGTAGGTAGCATCACTCCTCCCATTACTGGAGATGCAAATGGCATTCTTCTCTCTGGGGCTAACCTTTCAAGGCATTTAATTGATGGGAAAGTCAGCTGTATAGGGACTTGTGAAAGTTCCTCAGGATGATTCATACCCAGATGATTCAGTGATTGTTTTTGTATGGCTGCCTTGCTCTCTAGGGCTTCAGCCACATCCAGCTTGATTTGAATCTCATTCTCAGGAAGGCCCACTAGGCAATGACCACCCAGTTCAGAAAATAAAATGATGGTTGCCTGCTCCTCTATAGTCCCCCCTCTAAAGCACAGACCTCTCTTCTTCCAGGGTCTGAAGCCTTAATGTCTGAGATTGAAGTGCACCGAGGTATAAGAAACAGTGACAGAACTCTAAATACCAGACTCAGGCAACTCTCTCGGGGACTTTCCCTGCCGGCGCCCCAGACCCCGCTGGGAACTCCTTGCTCAGGTCTTAGTGTTGACAATTTCATTTATGGAAAACAAGTTTCCTGTATAGCTGATTCCTTATAGCTGGAAACTTCCCAATCACTCCAGCTATGTATTTTTCACATGCACTCCGTCCTGATAACCAGATTTCTTTTAGCGTCAGTTTCTTGTCGCTTATGCTGTTATTTATATGGTATAACACAAAGATAACATTTGAATTATTGCTCTTCGTAGGTGCCTTGTTGCTGCTTTTTGAGAAAATATTAGAATATAATCGAGCAGGCAAGGCAGGGATCTCGTCTTTATAATTCTCTTGGTACAATACTGCATAAGTGCTGGATAAAAGCTTTCTCATGATGCAACAGCTGAAAGGTTCCGCACAGCATTTTATTCATACCGGCAAAGTGAGCAACGGCTCACAGATGGAGAAATAAAACAGCAGAGAGGTGAAGTGACTTGCATGAAAACTGAAAGCCAATCAGAAACGGAGGCTTGGCTGTCTTTGCATTCTTCAGTTCAGAGTACTATTGTTTATTCATTCAGCCTAAAAAGCCACCACCTTAGATACCCAAGTTCTCTGGTCCTGCAAAATTTGGGTATAATGAAAAGCACTAAATAAATTGTGCTAGAAGGAAAATAGCCCTATAGATGACTCAGGTACATGTAGATCTCTTTCAAGCAAACATCAGAAAACCCTTCTGTAGGCAGGTACCCCACTGTCATCCCCCTCCCAAGACAATCATAACAATGGCATAGTGGTGTTTACATGACACTTCCCATCTTTGGACCCCAAGGTGGTTTATAATTAATTCTCTCTAACACTGATTTGTTTGCTTATAGAAAGGCAGCCAAGTAGCTTTTTCTTCATCAGGTAATTGACGACAAATTAGGCTATGCCCAATATCCCAAAGCAAGCCAACAAAATAACCAGAGCTCCCAAGTCACCCTTTAACATGAGACTCTAGCCCAATCACCCCTCCTCTCTTTAATATTCCAATACAGTGTAACTGACCATTCTTCCTACCTCCAGGTGTCAAGTAGAACAGGTGCTTGGGAAGGTAATGCATTCTGTTTAGACATTAAGTCTGACAGCATATTTGGATAAACAGTTAGTGGTGCAGCCAGGTAGATTAGGAGTATAAGAAAAAGTTCTAGAATAAAGACACAAATGTGTGACCCATTCACACACAGGCGACAGTGAAGAGGAGATTAAAAATCATGCTTTTTCATACAGGTCTCATGAGACTGACCATGTTTACTATGGTAACACTTCATTTCCAGTTCTTAGTGGTGAACATCAACGAGAAGTGGAATTATAGAAAGAAACAAACCAGGCCACAGGGTCAACTGCAAGAATCTACCAGCAGTCAATAATCCAAAAGGCCATGCCAACTGGGAGTGAATCCTTACCTCTCTACCAGCCCAAGTTCCTACCATTCTTTAAGGTGCATCTCAGGTTTTATATTCAATTTGCTTTTCCCCTTCATTTTTCTAAACAGAGGTACTCTCTCCCTTCTTTAAACTCCCAAACTTTTACATGTGTACCTTTGTGAAAGACATTGTAGTCTTACCAGGCTTGCAGGTATCAAGAAACTAAATGAGAATGCTATTTGTTTGTTATTTGAATATTCAGTCGATGTCATTTGAATGTTACTGCTTACTCAATATGTATTTACTGAATTCTTGTTACAGACTTCAGAACCTTCAAAATAGTAATAAATATGTTTCTTGAGAGAAAGTACCACAAGCAGTACCTCCTACAGAATAGGCCCCTGTGAATATATGTGGGGTAAAATTGAATTCAAAACCATCACTAGTGCTGGAAAAACAATTCAGTAAGAGGCAGAAGAACAGAGGAGTCCAGAGCGTGAGCTTCAGAGTCGGGGACCTAGGCTGAAACTCTAGGTGGGTCATTTTTAGCTTTGCCAGACAAGTTCCTTAGCCTCAGTTTCCTTAACTGTGAACAGGAACAGCAATATTTCCCTCCCTGGGATAATGCAAAGATTAAATATGTGGGGAACTGGAAGCACTAAGCATAGTACTCAGCACAGAGTAAATGCCCATCAACACTAGCTGTTGTTGTTTTTATTACCCTTTGTGTGTATCTTAACAAGTGGGTCGGCAGAGTCATTTATTCCAGGAAGGACGATGATTGTTACAGCAAAAGGAATTGCACTGCTGGCACACCTAATTGGCAGCTTCTAGTGTACTTGTTCAAAATGGCAAGGTTAGAGTTCTCTTCTTAGGGTCAGAAGGCACTGCTGGGCACCAGTATTCTTTCCAACACAGCAATTCAACCCAGTAGTAGTTATCCTTGTCGGTAACTTGTGTGTGCTGTTGTTTTCCACACTTCACAAAAGCTGGGAGTCCCCAAAGAAATAAACTGTAGAGGTTATTCAGGCGTGGCTGTTTCATCTCCCTTCTCCCAGAAATCCCCTGCTGAAAACAAGGGTTCAAGTTCATGGCAGGACCCTGGATATGCTCTCTATATTGTTCTCTCTGAAGGGATGACCCTCCTCTGAGATGCCCGCGTGTGGACTGTCCAGGACACTATAAGTCTTGTAGATTCAGGCAAGTTGTCCCTGGCCTTGAATGATTCGAGAACTTAACAATCAAATGCCCACCCACTGAGCTGCTCATCAGTGCTTCTGTATGTGTCCAAGACAGTTCCCACCCCAGGGTCCGTTAAAAAGCAAATGTCCACTTTATACATGGGATGCCCATTTGCAGACTGAAGAAGCCAAAGGTCTATGTGCTGGAGACCAAGCACTGGTGTCCAAGATCCAAAGTCAAACGGTAGAGTTGGGAATCCAACTCCTTTTCTGACTCAACACACTAGCTTTCTTAATACGTGCTGGCTGAATACAAGCATCTGTGCTATGTATGGCCAGGTATTTAGAAAAGTCACTAGCTCGCTAACCTTGTCACTATTTTAACTTCTACTCAAGCATGGTAAGATCACCCACCACTAACCTTTTTAAATATGTATTTTATTTTTACTTTTGATTTCAAAAATGTTTACTGGAGAATTTGGAAAACTAAGTATTCAGAGAATGAAATTATTGCAAATGTACTCATTGAAAAGACTTGATGTTAACACTCTAATGTACATCCTTATAGATTTTCCAGGATATACTATATCCTTAGCTATTCACATATGAGGTGTAAATAGTTTTATAAAATTGGAATCATATCATAGATAATATTCTATAATACAGTTTTCCATTGGGGCCTCCCTGCTGGCATAATGGGTTAAGTAACACGCTATGAAGCAAACCACCGCCACTGCAGCACAACTTCCAATACTGACTGCCACTGGGAGAGGTGACCCACATGGTATGGCAGACCTCCTATATCGCCTGCTGCTGTCCTCAGCAGTGTGTTTCATTCAATCTGCCTGTTCTATTCCCCACTCTGTCTTTGGTGAATCCTCTCACCCCCCACACCTCTGGCCTGTACCCTAGTGCTTGTGTGCATAAATAAATAAATCTTTAAAAAGATACATGGTTTTTCACTGAACTATCCAGTTCGACATGTTCCCATCCATTAAATATCCTTCCAAATTGCCATTTAACATCTCCATGATGTCCCACCACATGGATGCATCCTAATGTATTCAACTAATCCCCTAGAGGTTGAAGAAAAGGGGAGAGAAATTACATTATTTTAAGTGGGACGCTATTATGACGAGGACTACAATTAAATCCTTGTAAGTCGTCTTTGTGTGCATTTCTGATTATTTCTGTAAGATAAAATCCTATGGGATTGTTTAACCAAAAGGAATGAATATTTTTAGGTGGTATATTTCCCAAGCCCTCCTCCCAAGTGGGTGCAGCTACTGACACCATCTAGTAGGTCTGCAAGCCCTGGCAGATCTGCCTCCAAAGTATCATCCATTGTTCCAGCCGACAAGCTGGAGCCATCTCGTGCCAAGTGTGTGCGTCTTCCCTTGCTGCTGGCACCTGGTCCCAGTATTCATCCCTCTTATCTCACTGGCCTCACAGCTAGTCTCTCACTCTTGGCTGAGTCCATTTACTAAGAAGGCAAAATGACCCCTCAAAAATAAAAACCATGTCACCTTCTCCCACTCTCCAACAGTCATGGTGTACCCCCTGCCTGCTCCTCCACCTCCTCCCTGCCACGCCCCAGTCATTGACTGTGCATCAGCCTTGCTCTTATTCTGACACACACTCCAAGCCTGTCCTGCCCCATGGCCTTTGAACTTATAAGTCCCTCTCCCAGAAGTTTTTTTCACTTTCTATGCAAGCCTAGCCCATGTTCCCAGAGGGGCCCTCCCTAACCACCAACTTAAAGCAGCTCCCCCCTGCAGTCATTTCTCCTGTCACTTTGCTGTATCGCTTACCTTCCTTTCCCCTAGCACCCGCCATATGAACCTACTTTATTGATTGCTTGCTTCTGCTTCTTTTTTCTCCTCCTTCCCCTCCCATCCCACACCAAAAATCTAAGTGTGCTCACTCATGGCTGCACCAACAGTGCCGACCACAGCACCCAGCCCAGAGTGTACTCCCAGTAAATACTTGCTGAATAAATGAATGCAAAGCAAAGAGCAATTCAAGTACTGCCCTAACCAAGCATAATGTTATGTTAGAGCTAAATATAATGTCAAGCAGATCACTGGCTGCCTTCCAGAAACAAGGGAAAAAGACAAGAGACACATAAACCATTGAGCCAAGCCTGGTGGGTAACAGCAGAACCCCTCTCTCAACTGTGATTCCCCACCTGCCTTAGACAAATCTAGCAGAACATGGCCAGGCATTACATGCAGGTTTTTTACACTAGAAAGTCTCTGTCCTTTAGAAAGTCACCTCAAAAGGAAAAGAAAATTTTACCATAAGAAATTACAACATGTATAAAAACACCTGATGGTATAGGCTCAGCTCTTCTCTCGTTAGAACTGTTTAAGCTGTCTAGTTCAATAAAACCCAGACAGGTTATCACAGCTGTTTTTCAGGATTTCAAGAACCAGTATGTTACTATAAACAAGAATATTTGGGAATGTGCATATGCGACCTCTGGATCGCAGTCACGCAGCGGAGATGTATACAGCCATCCTTCCTCCTGGGCGGGCAGACACAAAGCACACGCTGCCTGCCATGAGCTCTCTCCAGGGAGCCAGCCTGCCATCTGGACCTGCGTGGACACATTTAGTCCTCTCCAAAGCATTGCATCCCCAACTGTATGCATCAGAAACCAGGGTTCAGAGGCTGGGAGGCTTCCCCAAGACCACAAGTCAAAGGGGTCACATAAGGATCCCAACACCTACCTCTCTGACTCCATCTTGCTTTTTGCAAAATGGCCCTGATGACCCAGAACACATTCGGTTTGAGAGCTGGGGTGGCCCAATTACTACCGGCTCCCTAGCTCATGCTGATTCTGGAGGCAAGAAGCAAAGAAAACTTTCCTTAGCCTCTGAAGGGCAATGGATCCTTCCTAGAGCCACGAACAGCTTCACTCCCTGTGTGTCTCCAAAAGGGACAGTGTCTGGAGTTTACCCCACTCAGAAGTAACTCTTCAAGGGCAGCCACTCTCCCGGGCTCCAGAGTCCTGGGTCAGCAGACCAAGCAGCTGTCTTTCCTCTCTCCCAGGGCCTGGCCTGATTGACACAGCCTCACAACTTCCTTTTCAGATCTGACAAAGCCCACAGAGCATGTGAAAGGACTGTTTCCTGGGTTTCAGGTGATCCAAAGAGAAACCTCCTCAGCATTAGAAAGACTGATTTCTCTGTCTAATTCGCATCATCAAGAAAGGATAAAGCCAAGTCAGTTCTGGGCAAGAAAGCAAGAGGTCTCCCCCTGGAAGCCTGACAGGAAATGCTGGACACAAGAAATATTTGACCATTTCTATTTACAACCCAAGAGAGTGGCACAAGACTCAAAAATAGTTGATTCTGTATTTTTTTAAATGAATGAGTGACAACAATAAAACCGAATGCCTGGTTTCCGGTTGGCCAGGGAAACTGTAGGGAAGAAGCATTTCCTGAGTTGACTAAGCAGCCTTATTTGTTGGTCTCTACATCAGCGAGACCCTCTGAATGGACGATAAAGTGACAGCAGAAAAGGAGCAAATGCTTTTTCTGATATCACACCAAAAAATAGCAGTTGAGTCAGGACCAAAACGCATGGAAGGCTGAAGGGACGGAAGAATGTGAAGGTCAACCGTTTTACCTTGGCCTGCCAGCCCGGAGGTCCTGCACGCCCCAGGAATGCACGAGGGCAGCCTGCTGCTGAGGGGGCTGCACCCGGCCCCAATAACCACCATATCTGCGCTTGGTCTAACCAGGCAGAGCAACTCAGGAAACGGGATCCCGCCAGGCTGAATCTTCATAGTTTAGTCGGGTGCACATTTCCCGGATCCAATTCCGCCTAGGCTCAAACTCGAGCCTTCTTCCAGCATGTCAAGCACACACATGCACATCACAGATTTAAAACCAGCAGCCTCCCATCCCCACGCTGAGGGTCTTGTTCTGAAAAGGCATTTCTGAGACTGAAACACTGAAACATCGACAAGTACAGTCCGGGCTGCTAGCCTGTGGTCAGCAGCTGACCGATGTCAGAACCCAAAGTGAAATGACCAGCTGATACGTGGACCTCCCTCCTCTCCCTCCCCTCCCCTCCCCTCCCCCTTTTTTGGTTGTTCTAACAAAAGAGATCTCCTTAAATATATTTCATGTATTGCAGTAGCCTGGACATCAAATGTTTCCCAGAGTGAAATTAAATATAGCATTTTATTTGGAACAAGCCAGCCTAACTCAATTTTCCTTCCCAGCAATGCCACAGAGAGACCTTCCATTTGGCAGCTGAAAGATGTGCTCGGCTCTGAGCTGGACTTAGGTGGGACTCCTTTCCACCATCCTGAGATGCCGTCTGTTTTCTCTGCCCTGATCGAGTACTTCAGGATTCAGTCCCCCCATGGACTGTCTTTAGGGAAAAATGCTCCTCTCCTCCCAAGAAAGCCTCTCCCAGCTCACGGAGAACTTGGTTCTGTGCCACTGGAAATTAGCCTCCTAGAAAGAGTTTGCCAAGAAGCATTTGCCCTCTGCGCGCGCCTCACATCTGGGCTGCTACTGCACTTCGTGTTGTTAGGTGTTGATATTTAACCTAACAAGACCATGGTAGAGCCCAGCAGACTGGGAATCTCATTGTCACCAAATGTCTCTGGACACCCATCTCACCCCAGGACTCTGCATCATCTCAGGTACTTAAAGGTTATGGGGAAGCAAAGGTTGTAAGAGCAGGCAGGGTATAGGGACCTTGACACTTGAAAGGCTAATGTGCTTTCTAGATGCAGCAACTGAGACTCTCCCCCCCCAAAAAAAAAAAAACAAAACTAAACAGTGGTTTTCCCAGTGTCACAGTCCTAGGCAGAAGCCACAGCAATTTCCTCCATCTCAAACCAGGTCTTCTCTCCACCCTCTTGCATACACTTAGACCAGAGTAACGAGTAAAAAGCAGAGGCTTGTAACAAGTATGGGGTGCTATTGGAGGTCCCCAGTGATTCTTCACTGACAGCTACCACTTCCTGAACGCCTGAGTGGTACCTGGCATCTCTTATCTTTAATTTACAAAATAGCCCTGAAGAGTGGAGATTTAAGCTCAAGTCAGGTCCAAGGTCACACTGATCCTGAATGTAACAGCTGCAATCTGAACCCAGTTTGTATCTGAGTCCAAACCCAACCGAACTGTACTGTATATATCACTTCTCTGGCCCACCTCTGAAATCCAGCCACCTCTAAGAAAAGGCTATTAAACCAAAGCAAGTCCAAATGAAAGGCCAACTTGCAAAGCCTAGTTTGCAAAGTTGTATATAAAGATCTAAAGTATGCTCATGTGTGTGTCTCTGTATTTGTGTGTTTACACAAAGAGAGAAAAAGGAACCTATCAAAATACCAAGTGTGAATTTTAAATGTTCTTTCTTATAAATTTCTGTTTTTTCAAAACATCAAAACAAACAGATGATTCTTACTAATCTGAAATTAAAATTTTTAATTGTGGCAGAATGCAAATAACATAAAATGTACCATCTTAATCATTTCCAAGTGAACAATACATGGGGATTAAGCACATTCATATTACTGTGGAATCATCACCTCTACCTATCTCCAGAACATTTTCATCTTACAAATCAAACACTCCACACCCAATAAACAATTAATCACCCCCAAAACCCTGGGATCTCACATTCTACTTCTTATCTCTATGAATTTGACTCTTCTTGGAACTTCATATGAATAGAATTATAAGGTATCTGTCCTTCTCTTTCTGACTTATTTCACCTAGTGTAAAGTCCTCAAGGTTCATCCATGTGGTATCAAGTGTCTTCCTCTTTAAAGCTGAATTATCTTCCACTGTGTAGAGGGACTACATTTTGCTTATTTCATTCATTGGTCAGTGGGCACTTGGGTTGCTTCCACTTTTTAGCTATTATGAATAATGCTGCTATGAAAATAAGCAAACAAATAGTTTTTGTAAGCACCCACACTTCTTAAATCTTGAAGCATATTTTCAGAATGTGCCACTGATAATTAAAATCAAACTACAGCTTCTACTGACCCCAGTCTGGGAAGCACAGCAAGTGTATGCTGGGTCCCCACATTCTACCCTCCACCTTAGAGTCCTCTAAACCATCCCTAACAGGTATTAGAATCCCCCAGGCATGCTTTTTAAAAATGCTGATGTCCAGGCCCCACTGGAAGCCTCTAAATCTGAATCTCTGGATTGAGCAGAGGAACTGGATTTTTTAATACCCACCTTCCCCACCCCACCCCCCCACCCGCCCGCAAGACTGTTCTGCAGATGAAGTGAAAATCACTGGTCTAAATTCTCGGGGCGGGGGAGGGGGGAGCATATTTTTCTTATTATCTAAGAAATCTCTGCCTTGTGAATAACATTCTCCTTTCCTCCTATCAGAAACGAAAAGGATTTGATAACCAGTCAATTACCCTAGTTGTTTGACTGATTATATTTCGACTGAGAAACATTCACTCTAGAGCATTACCTCCTCCAGTTTAAGCCTTTTATCTCTAATTGTGCAATAAGAGCCTGCTTCTTTCTTGGAAGGAATGTTGATATGAGTAAGCAGGTAGGGAAGTCTTTCAAGGCCCACTCAGTCCTCAAGGCAGTTTATAATCTAGTCCTTTTGAGACAGCAGGGACAGTATGGGGGCCCCAGCTTCTTTCCAGGGCAGGAAGGAGGCTTCTAAGCAGGCCATTCCCTAGACTCGAGAGAGAAGGTGACAGGACTGTGGCTTACCTTCTTACACCTCCTACCTTCAAATACCCCCAGCTCTGGCCTCACCTCCCTCTCACCCAAAACTTGGGTGTATTTCATTTGGTGCATTTGGTGTGTTTAGCCAGTTCTGAATTTGACACTTTCCCTCTGCAAACAACACCCTAGAGTGCATCTCTGTGCAGCCACGCTCTGGATACTGAGTTCTGGATCATAAAGGGTTAAATGGGAGGGCAGCGCTGAGCCTTCAACAAGAGCATGAGTCGCCAGCATCTTTGTCAGAACCTTCACAAACAAAGGTAGACATGATACGGGCAACAGCAGGACACGATCTTCTCCTCCAGTGGGCAGACCTGGTCTTTGAGTTTCCTCATCACAACTTGGGCTCTTCTTTCTCTTTGGGGAGAGTCCTCCAAATGGGCTATCCCAAGCCATTCATTGTACAGTCATAACAGCATCTCCATGTTTTCCGAGACTGGGACATTCGGGACTTGAGATCATCCCCTTGCATCTTAGGCAATGGGACAACCCAAGATTATAACAGGCAGGTCAACTCCGTTCCCAGGGGCTGGCTCTCCATCCATGTGAAATGCTAGTATAGTAGGGTAAGAGAGTCATACTGTTGGGGGACAGGTGCCAGGAAGAGACCAGAGAGAGCTGGATGAGCCAGGGTGGGCTACAGAGAGAAGGCAGATTGTGAGGTGGCCTAGCAGAGGGAGTGGTGGATGGATAGGATCTAACCAGGCCGTGGGGAGGGGACAGGGGCAGGACCTGCCTGGGTGTAACAGAGGAGCAGGCCCAGCTCTGAACTCTTCTCCTGTCCTCTCAAGCCAGCTGGCCCCAGAAAGCCACGAGCAATCAGGTTACCAGGCTCTCAGTGCCACATGGATTATCGGAATCTATCCTAATAAGTGAACAAGCTCATGGAAAGGGAGGGCAGAGGAAGTGTGAAGGATAAAGAAAATGAAGACTGAAGCTCTGAATAATGCAACAGAACACCTACAAATAGCAGAAGATTAAAGCTGAAGCACGGAAACTCAGACGGGCCTGCCTGACATAGTTCTGAACAGGGAAGGCAAAATACACGGCCAAGCATGGATTTATCTATCAGTCTTGCTTAGCAAATGTTTGCTAAACACCTACTGTGCATCCACAATTATTCAGACCCAGGTTACCTCCCGGTGTTTATGCCCCATTCCTCCTGGCTTCCCACCCACAGGGGGTTCGGGTACAGACCCAGAGGGCATACTTCTGCAACCAAAGAGCAAAAGGGGGGCGGGGGCGCAGCACCTGAACCTGTTTTTTCCCTCTTCTTCAGTTCCTCATTCAGGCAGGAGTGAGACAGTCCTGCACATTTCATACATAAAAAACAGAAGCATAGACTCGAAGGGAGTTCAAACAAACCACACACATCAATAAAAAGTGTTTGCTAAGAGAAGCTTCTGCCCATGGATTAACACTAGGCCTGCAGGGAAGACGGGAAGGAGAGCGTGGCATGGTGAGAGCTGTTTAATGAAGCCATCCCTAAACTAAAATTTACGGTCACTCTCGGGAGTCACCTCTTGCAACCCCTGCCTGACTGGAGGGTCATTTTTTTTTTTTTTTAGCGTATTTACATAAGAGAAGGAGCCTAGTGTGACGGAAAGGCGTAGCAATACAGACAGACTTTGGTCCAGATCACGGCTCAGGGACATTTTTAGCTCTGTGACTTTGTGTTTCAGTTTTATAACAGGCGAATACAAAACTGGCTTAGGGATTAAAAAGAATCCTGATATTATTTGCCCAGTGGTGATCATAGATCACGAGTACTATTAACTTATTACCAGGAGGTAGGCTTTCCTACGCTATATCACAGTTATGCACATACTTATTTACCTGGAAAAAACTCAAAAGTTGTCTGTTGATGTTGAGTGAGGCTACTTTCAATCACTGCACATTATGCAGGGCAGGTTCCCAGCTATACGGCCCAATGGGAAAAAAACAGAATAGGCGTCAGGGTGTAAAGGAACACACGTGTGTGTGCACGGTACAGAAGTCGCTACATGGCAAGGCCCTGGGAGACGGGGAGGAAGAAGGGAGGATTTTCACCATCTACCTGTCCCTGTATTTTTGATTTGGTAGACATGATTATGCTACTTTTTAAAAAGAATCATTTACTTAAAGAACTGTTACGCTGGGCCTTTGTGGCGGTGCAGCAGGTTGAGCGCCACACTGTGAAGCATCTGCAGCACAGCAGCACGAGTTCGATCCCTGGTCAGGGAGGGGACCCACAGGGCGCAGCAGACCTCTCCTGCCTCGCCAGATGCTCCCCTCAGCTGTGTGCTTCAGTCGATCTGCCTGTTCTGCTCCTTACTCTGTCCCTGGTGAATCCTCTCACCTCCTGCAACTCTGGCCTGTACCCCAACTCTTGTATGCATAAATAAAATATTTTAAAAAAAAACCAAACTTATTCTGAGGGAAAAAGGAAAGAAATTACCAGGCTCTGAAAACTTTGCATCAGCTGGTGGGAGTGAAGAGTGATGATGTTCTTTCTTGGCCCAATGGGAGGCAGTTGCAGGGACCCCGTGTCCCAAGAAAGAGCACAGCACGGCCATGCAGAGGGGCACATCTGAGTCCTTGCTCACAACGGGGCCGTGGGTGCCAACCTCAAGATGAGCATGGCAGTGAGAGCCACCTCCCTGGAGAGGACACTTCGTAATGCCTGTGATGCCCTGGTTCACACAGCACCTCCAACTAAGGGCTGCCAAGTGCTTATGCACCTTCCCAGGCCACCCAGTCGCCCTCAGGAGAAGGGAGCAGCTCTCTATAGCAGTCAAGACCAGCACCCCGAGGGGTGCACCGCCGGACTCACTGGCCCCTAGGCTTTGAGCCTCGTCCACCAGTTCCACTGATCCTGGACAGTTGCTGCATCGCCCTATGCCTCAGTCTCCTCCTTTGGGATTTGAGAATAATGACAATACCTATTTCTTAAGATTCGTGTGAAGGTGAAATAATGACCAGATAATAACTAACCCGTATAGAACTATTACATTCAACCAGACCTGGATTTCCCTTAATTCCCATGTGAAGAAACTGAGTCACAGAGCAGGCCAGCAAGCCCCCATGTGGTAGGTTTGCGAGTAGCAGCCCAGAGCACTCATTACTCCTCCATCAACCGACACCGAGGCCTTCTGGAGGTGAAGAAACAGAGGCACAGAGGGGCTACAGCTCTGCATGCTCTTTCTCGAATGTTAAGGCCATGGATGGCGACCTGTAGCTCTGCAGGTCTGGGAAAGCGGGGCAAACAGATGGAGCCGCATGACCAGTGTTCATGAGCACTGAGGGGGCAGGCTGCAGCTCCCCGGTGGAGCCCCTGTTCCCTGCAAGGCCAGCAGCAAATCTTCAGAACTCGAGATTCAGAGTCTTGCTGGCCACTGCAGAAAAGGTGCCCCCAAAATCTGCTTGAACCCCAAGGTGCCCGGAACATGACAAACTGGTCATTATCCAATAGCTGTTGACTGCCACTAAAAAACGCAAAGGGGGTGTCCTGGAGGGAGGAGGGGTGCTACGTGAAGCCAGCAGGCCTATCTGTATCTAGAGAATAAGTTAGGAATGTGTACGCAAAACTCTACATCCCTCGACAGCTGCCTCTATGCCTTTCATTTTGTGGGCAGGGCCTGGGAGGCACTTGGAGAAGAAGCGAGTCTAGCGTTTAGCCTCCGATGGCCGGAAAGATAGCTCCATGCAGAGTCTGTCACAGAGCACCGGGTAAAACAGACACACTGAGAGCTTCACTCATTAACATTGGCGTTGCCATGACAATGAGCTGTTGCCAGGTAGCAGCGAACTAGGAGAAGAGTGAGAATTAGCAAAGCCTAAAAATAAAGCCGTTATGTTTCTTCCCCCGTCTAGATGTCCATGTGTAACAGGCAATAACCTCACCTCCTCCTCACCCCAGCCCTGCTCCCCAGCAGCCGGCTCTGCTGCTCCCAGGCCTGGAAGCCACCATCAGGAGCGCCCCCTGTGCAGAGGGCATGGAGCTCCAGGCAGCAAGGAAGAGGGCCCCTGGGGTGGGTGATGGCTCCACGCTGAGGCCTCCCAACAAAAAGCTGGGAGGGATTTTTTTTTCCCTTAGGAAGTTGTTGACCTTGAAGGTGAACCTGGACTCTAGAGGAAGCAGGGTCACTCCAGCTGTCAGATATTCACCCAACACCCCACTCCTAAGGGACCAGTTTTCTCTTGGGAAAGACTTCATCGGACCCAAGCTCCAGAGAGGTCCTGTGGGAGTCAGGAGCCCAGCCCGGGGAGGCATAGGCAGTTCATGGCTTCTTTTATAACTACAAGACCACCAGAAGAGCTGTCATGATGCTAATTCAAAAAAACAAAATGACATTGTGCAAAAAAACCATTGAGCAATCTGCAAACATCTCCGGGGGAGGCAAGGAAATTGTCTTCAGAGCCCCCAGGGCCATTCTGACATCACAGGAGGAAGTGCCTTATACCTGCCTGGCTCTCCCACTACACTCAGCTTGGTGAGGCAGGAATCATGTCTGACCATCCACCCTCCTAACTCAGCAGCCACCGTCATCCCAGGCACAAGTCAGTGTTCGAGAAACACACAGCAGAAAGGGAGGGCGTAAGGGAGGGAGCCGACTCAAACATCACAGAGCTGACACTCTGAGTAAACAGCCAAGACATTAACGGCAATAATACCTGACCTAGATAAAATACCTCCTTTCTAAAATTCTAAGCTCTGCATTCTAAGAACTAAATCCCATTCCATATCCAGGTCTCTATTCTCAACATAAATGATTTATCATTTGTACAGGTGTGTCATGCTTTTAGCACATCAGATCACTTAAAATCCAGAATTTGAGGGGGCATCATTTCTTTTACAACTAATCATAAAATATCTTCAAATATTGACTTGTCCGACTTCTTTGAAGTATAATTTGTTTAATACAAAGTGTATGTGGGTCAGTTGTATGTACACTTTGAATGCAACAGCAGCAACAACTGAATTCCTAGTTTCCTTGCTTGCTGCCATACTTATTCTTGAATTCTCCCTACACTGATGCAGCAAATGCAAATAGTAGCTATTTTTAATATCAGTACAAGAAATACATAGTTAGGAAGGTAATTATTCTTCTCACCATCACTCCATAAAAATACAGAACCCAGGGCCTCCCTGGTGGTGCAAAAGGTTGAGCTCCGCACTGTGGGGCTTCTGCAACCATTGCAGCGCAATTTCGATCCCCGGTCAGGGAGGGGACCCACATGGCACAGCAGGCCTCTCCTGCCTCGCCCGCTGCTCCCCTCAGCAGTGTGTTTCAGTCCATCTGCCTGTTCTGCTCCCCACTCTGTCTCTGGTGAATCCTCTCACCCCCTGACACACACACACACCTCTGGCCTGTACCCCAGCTCTTGTATGCATAAATAAATAAAATCTTTTAAAAATATATAGAACCCAGAACAAAATATAAATTATTTCTTGGTTCTTCAACTATTCTGGATTATCCAGCCATTAATCCAAATGCCAATTCCTGTCTCTGGTCCTCCGAGATTGGATAAATAATCTAAAAGAAGCACAGACTGAATGACAAGTAAAAGAAGAAACAGAACAAGTAAGAATTGGACAGCAAGCCCTAGGGATGGTCCTCCCAAACCCCAGCCTTTGGGTAAGACCAAAGGTGTTTGGATTGATTTATGCTCTTGAGAGCATTAGAATCAGCTAGCGGAGTCCTAATGAGTAAGTCCCAGAGATACAGAAGACTACAAGCCATATTTCAACAAGCCTCCACAGAGGCTCATAATTTTACAAAAACACAGCAACCATAGCCATCAAGTTTGCTTTTAGCATTGTCTCTCAAGAAGTTGAAGTTCATAGACACATTGATTCTCTACCAAAATAGGACATCCCCAAACCTCTACCAAGGGTCATAAGTTCACAAACCTGAGGTTCTCGTGATCAGGCACAATCCAGACCCATCTGGCAATGCTGATGGAGCTTACTGACTACAAGGCTAAGAAAGTGGGGGAGCATCCTGGAAACTACAGAACCCCAAGTTATATATGGCCTTGACCTGATGGACTTGGGAGGATCCCTCATTCAACAAGATCTGCCTGACTGTCCTCACCTCTGAAGTCGAGGGCACCTGGAATCTCGGGTTTTGGGTGGGCCCTTCATTTGGTGGTGAAGCAAACAGAAAGATCAGGCCTGACACTTACCATGGAATGGGGTTTTGTTGAAAGTTTTATAGTCCTTTCTGATAAAACGTGCCCCACGAGGTAGCTCTTATCTTTACCACACAAAACCACTGTGATATATTAATTCCCAGTCTGTTCTCATCACCCATCCATATACATCCCCCCTTCTTTATAACACTAAATACCCAGTCCCAGCTGCAGATTCCACAGAAAAGGGGCTTCTAAAAAGGCAGAGATGACATTGCACTGGCTTCAGTCTACCTCAGGTGCAGCTTCCTGCACAGTTCTGGACATGGAACAGGTGATCCAGAAATAGATATTGAAATAGTGAATGACTGAATAAATAAATATAGGTCTTTTTTTTCTAATACACTTTGATTAATGGAGCACTTCCAGAGGTAGAAATTCACGCCCAAGTTCTCTGAGATTCCAGCCTAAGGCCAATCATGCTGACTTTGAGATCAAAGATACTACACCCAATGTCAGTGTCAGCCCCCTGAGGACTAGGTAGAAGTACACCTCCACCCTTGAGTCACTCACCTCCACCAATTCCCCAGACTTCAGAGTGGAAGTAGCACCACCTACCCTGGATTCCTCAGAGGAAAGAGAAAGTGAGGCAAACACCTAGATGCTCTCAAACAAAGGTGGCAGAAATTCTAAAGCTGTTGTGTTAGCACTGTCATCTCCATCCCACAGATACGATACACTATTTCAGGTCACCACCTCATCCTAACCCAACCTCAACTCCTAACTTTGTAGAGTTCATATTCCATCATGGTCCTGGTAAAAGAAATCTCCAACGATGACCCCAATGAAGCTATTGAAACATAGGCAGACCCCAACGCTGCACTAGCCCCCCAGATGTTCTGTTGCAACAGCAGTCAGATAAAGATAAAAATCACACCAAGTTGAAGACAAGACTCCTCTCCAGCCCTTCCCTCCTTCCTCCAGCAGATAAACTTGTTTTCTTACTTTGCATTTGCCATTTTTAGAAACAGGTTGAAAGTAAATGCAACCCTCTCCTGGAGAGGATAGAGCACCAGTGTCTCTCCTCTCCTCTCCCCTCCTTTCTCCTCTCCACCTCTTCCCCTCCCTTCCCTCCATCCCTTTTTTTCTCTCTCCCTATCTTCTCTCTCTTCTCTCTGGCATATGTTACTAAATTTTATATAGCTTGACTTGCTGCCTCCCTGATACGAGCTGCTCATATACAACATAACCAGACACACATTTTAAAGAATATGCGGCACTTAAAATAACTAGGTCTTAAACCTTCTGATTTAAGTTGGGATTTGATTGGGGGACAGAATGGGTCCTGGCTTTTTGAGAAAGAAAGGCAATTACCATGTTAAAGAAATGCATGAGGAACCTTTCAGAAGACCGCTGACTTAAATGCAGAAAAATCAAAATTGCCTTTGCCCCACTGACCTCTTGGGAAGAGGCCTGGGGTGTCCATCCTTCCGTGGATGGTTTCCAGAGGTATGTTTTCTTAAGTTCAAGATGGTATTTTAAACTTCAGTTCCTAAAATTGTATTTGGAAGGTACAATGGGGGATTCTTTATTCTTGGCCAAATAACTACTAACAGGGCAATGTGTGGTAGTGGTGGTAGCAGCCAGTTAAGAACCTTATAAAACACCCAAACTACAGAGCACCAAGAAACGTGCTCACTTGCTCGCTCTCTCTTACACACACACACACACACACACACACACACACACACACAGATGGAACACCATTTGTCTTCTGAAAGCCACTGAATTTCAGGCACAAAATGACTCCTCCCAGTGAATTTCTTATTTTTACAACCAGAACAGACCACTTCCGACTGTTTTGTTAATCTGTTTATTCATGAGGATCGTTGGTTTTTGTGTTACTTTGGTTTCCTTTCAAGCTGAACTGATTTATAGAGAGGATGCTTACAAATTTTTTAAAGGTGTTTGATTACTGTTTGTAGAAAAACAATTCTAATAATCACATACCTCATCCAAAAGCAAGACGTGCATGTGGCTTGGGATGATTGCTGGCTTCTTACTAGAAGGCCTGAGGGAGCCACCAGCCAGGAGAGAGGTGTGGGGCTCTGGATCCCCCCACTGTGCGCCAGAGACCTTCTGCTTACTGGATGTGGAGGGGCCAGGGGTTGGGGGCCAGGGGCCAGTAACTAGTATGTCTATTGGGGGTATACAGGGTCTGTACCCTTCGGTTAAGATGGGTGGAACCTCAGAGAAAAACAAGGCATTTGTTAGGGGGTAAAATATATTTTCAGGGATGGAGTGAGGAAGGGCAGGGAACCTGTAGCCATGGCCTGATTGGCTTACCTACTTCCAGAGCTCTAATTTGGGCTGACTTTCAGCTACTAAGTAAGAGAAGTATATACTAAATTATGACATATGAACACACTTTGTATTGATTGGTAAAGAACCACTGCCCTGAGTTTCCCAAATAACCCCCGCCACCCAGACCCCCTTCCTCCAACAGCAAACAGAGGGTCTACAGCTGGCAGGGCACCGCACCGCCAACCCTGGCCAGTGACATCCATCGCAATGAGAACTACAGGCCAGCTATTAATGAGCTGTCCAGGTCACGATCTTGCCCTCGACCATCTCAGCTAGCACAGTACCCTAGCCAAAACCATGGCGATATCAGAAACACTCATCCTCTCTGTCCCTGTCTATGAACACATCGTAACTTCTGCCTTAAATAATGGGCTGTGTGTGTGTGAGTGTTTAAATGTGCGTGTCTTCTCATTCTTCTTAAAGAGATCTGAGACTGTTTTGTTTATTTCCCTAATACTTGACACTTAACATAGTACTCATCATCATAGATATATAAAGAATGATCATCAGAACAAACGTTTAACGTCTGAAATTCAGGGTCTCCCTGGTGGTGCAGCAGGTTGAACACCACACCGTGAAGTATCCGAGGCACAACAGTGCGAGTTTGATCCCCGGCCAGGGCGGGGACCCACCTGGCACAGCAGACCTCTCCTGCCTCGCCCGCTGCTCCCCTCAGCAGTGTGTTTCAGTCCATCTGCCTGTTCTGCTCCCCACTCTGTCTCTGGTGAATCCTCTCACCTCCCGCACCTCTGGCCTGTACCCCAGTTCTTGTGTGCATAAATAAACTCTAAAAATTTTTTTAAAAATAAAGTCTGAAATTCAGTCATGACCTACGAGGCCATTCCTTTTCCATCCAGATCCTGCCGTCCTTAAAAACCCCTCCTCATAGTGATTCTGCTTTTCCTAATCCCCATAGACCGTGCCACACGCTCCAACACCTAATTTGACAGTATAAAATAAAACCATGTGTTACTTGTTACATTTCCGAGCAAAAGTGCAATTCTGGCTGTTTTTCTTGTCACTTGAACTAGACCACGTGTTTCTTGAAGATGGAGACTATGTACAAAAAGCCCATGTCAGTAATCCACTCCTGAAAGTCAGATGTTCTGTGGAAATGCTAGCCCATTTCCCATGATTTTAAGTAGGAAAAATTACAATGCATTCTATTACATCAACCCAAAACCAATTTTCTAAAATGTTCCCCAAATACAGCATAATGTGTTTCTTAAAATGTAACCAAAATACAGCATAATGTAGCTTACAAAGTATCATAGAACTATCATGTAAACTATCACATTAGGTTATAAAGCATTTAAAATAGCTTCTCCTGCTCTTAGTCTGATGTGCACATTGCTGCCATCCGGTTTCTCCCAGCCCTTTAAAAGGGTTCACATGCATGACCTCCTTCGAGGAAGGCTGGCAGCTGAAAAACAGGGAACTGGAGCTGAGTGTGTCATAGGCTGTAGAAGCAGCCTGGCCTGCCTCCCAAATTCACTGGTTTCCCCAACCCCCCAGCTCGTGTGCAAGACCCTCACCCTGGGGACGGATGAATGTTCTTGGGTGTAACTGCACCCCCTCTCTTAGCTCCCGAAATGTCCCCAAAGCACATCCTTTTTTATTGACATTCAGTGCGCCCCACAGATGGCCTACAAATTACTCTTACGTTCTACCAATTGTTTTTGAAATGCAATTTGAGACTTTCCTTTAAAATGCTATGCCTAGTTCGGGCGATATGATATATAGTTTTCCTGTTTAAATATCAACTGAAAATCATTTTGTTCAGAGCGGCATATAAAATACAAGAGTATTTAAAAACTAAGATTTTTTTTTTCCTCCCAGGAATGTATTAACATAGAAGATGAGCTGTAGAATAGACCTGTATTTCTTCTGCTCCTTTCCCACCCTTAACATAACGACAGGCACACTGCCTGTGCACAGAATGGACCTTTAGACTGATGGTTAGCAAAATGAAGAGACTTAACAAGCCAGAGAGCAGGAGAAATCTCAAATTGACCATGTAGCTATTCAAGACAGCAAAGGAAGTTGCTGGACACACAGGAGGAGGCAGGCACCGTGGCTGGATTGGAGGCACGCCTGTCATCTCATTTCATATTCAGAACAACTGCAGAGGCAGGGAGATGGTTTACAGAAGCAGTTCCAGGTATTGCCAACTTGCCTCCCCAAATCAAGGTTACTCCCCAACACAGTCCATGAACACCAAACTTTCTGGCTACTTCTCACTTCAAAAGCATCAGCCCAAGAGGAGTTGACAGCTGTCTGCCTACCTATAACTGTTCTTCAGGCCAGTGCTGGGCTAAGTGTTGGGGCTCCCTCCACGAAGAGCAGATGTGGCCTTCAGCCACAGGCAGTTGACTACCTACTGGGACCACAGAGGGTCCCACAAACAAATGCATGATTACAAATTGGCCGTGGTACCTTAAGAGAACAGAGCACGATAGGGCAAGATAAAAAGTTTGACCAGGGGAAGAGGATTTAGATTGGCGCTTAGGGGAGGCTTTTCAGATGAAGTGACATTTAATGAGACCTGAACAGAAGGATAACAGAGAGCCAAATTAAGAGTCCCTCTAGCCTGTTGGCTCCTCTGCTCCTCACTGGAGCTACCTCCCAGCCCACCTACGTGCCCCCCACCCCCACTCTGCCATCTCCCATAATGGCAATGTCAGAACTCAGCTGTCAAGAACTCCCATGCACAGGCTCTCCCAGCTAATGTGCAGGAGCCTGTCACCCGGCTTCACCCCACCCTTTGAAGGGGCCCAAATGGGTGGGTGACCTTCTAGGAAAGCTGGCAGCCAAAAAAAGGGAAGGCAAGAAACTTGGGTGTTTTTGTTAAAGCTTGCTGGCTTCAAAATCCTCCAACACATACAGCCAGGACCCCTCCCCTGGGAAGGGATGAAGTGTCTGCGTGTGTGTGTGTGCACATGCGTGTGTGCACGCATGTGTGTGTGAGAAGTTTTAAACATGCATTCTGAGAGAAACGGAACCCGTTTGCTTCTCATTCATTCATAACTCACCAAATTGTTGTTTTGCAAGAGCTGTTTGATGTTGCAGAAACTGCCAGGCCTCTCTAACCTTGCGTCCCCCCTTTGAAGTGGTGGTTGTGCGGACGTCACATGCGGCCTCTACACTGAACAGGCCTGGGGCTCTGGCTCTGAGATTTAGCAAGAAGCAGGCCTGCTGTGATGATCCTTCAGGCCACAGCAGCCATGCCACCCCACTGGGCTCTGTGTAGCAATCTCTCTGGTGTGAAAATGTATCCTGAGTACATGAGTGAAGGGAAGGGTAGTTAATCAATGCTCATTTATGTGTTGTGTGATGCCATAATGTGCTGGAGGCCAGGCGAACAGGAAGAAGTACCCGCCTTCTCCAGATTCTGAAAAGTGTCCTAAAAACACAGGAAATAAAGGAATCAGCTCAGCGTGTGACCAGTCACGGCTCCGACTTGATCTGCTCTGTGTCTGACAGGGGTGCTTCACCTGGAACACCCAGGGATGAGAAACCAGTGGGGGAACACTGCAGTCGTCCAGCACTTGGGGAATTGAATGCCCAGGGCTCTAAAGCACTGCAATGGGTGAGACAGTGCCTAAGAAAGCGTGGTCCTGGCCAAAATGCCAAAAGTACCCAAAGGAGAGCTACCGTGAGAGGAAGAAGAGACAGGTGTGAACAGCTACAGGCAGTGGCATTCGGGGGGGAGCACTGGGGAGCACAGAGTGGGGAGCATTGGGGGAGATCATTGGGAGAGAACTGGGGGAGAGCATGAAGACCTGCAGGCAGGCACACTGTCTTCCACCATCTTCTTGGTGCCAGCCTTTCACTCCCAGACCCGTGGTCTGAATAGTTCCCATCAGCGTCCCTTTCTGGGAAACTGCCTGTGTGTCACTGTAAACAGCCTGGGTGTGGAAATCAAGTCACTTCCTAAATACTCCAGGAACCTCATAAGGTCCACATGATGATTCTATTTGCACAGGAAAAAAGAAAAAGAGTGGAATACAAGTAGCCACACCCTAGTTTTCCATTATCATGCTCTCAGATCTCCAGAAACAGCATCGCTGAGCCTGAGAAATCCCTCTTGGGGTGGGAGACATGGCGAGGGTGTGGGCGCTGGGCTTTGTCAGCCAGACACCTTGACCTGTGGGACTCTGCCACTGATCCATGAGCCTCATCTCACCCTGTGCTCGAGCAGACGGCAGGACTTACTTACATGGCATGTTTTTAATTCAAGGATCTAGGGGTAGGACGCTTTTCCCCATATACAGTGAGATAATCCTTCCTCTTCTCTGCTGTGGCTGTTGAGATGGTCGCGACCTGCTCGCCTTGGAGGAGGAAGCGGGTAGGAGAGCTGCTCCCCAGATGTGACTGAGGAACCAAGAAGAAAACGGAAGCTCCCCTGGCCCCCAAAATAATTTCCATGCCTTCTTAATAAATGTTTAAAATGTCTATAAATGATTCAAGAGATGACTTAAAATATGAAATATCTAATATTCATGCTCAGCTATAAATGACTGCTCTTTAGTTCAGTTCTTGTGCAGATCTTAACAGAGTTAAAGACTTAGAAGGGCACAACAGCATTGCTACCTGCAGGGGGAGGGGCTCAAACATCACAAAAATAGGCAGAAGATGGGAGAGCCCTGGCACACCACAGGCTTTGGGCCTCTGGGCAGGTCGCTCAGCAGCTTGAGGCTCAGTTTCCCCATTTGCAAGATGAAAAGATTGAGCTGGAAGGCCTTTAAGACCTTCCGACTTTTCTGAAATCTTGTAAGTCAACCCAATTCATAAAAAGAGATGCCCGCAATGTGGCACAGAGCCCACTCAGGCAAAAGGAGACAGAGACCAACATCACCATATTATCATTTCTCTAATCAGCGTAACTTAAAAAGAAAACAACGTGTGGCTGCATGTGACAAACGATTAGAAAAATATAAATGGTCAGCATTCTCTGAGTCCTTACCGGGAAGACTAATGACAAAATTGGAACCATTACCTCCTAGAACCATCTTTCTTCCCCCTTGCTGACAGGGCCCAGATTTTATTTGGGTGTCCGCCCTTCCCCCAGGGATCAGGTAAATCCTAATTCATCTAAGCTGGACAAGACAACCTGTTCCTCTTACCCACGGGACATCTGACCGACTGCTGGCCACGTAACATGGCGGGCATCTGCTGGAAGTGTCTGGGAAAGTTTCATCACTTAAGAGGCACCAGGAAGGACACCACCCCTTCCCTGGACATGCTGCCTCTGCCGATGATGACTTAATGACTATGCCCACCGGGGACTTTACGGGAAGCTCTCTGAGCACAGAGCCTCCACATCAAAGACGGCAGAGCACAAAGGCCCAGCAGGCTCAGGCCTAAGAGTCTGTCGTGACAGGCTGGGCATCGCAGAGTGATAGAAGAGCTAGAAGCCACTCATGGGAGGTCAAAAGGGACAACCTGTGACAGGTACCAAGAGAGATGACTTGATGCAGCCAATGAATTTACAAAGGTTAAAACAGCTGCTTTAGGAGTAAAAGACGTTCAGAGAGAATTTTTTGGATAAGGAACCACAACACAATGATTAAGAGTAAATCAAAATGTATCCCTCACCTTGAAAACTAAAAATCACAAAAGATGCCATTCTGCACACCACCTCAGACGTCCCTGTCACCGTGAATGCCAGCGAGCAGCCACTGGGCACCCCTGCTTAGGGGGCCAGGTCTTGTCCTTTCCCTTCATTCCAGGATCCTCTGTCTGATCCTCCCACCTCCCACCTCTGTCTGCCTCACTCTGCGCAAACTAAGAGTCACAGAAAATAAAACCATTTTCTATGAAATGCACTGAAGGAATGTACCTTTTCCTCCAAACCTTGTTCCAATTCTGCTGTTTAAAACCAAGGTCTCCACAATCTGGTAACAGGGAGACACTCATTAACAGTGCTGAACACTGAGCTTACGCCCCCATGTCCTTGTGGGGCCTACAATGTAAGAAGCCGCGATGCATTACCACACCGTGAGCCACCCACGTGCCCAGGGAACACGTCTAAACAGCCTCTGAGGGGAGGCCTTGGCTTCAACAGAGACCAGGAATTCTCCTGGCTATTCAGCTCAGCAGCCTCCTCTTAGAAGCCAGTTTTCTGGGGGGAGGCAAAGGCCAGAGAGGGGCCAAATGGAGAGGGCTGAGGCAGGCTGAGCTCCGGGTGCTGGGCCCCTGCTGCCTTGAGAGATGCCTTCAGCTGAAGCGCCAGATCCGGTATTTGCTCGTGAAGGACAAAGGCACAAAGGGCCTTCCTTCCTGAGGCTGTCTCAGTGGCTCAAGGCCTTGAAGGGTAACTCCACCATCCCCTCCAAGCAAGCCAGGGTAGCTCTGGGATTTCAAGGCCAGCTCACCCTCTGGGACAGGCAAACCACATAATGACAGAAGGTCATTTCCATACAGTGGCCTTCTGGTAGTAAAAATTCATTTAGGAGGAAATAAATTTGAATTGAACTTACTAAACCTAGAAGATGGAAATCAAGGGCACCTCCCTAATGAAACTGCAGCTAGGCTTGGAGAGGATGTGACTGTTGCATTTCAAGGTACAGGTTTGTTTCTGCAAAGAACTGGTTTGCTGGGTGGTTCTTTACAAATAAAATCTGCTTCTATTAAAGGATCTTCAAAATGTCAGATTTTGAAATTAATAAAATTCATTTCAGTTTGGTGCTTCTGGTTCTATTCACATATACTTTTAAATGTAGGAATATCCCACTTATCTGAAGAGGAAGGTGGAAAGTCTTGTCTAAATTGATGAAAAAATTCCAAATGGCTGATTTTTGAAGAAATAGGGTGCTAGTATGTGTAGTATTGAATATATAATAAACTAAGATTTAAATGAACACTAATAAGTAAAATTGAGTTAGTCACTGAAAAATTACAATCCATAATAGGCCTTTATTACATAATAATGAATTACATTATATCACAGAGTCTTAATTTTTTAAATCAATGGGGAACACAGACTGTGTCAGATTTCCTGGGGTGCAATTTGAATTTAAGTTACACAATACTTGGAGTTTAATTGGGCATTCTCAGTGGTCAGTGAGTGGCTTCAGTGGATGCAAGACACAGGGGAGCAAGGAGGGGAGAGGATGGGGGGAGGAAGGAGGAGAGTGAGGAAGGAGAGCTCTATCCAGGGAGGAACAAATAAATTCTCAAGTTGGGGATCTCAAATGACAGCCTTGATTGAAAAAGCAGCCTGGGCTGCAGTGGGATTTATATTTTCCGAGGGTATGGTGTGCCATTCTGATGGCGAGGGACCTCAGGGAATGCTCCCTATTCTGGCAGGACAGGAAGAGGGGTGCTCTGGACTAATACTGGGTAGAAACCAGTTGTGGGCTATAGCACTGGTCATGGCTGCCCTACAAAAGGCCGTCCTCCCTATTGCTGTTTCCTATCTGGCACTCACGGACACTGGGATTTGGGGGGGGGGGGCTTGCTAGGTGACTCCAGTCCATCTATTCTTTGCAAGGCAAGCTACTAAAAGGTTCTGTCTGAGTAAAAATTCTAGANGGCACTCACGGACACTGGGATTTGGGGGGGGGGGGGCTTGCTAGGTGACTCCAGTCCATCTATTCTTTGCAAGGCAAGCTACTAAAAGGTTCTGTCTGAGTAAAAATTCTAGAAGCACTAGAACCCTTAGTCTTCCATTCTCCTTACCTGTCTTGCTCCTATCAGCACTGGACACTTGGCCCTGAGTGATACTTGAAATACCCAAGAACTATTTGCAGAAGGCTCTGCGGGCTGCCTACAGCCTCAGTCTTCAAAGCTAAGCCCCACCACTCTCTCTGCTGCTTGCCCAGATCACCCTGCAGATACTGAGGAATCCCTTGCTCCTTCCTCACATCTGTCTTATCAGAGTAACGATTGACTGTGCACCCTTCTTTTACACTTCAGTGTAACTGTGTTTATGTTCTAATTGTAACTCCGGAAGACCTTCCTTCCCAAACTACTTCAAGATAGAAGGAGTCTGTATCTGTGATCAAAAATCATCTGCCAAAATATTATTTTCCATTATGATTCCCAACAACCAGATAGTATTTCATCTGTGTTATGGGTTAAGCAGGCTAGTCTGGAAAACTAAATGCCATGCAGTGTCCTAAGTTTGAAACATCAACTGAACAAAGAATAAGAGAGAAATTCAAAAGTCGGGATCATCTATAAATTACTTTTGTGTGAAAAGCTCAAAATAGCTTGCCAGTGGGACCTCATTTAGGTTTTCAACACACCCAGCTTTCTTGCCAGCGAGGAAATCTTAACTGTACTTTATCACAATTTATCACCTGAGAAGTAACAAAGAATCCTAGATTCGTGAATTCCCACTGAGACTCCGTTCAACTGTAGAGTGAGCTGGCAGATCACAAGTATTCAGGTTAGACTGAGAGAGGCACTAACTAAACCCAGGGGAGGCTTCCAGACTGCTTGTCCCAGGTCACTGCATTAAACCAACCTGGCAGAAGACCTCTGTCCCACCCACCCTAGCTCATAAGTATGTCTCAAGAGTTTTCATGAGCTATAGCATAACACCTAATGCAAAAGCTACTGGAAGGAAGAGTGGCTGAGAGACCCATGCAAGGTCCCTGTTCCTAAACCACGCTCTACTCTACTGCCATCTATAATGCCTCCCTGTGGCTTTGAGGTCTCCTTCTTCCAGTGGGATCTCCATTGTGCTGATGGAAAATGAGTGGTGGGCTAAAAGGTGCCTGGAGTCCCTTTCCAGGTCTGACATATAAATTTGAGCTTGGGGCTTAAGAAGATCATTGGCTAGATATCTTCTGTCTCTCTCGGGTTCAAGTCCAGGTAAAGTCAGAGATGTGACCATCTTGGGGCTCCCAGAAAATTATCTCCCGATTCAGTTGTCCCCCCGCCCTCCTCCCTATTGCTGTTTCCTATCTGGCACTCACTATGTCCAAGACCAAAGGACACTGGGATTTGCGTGTGTGTGTGTGTGTACGTGCATGTGTAACAATGTTTTCAAAGGACGCTATCTTTTTTTTTGTTTTGTTTTGTTTTTATTAAAATATTTTAAAATTTACATATACTTGCCATTAATTGTAATCCCCATGTATTCCCCATCACCATCTCACCAGTGCACCATCACCTCAGTCCCTCGTGTTCCCATCTTCCCTCAACCCTCCCCCTCCCCTCCCCACCAGGTGGACACTATCTCTGAAATAACAGAGATGCCAAATTATAGATTTGTTTAACTGGCTATTGCCTTAAGCACATCTGACCCAGTCTTGCAGTGACCAGAGCAGAAATTGAGGCCCAGAGGCTCACCCAAGGAGCACACCCATGAATCTGGGCACTTTTTCCCCTGTTGTCCTATTGCCTTTCTAATCAGGAGCCCCCGCTTCACCGGCACATGGTGGGTGAGGTCCAAGCCAACATTGGCCAGCTCTCTGCCCTCAAGTCATGTGATTGGGGCGGCTCTGGCCTCCCTCTGGCCTTGGGACATGAACACCTGCTCCTCCTGACTTCCACATGGACTAGATGACAAAGTGTGCAGCGCACCGAGCCAGGCACGTACCTGCCGGCTACCGTCAGCGCTGCTGCTGTTATCGACGATTTTGTAAAACACACACGTCTCTCCTCCCCTCAAGGGACATCTGTTTGGTTCATTTGCAAGAAAACCTTAGAACATATTCTCTATTTTGGTCACTTGAAACTTTTCTATCCGATCCCACTGCAGCCAAAAAGACGTCCTTAGTCAGTCTGCTCTTGAAACTGACACGTCCCCAGTATCCTCACAGGACCTAAGTTGGGAAAGTTGTCCCACTCCCACAGCGACCGGGATGCAGCCGCTTCAGCGCAGGATGCGGGCACACGCTGACACGCGCCGAGCTCCTCTGAAGGCAGGAGAAATGACATCCCCCTCAGGTCTCCACGGCGGACTCAGCGCTCACAGGCCCAGTGCTCCCACCTGGCAGGGACCTGGTGGGAATGCGTGTGTCTCCGGGAAAGATGCTCAGCAGTCAAAGCCAAGCCCGCCTCCAGCCTCGGGAGTAAGCACACGGTGGAAAGTAAACAAAAATGTCACAGAGCAGACGGGGCGGGAAGACGGGCAAGGGAACCCAAAGTTCAGTGACGTACATTTAGCAAGAAATCGCCAAAAGAAGGAACCAGGAACACAAAGGGGGAGACAAAGCTCACTGGTGCACAAAGGAAAAAAGACTAAGGAGTTCTCGTTGCCTGAAAGTTCAACCTGAGTATGCTGTGACACAGAAGAAGGTGGAGGTCCAGGAGCACATGACGCGAGGAGGAAGAAGAGATGAGAAAAGGGGAAGGGAAAAGAGGAGAAGAAGAGGGGAAGAGTTGGAGGAGGGGACGAACTGGGGAAGTGGGAGGGGCGGAAGGACAGGTGCCATCTAGATGAGCGGCCATCTTGACCAGCGTGAGCTGCACCCGGAAGCAGCCGCCTCGTCCCCTGGGTGGGCGGAGCTGAGGCTCAGTGGATCAAGGGCCAGCCCAGCAGCAGAGTTCAGACACAAGGCCTGGACTGAGGGGTGAGGATGTAGAGAAGAGGACAGTTAACCTAAGGGAAGATGACTAAGAGGCACATGAAGAAAAACATCTTTTTACTCCTCCAGATGGCAAAATGAAGAGCGGCAAGTAGAAGATAAAGGAAGGCGGCTCAAGGAGAACCTTCTCTCTTTGTCTGTACTCTCAACTGTAGACACCCCCCAAATGGGTGTCCATGGCTGGAGATCTGTTCCACCTGAAGGGAGTGAGGGCTCTAGACTACAGGGGACTGTTCCTGAGCTGGGGGCTCTGGGAGCCCCTTTTAACTCTGGTAGTCTGTGGAATGCCAGGAGAATGATATCAGTCTGAGTGGCCCACATCTGGTTGAGAGACCTCGTGCTTTATGAGGGTTCACTTCCTCTCCCTCTCAAAGAGAAGTAAAGGGAGTGCCATCAAAACCAGCTGTCTTTAGGAAAGCCTGGGACCCTTCCAGTGTTGTCAGCCACTTCCCTCAGGGTCCCTCACACAGAGCAGCTTCTCAAAGTGACAGGCTTCAACAGGACTTCCAGGTGGGATGGGTTGGCCGCAGTATCCTTATGCCACTCTATCAGCAGGTGTGGGATCTCAGAACAACTAACCAGCTTCTCCTGGAGGTGCCTGCAAACTCAGCCCCATGCAGAGCCACATCTTCAAGCTACATTAAAGTTTCTGCTACAACAGACAACTATTTAAAAGGTTCTCCTCCATTTGAACCTGATGTGTTCTATCTGACTACAGAAGGCCTAATTACTAGGGAAAAATCCACAGCAAGAAGCTACTTAGCGCCATGAACCGTCTCCAACTCCACCGCTCACTACTCCATCACAAGCTCCACGCCCAGTGCTGGCTGGGCGAAAGCGCTCCCTCCTGGTCTTCAGTGCCTGGGATGGCAAGGCCAGGCTGGCAAGGGGAAGTTAAGAGCTAAGGATCTACTAAGTATCTTGCTCACTTCTTAGTGAGATTAAATATAAAAGAAAGACTAATATACTTAAAGCAAGAATGGACACCACCTACTTCTGCCTTCGAAGCAATGATGAAACTCAGCTCTCAACAGATCCATTTGCCATGTGGAAGTGAGAGTTGAACCCCTATGGGCCGTCCCCTGCGTGAAAGGCATGGCAGCCCATGCAGAGGGGCCCTGAGCTGAGTTTAGGGGAGTTAGGAGTTTAGGAGAGCTGAGTTTAGAGACTGAGAGCACAGATGCGACAGCTCTGAATTGTTCTGCATAATAAAAATGGGGAGGGAGGGCGCGTTTGAGTTTGGCAGTAGCAAAGGGGGAAAAGTAGAGAGGGCAAGAAATATATTAAAACGCTGAAACCCAGGTTGGCAAAAATGCCTGAGGAAATTTTCAAGCACAAAAATTTCCCACATTCAATATTCTTGTTATAAGAGCGTGAATTCCCTTGTTTTACCAACACTTTTCAGACTGATACATTCACATAAACCTTGTGTGAGAGGGGAGTGTGTTTGTATGTCCTCGTGAACAAATCAAAAAGGAGGTCAGGTCCAGGTCAGGGCGCACAGCCAGAGAAGTGATTCCTGGTGAGACTGGAGCTGGTGGTGATGTGGGACACCGAGGTGGGCATGGAACGGTCATGGGATGAAGAGATCAAGTCAACATCTGGGACACACACCAACCAGACCCAAGGTCACAGCTGGAAGTTGTGGGACGGTACTTAATCCAGTTCTACCTAAAGACACAGCAAAGCTACATCCCTTCCTTTACTGGAAATACTCTCCCCCAACCCAGCACCAACATCTGATGTCTTTCCAGGGCAAACTCTATTCACCCTCCACGCTCCCCGCTAATAGAGCTGTTCCTAGCAGTCCCTGGGTGGGCAAGTTGCTCCTTGTAATGAACACGCTAATATTCAGCCACCCTGTTTCTCCTCCCCTGAGCACAGCTAAACCACAGTTCCCATCTCCCCTCATTCTAGCCAATGGAACATGCCGGAAACAAGGAACAAGCACTACTTCTAGGTCTGAAACTTTTGGGGGCACTTTGAATGCACCCCTCCATGCCCTGTTTCTTATTATCCCTCATCTGTCAGCTAGATTCAGGGGAGCCAGAGGAAAATGCCCACACTCAAGTGAGTGGCATAGCCTTTAAACAGAAGAGGCTCGAGTCCCTGCATAGCTTCTATCTCCTGCCTGCTTACCCAGGTTGGACTGTGATGTGAGCGAGGAATTAACTAACCCTTAGTTTGTTAAGCCACCAAGAGTTGGGGTTATTTGCTACACAGGCTACTTCGACTAATATAATCTTTCTCCAGGTCCATGAAAATCTGTTCCTCCCTCTCATATCCTCCGTATCTATCAGTTTGTATTTCAGTTTTTCATAAAAACATGTTTTTCCATTGGGCTGTCCTCAAGGGCAGGAACTGTATCAACTCCTTCTATATCCTGAACCCTCTGTCTTTGTTACGTGTGTAAGGAATAAATGAATGAATGAATGGTATAGCCCAGCTGAGTTCAGTATACATCTACAATGCCATTAAAAGAGAAAGATAGAAGAAAACAGCCCTAGGAGCAGCTAACCCTGAATGAAGGGACTGGAAACATGGGGGCAGAGACTGGGAAGCCAAGTAACAAGGAAAACTTCCCCTCTTCTGCTCGATTCCCACTGTGCACGCACACACCTTGAAATGATAAAAATCTTACCCTACGAGAATGCTGGCTGGCAGGAACTTTTCACTGTGCTCCATCCTACAGTATTTTGAAATCTTTTGTTGAAATCGATTGGCAATGTTTAAACACACCATTTCACACAGAAGTACAATATCACTAATTAGGCAATAAGGAGTAAGACAGTGTCATTTCACGGTAATGCATCACGCACACACAATAAAACCCTCCCTCTTTCAATAAATTTTAAAGGATTCACATAATCTCATTTTTAATGTAGAAAGGGGATTTCATTCCATTAACAAAGAGCAGCTTCTGATTGAGCGTGCTATTCCCTTAATGGAGAAACACCAGGCATGACCCAAAGATGCTTCCTCTGCGTTTAAGTACTACTGCCCACCTAGAAGATTCCATCTCTCACCTGGACCAAAGGCAGCCACATTCAGGACCTCCTTTGTTCTCTCACATCAGTGATCTCAAAGGACCCATGTTTCCTTTTCCAGTAGTAAATCTGCTCAGGTATTTTCGTGAGGTTTCTTTTCTTTTTAAATATCACTAGTTATCAGAGCTCTTAAGGAGCATGTCACTTTAATGGGGTATGTCACAATTTCATGCCACTTTATTTTAGTTTTTCTATGTCAGTAATCACTGTGGTTGAGGACACCCAAACAGTCCTTCTTTCCCTGTCTCCCACCAGTTCAGCAAGTCTTAGCTTGCTGATAGAATATTCTAGATGATTAGTAAGCCCTCTCTAGAAGTTGCCTGCTGGAAGTCAGACCTGGTCGCCTCACCTTGGCAGCACAGTCCCTAAACAGGACATCATGGCAGAGTGTCATCCTGCTTCTACAGGCAGGAGTCTCTGACATGTCTGGGTGGGCCAGCTCCCCTGGACTGCAGGAGTGTCTCCAGCCTCCCTCTCCTAGTACCTACTCAGCAGCTATCACCGGGGACAGTTCTGTCTCTGGCTTCCCATCGGGGCTCAACATTTGCACACACAGCCTGCAAGATGCCTCTGTCACCTAAGCACCCAGTGCAAGACGCACGGAACAGAGGGTGCAATCCAGTGTCTATATTACATTAGAGCCACACAAAGGTGTCAGTGGAGACTCAGGATGTGCCAGCTTCCCACATCCTTCCCCTCCACTTTTGAAAGTCTGAGCTGGTTCATACAATCAATTCTATTGATAGAATTTATATCCTCCCCTCTGCCAAAGGATTTGAGGTAACGGATTCAGTACCATCAGAATGGGATGTTTAGACATTTTCATACGTCTCAGAAAACACTTTTTATATTTTATAGTTATAAAAACAACACCAAAGAAGAGATTAGAGGACCTGAGACTCTAATATAACTTGGGCCTAGAAATGGAATATCTATTCAACAAAGTAGTCAATTTCTTTCTCTGGGATGAGGGTTGGGAAGGGCTAGAAAAGATTTTATGTATTAGGCATGAGAGGCTTAATGCCTATACCCTCCAAGCTTTCCATTGTCCACAAAAGCACATGAAAATAAAAACAAAAATCATCGAACCCAAAATAGAAAACTGCAAAGTCAAAATGAATATTTAACTCAGTGTCTACAAAGTGTAACATCATGTCAACTATTCACATGCAGCTCAACTCAACAACACATCAAGTTATCTCTTAATATAATAGAGTTCTGACACAAGACCAAAATAAATAATTTACTCTTAATAAAACCCAACATTATAGAAACAGAACCATTCTTTCTAATTTTACCACAGCAAAAATATTCTATTTGATGTGGCTTCTGGATTCATTTAACGTAGTTTGGAATGTTGCAGGGTAGACCAGCTATCAGAGGCCTTGGGCCCAGGATGTCTTAAACTACCCTGGGGAAGATGGTGGCCATGAAACCTTGTGGCCCCTAGTGGCAGATTAATGATAAGTTTTCTGGTTTTGATTTTTCTTTCACCTCTGGGTGGCAATTGCAGGTTGCAGGTTCTGTTGGCGTGGGCATCTCGGCATCTCTGACAACCGCTCTTTGCAGTTAGGCCAGGGTTTCAGGACAGGCAGCTTCAGGCTGTGGCTGCCTCTCCCACCAGAGCTGAGGTGTGCCCACTGGCATCCTCACCAGTGTGCAGGTGGACCAGGTCAGCAGACCTGGCTCTGAGCTCAGGACGTACCAGGGACCCTGGAGCCTCTGGCCTTTAGTAAGAAAACAGTACCAGAGGGGCCATGAGAGGGTAAGCTGTTTTGCTTTCTTATTCATTTCTCTTTGAATGGAACACTACAGGGTAGGTCCACTGCCCGCATGGAGAGCAGTCCCCTCGGCCGTGCTGAGGTTTTCTCCACGCTGCCCTCTCCTCTGTCAGTCTGCACGTGTGCCTGAAGAATCATCATTTTAATTGGTTAGAAGGGAGTCTCCAGGAACTCCTGGGGAAGAATGGATGAAGCCAGTGCTCAGGGTCTGGGCCTTAGGAAGAGGCTACAGCTCCCAGAGGGAAGTTTCTGCATGTCCACTCTATAGCCCTTGCTGCCCCAGTATAGCTCTGTTCAGTGCCAGCCCCAAGTCAATTCCAATGCAAATCACTTCCCTGTTTCCTTTGGCTCAAGAAGGGGAGGCTGGCTTTAAGGAGAGGTGCATGGGGATGTGTGGAGGCGAGCTGGCCTTGACCTTCAACACTGGATTCACGTCCTAGCTCTTTGGTTTTAACACCTTAGCATCCCAACTTTTATACACATAAAAACTGTGTATACCTAGGTGATCACTGACTCACTCTCTGAGTCCCAGTTTCCCCTTCTGTAGAATGTAAAAAATAATATCCACTCACACAATGATGATGAGAAGTAAGTTAGATATGGCCTGGGAAAGGTTCTGAAAACATACAATGTTAAACAAATGCAAGATTCACTTTTACAAGGAAATGACTCTGCCCACGAAACGAAAGACACAGAGAGCAATGGCAGGAATGGGGAAAGAGTGAGGAATGGGTGTGCTCACAGCCAGTTTGGAGAAAAAAGGATCTCATGGGGTAAAATGATGGTCCAGTTCCAGAAAGATAAAAAAGAAGTGTCGCATATGTTTGCAATGATGAGTTTGGGGTCACGAGGACCTGAGTTCAGAGTCCAGCTTGTTCCTTCCTAGCCATGTGCCCTGTTCTGTTTCTTCATGTGTCAAAAAGGTCAGTATAGCTCCCTTCTAGGACTGTCATGAGATTCAAGGTCAAGTTCACGAATGATGTAGCCCAGCACTTGGCATGCAGTAATCACCCAAGAAATTCTATTATGATTTAATCAATGTCCACATCAGGCTTATATTCTGGAAACCGGTAAGTCAGCGACCAATGCATCCAAAAGCAAAGTCCCCACTGCTTCTTCCAGACTCCGCCCCCTTGCCCCCCCTCCATCTTTAGTCTTTATCCATCTTGGACTGTCTTCCTGCATCTGCCTGTGTATTTCTTTTACTCTCTCTTTTTGGTTCCATCTAAGTCTTTCTGTCTCTGACTTATAGCATTCTAAGTCCCTCTTTGCTTTCTTCAGTCCTTAAAAATAATCAACCCACATTCTTTTTGGGCAGAAGATCACTTTTCTCTGATCTTCTTTTCTCACCAAGCCCTTGCTCCATCTGGACCATCCGCCCGGCCTGCTGTCACTTCAGAACCACTGTTCACTGTCCACCTTCCAGCAACAGTCCTTGCCCCAGGGGGCAAAGGGGCAGGTCTAGCCTTAGTAGCCACCGACCTTGGTCCGGTCTTGGGAAGGAGAGCCTAGCCTACAGACCCACCGCAGGGCTGAGAGCAGTGATGGGGCCCCGGCAACAAACCTGGTAGCACTGCGGCCAACTCCAGCCATGGAAGGCACGAGCTCAGCCACACTGCAGGGAAGGGATGCCTTCGAGCAGCCATCCAATTCTAATCAGCCCTGGGCCGGGCAGGTTTCTCATAAAGATGAGAGTCCTGAACGCGGCTCACCAAAAACCACAATCACAGCGGGAGCAGCTGCTGACATGAATCTGGCTGCTGCTGCCTCCTCAGAGCGGGGGCCGGACGGGGGCAGGCGCTCCAAAGGGGAGCCAGGCTGAGGTCAGAGAGCAGCTGGTGGCCTGGCTGGGAAGAGGAGGCATCAGGCCATGAGAGTCCACTGGGCATGCTTCACGTGAGCACCACACAGATCAAAAATGTCACAGGAAGTCAGGCTGCCCTCAAGGGTAGGATGAAGAGACATGGACACAGAAATGGTTACCGAGCAAGGTAGAAGGAAAGTGCCTGGGGAGGCGGTCAGCTGAGCACAGGCCCGCAGGCCAACCTCACATCGAGGGTCAGGACAGGCTCGGGGCATGGTGGGTGTGCAGAGTCCAGTGTGTGTGCATTGGGGGCAGGGGAAGGTTGAGAAGGAACCACCTGCCCCCTCTCTGCCATGGGATTCCTCCCTCCCTCTGTTTCTCAGTCTCACAGTGAAGAGAAGAATTTGGGCCACAGGGAGGTGGCAATGACAAAGGCCAGAGGTGAAAACCAGGAAAGAGCCAACTTGGAGGGGACAGTAGAAGACACATTTGTACCTTCACAAACGTAACAGGCACTGGGGATGCTACAGACAGACAGACAGAAACAGCCACTTCAGAGGGAGACTCCAGATCTTCCAAGGGCTCCCACCCACACCCTTAACCCCCCAAAAAGTTAGCTCCACATCTCTTTACTTAAGAATTTAGCATCAGTTTAAAGGCAAATCTCATAAAGGGGAAGAATTTTAAGAAATTCATGTTCATGTCCAACGTTTAGCTCCTGTGCTGTGAACACATCCGGGGCTGCAGCAGCGGGAATATAAAGCCCCTGAGTCTTGACAAGGGAAGCCGCTGAGAAAGCAAGGTTCTGTCTGCTTATCAAGCTACCTGTCTGTCTGGCGTCTCCACTAGCACGTGAGCTCCATGACAGCAGGGCTTACTCAGCCTCGGTCCTGGCTGCACTCGCCATGCCTATGCCAGTGCCTGGCGCGGGGTAGACAACAGGAATATAACAGAGGAATCTCCATAAAGAGGGGAGGTACCAGGTTTCCTGCCCCATCTAATGGGGGACGGAGCTGAGCAGCCAGGAGAAGCTATCAAAACATGGGAAAGACACAGGAGGAGAGAGACATGAAGCAGAGAGACCTGTGAAGAGGAAGGGCCCACTTGCTCCTCGGCTTTGCATTTGCACCAGAGATTTGGGGGACATGGAAGGAGACACGTGGAGTCAAGACGTATAGAGATGTTTGGAAGAGTGAGATGTGGGGAGGCTGACAGCGGCAGTCTTTAACTTGATGTGTATTTTGATTTTGTTCTTTGTGTCTCAGACTTGCCTGGACCCTTTTGTGCCCCTTTCCATGGGTCCCCATTAGAAAGTGCCTTAGACTTGTGTCAACCTTTCAGGTCTCAGTGGCCCCGCTTCAGGTCAACTATCTGCTGGGTAAGATGGGATGACCCATCTTGAGTGTCTTATTGGGAATGCACACTAATCCTATTAAAGCTCTTTTCAACTAAGAGCATGTTTTGTCTTTATGCAGCAGATGGCAGAATCCCTTCAGAGAATGCAAGCTTGGGGGTACCTCTCAGCCTGCCCTCTAACAGACGCATCTGTTGAAGGAATGGACAAATGGACAAGACATATAGAAAGATATCTACAGCTCTCGCCAACTATTTCCTATTTCAGTGAAGCCTCAAGATGGGGGGGGGGGGGGGGGGGGGTGCGTGAAGCCATTCACCTTCCCAGGCCCACGTGTGATTAACTCTAGCAGGAGACAACAAAGGAACATGCACCCTAATTCAACATCGCAAACGACAAACTAGCCCGAACTTAGTTTAATAGCAGGGAAGCAGATCACCCACCAGAAGCAGTGGTGAACTTGAGGGTATCACCAGGGACGTCGGAGCTCCTCCTATGGTTCATGGAGCATCTTGGGAACTTCAGTAAAAATACAGAAAACAAGGAAAAAAGTCCAGGGCTCCTGACCTCAGAGGCATGTTGAAAAACAAGTCCCCTTCATTCTCAAACACGGAGCCAACATTCCCTTCCTGCCTGCTTTTACCATCATACACCTGAATATCCTTCAGAACAACAACATCCCCAGCTCTGCTGCGTGCTTGCTTTGCCAGGAAAGCAGACTCTCCAGGCAGCGGGGGAGGGGCTGGGACAAGAGAGAAGGAAATTCATTACAGAAAAGGATTGGGCCAATTAGGAAAAATTGCTAACACTTTCAGACCATGCAGAGCCGGTTCCCCTGCACACATACCGCATCTCTCTCTGTCTCCCTCACTCACCCAGTGGATATAATTATTAACAGCGCTCGTAATTATAAGAACCAGACAGAAACATTTTCCATGTCAACTTTTCTAAGAACCTCTAAAGACAGAGCTGATGAGTCCCCCAACTGCTTACCTACCTGCCACAGAGTCGCGTGACCGGCCACCTATTTTCCCTGGGAATCTTCCAGAGTGAGGGACTGGGGCACGAAGGAGGAGGGCCTATCAGTGCCAGCCTTGGGCACTGGTTGTCTCAAGCCCATCTCCTCTAGCCCAGTTTCCATGCCCGCAAGCATACCGCACACACTATCCGTTCATGTTTGCGAGATCATGAAGCACATTGTGAATCTGATGAAAACCAGGAGGCCTTCCTCCAGAAAATGCACATATTGACACACACTTTCAAGCCTAGCTATGCCTTAAAATCACTTAGGGGATTTCAGAGGTTCCTGTGTAGCCCCTTCCTACACTTCTAGAGGAGGTACTCCAAAGATCAGGTTGAAGAAACCATCCCTGGGGATTTTGATACCCAGTGAGAAACCAATCTATGATCAGGTGTTTGGGGTTCACTACCTTAGGGACTCACAGGCCTGAGGTTCAGGATTTCTGTCTCCTCCATGATCTAGAAGGGGTGGGCATAGGGATGATCCTTTACTGACACAGGTACGATGTTAAGTGATTTCTCTAAATTAATTCATTTCACTTGATTTTCACAGAAATCATATGCAGGCAGTAATATTATCCCCACTGAATAGCCGAGAGACAGAGGTACCAAAAGTTTAAAGAACTTGCCAACAGTTACAAGGCAATGATGACTCGAGGACTGAAACCAAGGCCTGTCCAATGCCAAAGTCCTTTCTTCTCAAGAATGACACCATCAAACCCAGCAGGTGCATCTGGACACAACCTCCCCCACACTGTGCCAGGCCCTGTATGTGCCTATATCCCAAAGTCGTACTGTCATCACTGCCTGCCTGCTTCCCTGTCTCCCTGCCCGGAAGGTACACAGGACACACTCTCATCACCTTTGACTCTCCAGTCCATAGTGGGCACAGCTCTAGTTCCCAGTAGGTATTTGGCAGATATTTCCTGGATAAGTTCGACAAAGGAAGGGAGTGAGTGTAAAGTGGATCTGATCACTACTCCTTATAAACATTTCAGTAGAGAAGACATTTCTCCATTTAGCCACTTAGATTCTGTGACCCTAATAATTTTTTAAATATTTATTTATTTATGCATGTAAGAACTGGGGTACAGGCCAGAGGTGTGGGATGGGGGGGTAAGAGGATTCACCAGAGTCAGAGTGGGGAACACAACAGGCAGATAGACAAGATACACTGCTGATGGGAGCAGTGGGCGAGGTAGGAGAGGTCTGCTGCGCCATGTGGGTCACCTCCCTGGCAGGGGATAGAACTCGTGCTGCAGTGGCTGTGGATGCTTCATAGTGAGGTACTCACCCCCTTGCTCCACCAGGGAGGCCCCTGTGATCCTTATATTGTAAAATAACAATATTATAAGATCCTATAGCTCATCCATAGACCATGAAACCTTCACAAATGAGAGGAGTTTAACTTGAGTTGGTATAGGAAGAAAGAGAGTTCTGGAAGCCATTGGGAAAAAAGGGCAGATAGATGCAGAAGCAAAGAAAACCCAAGTAAATGATCACAGCAGGGCAGAAGGATCCTACCACCGTGCCTGCCACATTCTCACTGGGATCCCCCACACTTGTCTTGCTTCCACCAGCATCTCCTCATTGGCTCACACATCTCTGTTGTTGTTCCTGTAGGGGAGGTTGTTGAAGAAGAAGATGACATGGGTTCCAACCAGGCACCACCGTTCCCTTTTTTATAGACACTCACATGTCATCTGGCCAGTTTCCTCCCAATGCCAAAATTCCCTCTCTGACAACGTTCCCAGTCCTCCGTCCTCCACTCAAATGCTTTCAGGAATGGAGAACTTGGGACTTCTCAGCATATTCTATTTCTAAACAGCTCCTCACTGAACTCATAGCATCCACCCACTGAGTTCCACACCAACAAGCAACCCACAATCAGTTTACTCCCTCTCTACATGACCCCCTTAAAATACATCTTCTTGTCTGAGTCCTACAGCTGTTCATTACGGGCCATGAGCAAAGCGTCCCCTGTAATCCATTACTTAATTGAAGCTTTGGTGTTCTCGCCTATACAGTGGTGCATTTAACTCAGGGGGGTGCCGTGGGAATGAAATGATAAGGTGGAATCAAATGATATCGTGCATGTGTGTCTTCTGATCTACAATAACTCTAAAATATTAGCTATTCTTAGTCTTATTCTTCTTTTAGCCTAAACACTTCGCTTCTCACCTATGGATGTAGCCTGGGATTGTGTCTTAATTTTAGCAGTCCCAGTCACACAGGATAAAATATCTGGATTTTACTCATGTGAAGTATCCTCAAGTCTACTCTTCGCCGTCATGTACTCAGGCAATTGAATTTGAGAACCTAACATCAGCTTGGTCTGTTGTGATAACGCCAGTCTTAATTCTGCACCCACTGAAGGCCTGAAAGCTTCCCCTTGTCTCTCCTAGCCTCTCTGCCCAAAGTCTTGTCCCTCCAGGGTAGAGGATTTAGAGGTTCTCTAGACAACTCAAAGATAAACTCAAAAACTTCAGCCCAACATTAGAGGCTCAAGGGATATCCCACTGAGATGTTTTTCTGGTTCAGCTCCACACTGGACAGATGAAGAAAAGTACAGAGAGCTGAGCTGACTTCCAGGGGACTGTAGGCGTGGTGGTGATGGTGGTGGTGGTGGCGGTGAGAGGGAAGCCCTGATCTCCAGCATCTGCCAATTTCCATGGTGTCCACACTCCTGCCAAGGCTCACTAGAGCTATTGCTCGAAGCACATCTGTCTCAGGGCACTGGTGTGGGTCTCCCCCACTGTGCCCCTCCCAGAGGCCAGGAGCACAGTCTGCAGCATTCACTGTGTACTCCCCCAGCTCTGAGCCAGACATGCTCTAGCTACTCCAGAAATAGTTGTGGAACAGACACACATTTATTTACAATGAACCTCATTTGAAAATGAGGCTTCAAGACATTAAACTATCACTCACGATCAAGCTGGTTCTGGGAAGCGCTGGGATTAGAACCCAATTTGCCTGGCTCCAAAGCCAGCTCCCTTCACCCCTCACTTTAGTACTCCCCGTCAGCAAGATGTTCTAGAACACAGACTCTGGATAGCTTTCTGTGTTCTGCCTGAGAACCTCCCCACAGCAATCACATGCCCCAAACTTACATCTAAACAAGAGGAGTGGGGAAAACCTACCGAGACCTAAAATATCTCTGAGCAGAGAAGCTCCTTTAGCCTCTCCTCCCAAAGTGACTCACTCCAGTTCCATTCTCCCACTGACTCATCCTGCTGGGACATTTCACTTCCTCTGAAAGGAGAAGGGCTCCATGCCAGGCGTGCCAGTGCTCGATCCTGCTGGGCTTCCTAGCAGATGCTGGGAAGGGAGAAACAGGAACTGGAACTCTGTATCCCAACAGAGTCCCTGCCAGCCATCCCATCAGGCAAATCTTTATACGTCACCCTTTGCCAGGTAGCAGGGTAGAGAGAGAGGTTCTTTCTCTCCATCCATGCTCTGGGGTATGTGGTGTTTGTGTGTGGGCAGGTGTATGGGTGTGCATGTTCGTTTGCTGAGAACACTGGCTTCATTCATTCACACCCACGTGCTCAGCCCTGTGACAGGTGTCAGTCGCGGTTACAGGGACCTGGAAAACATGTTCCCCATTCTAGCAAGTGTGAGCAAAGACTCAGAGTGCAGTCCCTGGGGGACCCACCTGAGCAAACCAAAAGCGGAGTTCACAGGGTGGAGAAGGGGGTGGGATGGGTTTGCAGACCGCTCGTGAAAGCTCTGACTTTCTCGTACTGGACAAACAAAGAGAGACAATGAAAACCTCATTCAGAGCAGAGAAGCAGATCCTCACGAGGTCAGCCCAGCTGTGGTGTGTGTGGAGGGTGAAGAAACCAGACAGGAAGGCAAGAGCTCTTCCTGGAAGATCTAATGTCTGTTGCTTCTACCAGAGGTCCTTTTTCTTCTGAATCACTTCCAATTTGTGGATCCGGGTGTCTGAAGCCAACGCTCCAGAGCAACAATGCGCTAACTGCAATAATATTCTAAACCAACGACGTGGACCTGGCTCAATGTTCAGAATGCACAGCCCAGAGTTCTTGTACCAATGCTAATCAAACATTCACTAGGGCTGCTGCTAGTTTACCTCAGAGCTCCTTCCAACCTTAAGGAGTCTAGGCCGAAGGCAATGACTTCGCCAATAAATTCGTATTTTGTCCTTTGGTCAGACAGTTCACTCACTAAATACCTGTCCAAAATCATCAGTTAATAACCTGCCATCAGCAGGCCCAAAGAACTCTTCTTAATCTCTAGCCGCACATCACCCTCTTACTTCTGTGCTCCAAGTACCCCCCCACTCCAACTTGGAGGATGCCTGTAGGGGCCACAAGTGTTTGGAGACAACAGTCGGATTATAATGAAAGACTTTAGATTCCAAGTCTCTGAACACTCATTTTAATGCTTGTTTAATCCATTAAACAACTACTAGGCTATTCTAACCACAGAGGAGATTCACATCACTTCCTTCTTTCCTTTTGCCTCCTGGAGCCTGTGGAATTCATCTCAGAAAAGAAGAGCACACCCACAGGTCCTGCTAAGGCTCCACCAGCCCTCTGGCCTCCTGGTGGGAACCAGCTTGTGAAGGAAGTGGCCATATTTCCAGCTCCTTTCCAGGAGCTGAGATGTTCACAGACTTTAGTCACAGTCCTGGAAGGGATCCAACACTCCAAGTCTTAGGATCCAGCTCCCAGACACGGGTGGCTTGACATCACAAGACAGCAGCTTAGATTCCAACTCAGATCCTTGATCAAGCCTTCCATGGCTCCTGGACGGTGTGCAAAAATAATCCCACATCAGCGTCCATCTCGAGTTACATTTGTCCTATGCAAAAAGCCAGGCTCATGCTTCCTACAGGTGTTTTGAAGAAAAGCTACCACCAGTGGATGACTCTTGCAGACATTCAGCAGATGTGTACCCACCGGCCCTGGCTCCTCGAGAAGCCCTAGCGTATGAGGAGGGCTTTTCTCTCCTATGGCATTGGTAGGACTAGGAGCTGCCGAGGACTGTCACCCATTTAAAGTGTTTGCCTCTTTCCTCCCAAGCAACTCCTCTCTACTAAGAGGCAGATTCTAAGATGTTCCTTCTCTGGAGAATTGGCTCCCCTCGGTGTGCCCTTCTTTTTTTTTTTTTGGTGTGCCCTTCTTTATTCACTGCAGAACATGCAATTCGAGAAAAAATTGCAGGATTGCAAGCCCTGCCACTTCTCCTGGTGCATCACACCTTCACACTTGGGCTGTGAGGAAGAATCTCAGATGGTTACAGACAAGCACCTGAAATAGTGACAGGGGATGATGGGAGAGATGCTGGCAAGTGTTCTTTGAGGCGAGCTCTGCTTGAACTAGATTCAGTTAAAAAAAAATTTAAGTCACTGTTAAAGCTGAGGTTGAGTCTCTCTCTGGCTGCTTTCATGGCATCTACCAACCCAGAGGATAAGATAAGAGAGGGGAACAGTTACTTGACAGGCATACAGGCTGCTTGCATCATAGCCTTCCCTGGTTGCTAAGTACCCAAGGATTCAAAAGCAGCCTATGATAGGCGGGAGCTAGAGGCAAACAGATGCTCATCCACAAAAAGGCTCTCTAGATGCTGAGAAGGCAGCATTGATGAAAAGGTGTGCTCCTGGGTGACTAGAGGTCTGGGTGGCCAAGAAAGGGTGGCCAGCTGAGTGGCGCCCTCTGTCCTCGGGCCCCTCACCATGGTTAAAATGGTGACCTTGAAGGGTTGGCCTCTTCTACCACAATTACCCACCTAGAAATTCCTGATCAGCCAACACCAGTTCTTTAGTGATGGTGGAGATGTTCCAGCACACTCATAACCAAGCACAGAAGGATCTGGATCAAGTGGTGGCTTTTTTCCCAAGTAGCACACTTCAGTATAGGATGGAATTCCACTCTTCTGCATTGATGACTATGTATTCAATCATTCTGGTTTCTACCCTGGGACTTTATGTTATAAAATGCTCTACAGAGCCAAGGAGATGGATTGGGAAGGGAGCATTTGCTATGATCCAACTTACAGCCAGATGCACTGAGTCTGACAAATAGAGGAGGCCCTGCCCTTGCCCTTCCCAGGCCCCGGCTGATAAGGAAGGCTTCTGATTTTCAGTCTAAACTCAGTTCTTCCCTTACCTGACACTCCACCATAAGCAAGAGTTCATATCCTCCACCTGCTCAAGTCCCTCAGTGGCTGCCCATCTCACTCAGGGGAGAAACCGACATCGTTGAAATGGTTTATAAGGCCCAACCTGGTGTGCCTGCCCCCACCTCAATGGCCTCACCTCCACCTGACTCCCCTTGGCTCATGCACACCAGCCACCCTGGGCTCTCTGTTACTCCTTAACCTCCACCCCACACTCCTCTCTAATATAGCTATGGCTCATTTTTCACCTTCTTCAGGCTTTTGCTCAAATGTCACCTTCTCACAGGCGTTCCTGGCCAGGGTTTAAAATTGCAAACCCAATTCCCCTCCCTGCAGCACCTCCTATACCCCTGTTCTACTTTGTTTTCCTCCATAGTCCTGTCACCACCTAATACAATATATAAACTTTTTGATTTGTCTGTCTGTCTTCCCCCAATAGTACATAAGTTTGCTAAAAGCATGGGTTTTTATCTGTTTTGTTCACAGGATTTAAAACGATGTCTAACATATAGGAGGATCTCAAAAATTATTTTATTTTTGTAAAGATTTATTTTGTTTATTTATGTATACAAGAACTGGGGTGTAGGCCAGAGGTGCAGGGGGTGAGAGGCTTCATTAGAGACAGTGGGATACAGAATAGACAGATCCACTGAACTCCATTGCTGAGGGGAGCAGTGGGTGAGACAGGAGAGATCTGCTGTGCCATGTGGGTTAGCTCACTAGCCAGGGATAGAACTCATGCTGCAGTGGCTGGTGGTAGCTTGATAGCGCTGAGATTTTAACCCCTGTGTCACCAGGGAGGCCCTCAAAGATTATTATTTGAATTAAATGATTAAAGACCTGTCTTCCTTTTCCAGGACACTGAGTAATTGTTCTGAAAGTTGATAAATGCAGGAAAGCACTGGTCTTGCTTTTTCCTGTCACACTATAGTTCAAGATAACAAAATCAGTGGTGAGGGGAGTATTCTTTATAGAAGACTTCTAGTTACTAACTGCAAAAAGAATGGTGTATTTTAAAAATTCACATGTCACAAGCCCACATGTCACAAGCCATGATCTGGGGGAAAGCACGAGTGGATGGATGCTAAAATCCCAAGAGGAAAGAGTGAGGTGAGAATTCTGTGATGGAGACATTGGGCCGACAAGCCTGAGCCCACAGCCCAGTCCCCGTCCCTAAGATGCTTCTCTTCCAAAGGTGATGAGACAGGAAGCTCACAGACCACCAGGGATCTTCCTACAAAACACAGACCCTAAAGCTAGCTTCCAGAAATCAGTTAACTTCCAGAAAGTAAGGAGAACAAAGGAACAATTTAACGAACAACATGAGGAGGTAGTCAGTCAAATCAAAATGTGGGACATTCTGCAAGACAACTGACCCAGTTTCTTCAACAAACCAGTGTTGTTCAAAATCTCAGGGGGGTCATTGTAGATCAAAGAGGACCTAGGAGATGTGCAGGCAGATGTCAAGTGTGGACTGTTCCAGGGGCCCGATTCAAACCAATAAAAAGGGAAATTTAATATAAGCTGTTAAGTGATATTAAGAATTTATTCGTATGGGGTTTTTTGGTTATAGTTATCTAAGGCATTACAGACAACATTTTTTTTTCATGTGTCTGTATGTGTAAGAGATACATACTAAAAAATTTGCTGGTGAAATTATAGAACTGGAATTTGCTTTCAAACATCAAGAAAAAGCAGAAGGACACAGAAAAAACTACACTGGGAAGTGCAGTTGATGGCTGAAGCTGAAGCGGGGATATGCGTGCACAGCCAACTGTTACACACGTCTCTGCTTTATGCTTTCCATTATAAAAATCATCTTTTAGAAATGTAATTTTGTGTTTTACAGATGAACTTAATTTTAAAAATTTGAAGTACTTGGACTGGGTCTGTGCAACCCATGAGCTCTGGATGGAGGCCAAATGCTAGAAGCAGAAGGAACGGTGACTTTGTGGCTGTGGATGTCCCCAAGTGCCTCCCCACATTTTACAGAAAGCCCCTGGGTTTTTATCCTGAGACAATGGCCAGAGACTCTTGTGATTTTGAGAGTCTTCCCTCTAGGCTTTGAATATGGGGGAGACCAGCCATCCCTTTCTCTGGGTTCCTGATTACCTATTTCACAGGGTGTCCCTCATCCCTCTCCTGGTCTATTTCCTTCCCTTTGAGCAACTCCCCTGTCCCTTCTTTAACCACATCTAAATGTATTGTGTAATAAATCTGTGAACCTGTGTAGAAAGTATTAAAACTCCCCCTTTGATGTTTGCTGCTGATTCTAAGTGGGTTTCAGGGGGTAAATTGTATTGAATTCCAGGCCATATAAAGGTAGGTCTTAGAGTCCCAGTTCCCCAGATGAGGAAACTGGAGGCCAGAACGATGGGGGATGCGACCAGATGTTACACAGCTAATCACAACACGGCCAGCGCATGCGTGGTGCTCACTTTGGATCAGGTGTTTTCGGGTAAGTCTGTGTTAACTCATCCTCACCTTGCAAGGCAGCTGCTAATGCCATGCCCACTTTGCTGATGGTGAAACTGAGGCACAGAAAAGGTAAGTAACTCGGCCAAGGTCACCCACTTAGTAAGTGGTGGTAGTGTTGGTGGGAGGGGACTCCCCACATGGCCAAAATGTAGATGTAAGATGGAAGTAGACAGGGCACATTTGATGCACCTGATTTTGAATAGAATGAAGTCTCCTAAGTGGGGCCACCATATGTCAAGTGTGCCAGGCCAGTCTTTGTACATGCCTCTTGTCCCTACATAATTATTAATTGTGCTCCTTTTCTTTCTCCAATGTGTCCTAGTTTGCATGAGAAATTATACGGTCACTTCAAGCTCCTCCAGGGTAAAAAAAAAAAAGCACATAATAGCCAATTAATTAATATCTGCTGAATAAAAGGTTAATGATTTTTTTTAAGATGATGGATCTTCCTGGAAATGGAAAACTGACCAAGTAATGGTCTCCAACGTTGCCGTGGTAACTCTTTCGAATTCTGTGACTCATAACCCTTTCCTAATTACTCCTCTCAAATGTAAATGCTTGCTCCCCCTGACTCCAGTGGGTTATCCCTCAGAACCTCTGAGTTCAGTCAGGGAAAAAGTGGGTCTGGGTTAGAGCCAAACACTAAAACTCTTGCACTGTTCTCTGTCCCTCCTAAGGGAGCACTGCCCCGGGGCACACCTCTGATGCTTGGCTATTTGCCTTCCTCATGTGAAGCCGGCTCTCTCTGAGCCTGATGACTCTCATCCTCAGCCTACCCCAGTCACTCAGAATCCACAGTCTCATGATGGATCTCTCTCTTGACCGCTGAGGGGGTCAAGACCACGCCCTGTGCCTCACCCCAGATCTTCCCTCCATGGACGGCCTCCTGGAGCATTAATCTATTCTGGTTTTCTTCAATCTTAGCATTTTGTTGTGGCTAATTAACTACAGTCCCTTATTTGTGTTTCATCTCCTTACTGTGAATTAACATAATCCCATTTCCCTAATTCTATCACACTCTTCTGGTTTATTGCTAGGAAAGATTAGTTATCTTTATGAGGTCACAGATAAAGATGAGGGGAAAGATTTGAGCCTTATCTCAAAGTCTAAAGTCATTTTCTCAACTTCTTTGAGATTCTTCATTTCTTCCTCCAGCACAATCAGTAGGATATTTGGAAATATATTTAATTCTTGCATTCTGAGCTCTTCAGAAGAAAAGCATGACATAAAATTGTGAGATTTTATCACCATTAATAATATTAATTTTTAAAGCTAAGATGATTTGGTCTTGATTCACTGCAACCATATGGTACTTATTGGACAAGCACATTATTGCTTAATTAGAGGACCAAGAGCTCCCGGTGACGTGACATGAGTCTGGAAAAGCTGCTTTTTGAATTGACATTAGCACAGGACAGAGCTTTTGGCTCAGACCACAGCTCGAGGGAGGAGGAGCATCCCTTTGGCTCTTCAACAGCTGCTGTTGCTGAGGTGATAATTGGCTTCCCTTTTCCTGTGCTCGAGTTCCACATTGCTTCGGGTCTTCTGTCCTGCTAGTTGTAATAATTTATACTGTATTAGTTAGGGTGGTGCTAACTGCTGTAACAAATAAACACCAGCATTTAGGTGGCTTGACACAATAGGAGTCTATTTCTTGCTCACAACCCAAAAAACAACAGTTCTGCACAGTCCAGAGCACGAACGCTTCTCCACACCGGGTTTTGGAGACCAGGCTCTGTCTCCCTGAGGGCACTGTGGCCACCGCACACTGGCCTTCCCCATCTTGAAGCCACAGCACTTGCTCTTCCCTCTGTTTATAATGACCTTTCCCCACAGGACCTGTAATGAGGGGCTCTTTACCACCATCGTGGCACAAACAGCATTACCTCAGGAGGCTTTTCCCTGCTACCGCTTCAGACACATCCAGAAGAGACACCCCCCCACCCACCTGTGCACCCACCATCTCATCACCTGACTTTCTTCCGATATTTGCCAGCAGTTGAAAGAGTTCTACTCATTTAGCTGTTACCTCATTTCTATCACTTTCTTCCTACTAGAATGTCAACCCGCCTATATTAAATCCATGGCATTTTCAACACTTACAAGCCCTGAGGGGTATTCAAAATATATTTGTGGATAAAAGGAAGGAGGGAGAGAAGGAGGGACAGAGAGAAGTTTCAGGAGTCTAAGTGAGATCCGAAAGTCACCTATGCAGGAAGAGGCAGGACCTGGGAAGAAATCCCTCTGCCTGAGCTTTTCCAGGACAGACACCTTCTGACAGACTTCTCACAGCCACTCCCACTCAAGCAGAGGAGAGCAAGTTCTTCCACAATGGTGATGCTGGAAGTTACTCCCTCCTTCTTCTTAGCCTTTCCTTTGGCCATCACCTGCCACACATACTCTTTCACATCCTATATTTTCACCAAATCCAATTTTGTGACCACAGTGTGACAGAAGTGACATTATGGAAAAGTAAGCCATGGTTCAAGTTCAGTTTCAGAACAGCCAAGGAGGGATCTTGAACAAGCAGAATGCATCTTAATCAGTTTTAGACTAAGTCCACCTACCTAGTAAGTAACTCATTTGATGTACTCACACACTCTAGGCTGGGAACAGATCAGAGAAACATTTTAGATCCATATGAGACAGTATCATTTAATCAGCTGAGTAAATGACACTCATCAAAGTAAAATGTCAGGAAGGTAATTTACCAATCTTCACACCAACCCTTGCAACCCTAGGAGGAAAGCCTTATTTACAGTCGCATGCGAGCAACAGTATGTGAGAACGCTATTGCTGCCTCTGTAACGACTAAAACCTGATGTTTCATGAACAGAATATAGGATCCATTTGCCAAGGGTGGTACACTCAGTTAGCTTCAAGCACTAAGAGAGCTGAGCTCCTACTAAGGCAAAGCACATAAAAATGTGTCACACTGAAGGTCAACCACTGGACTCTGGATTGCTCGCCTCAGCAAGGGCAGAGCTGCTTCTCCGTGTATCACCCACCATCAGACACAAAGGAGTTCTTTGCTCTCCAGGAGGCCTTAGAAGGTGCAGGGCATCCTGAGGCTCTGGGAAGTCTCACCTTCCTATTGGTTCAGAAGCAGGAAAGAATAAAATCAACATTCGATGCATTGCCATCAGCATCTCCTCAGGCTCTTAGTCACCTACAGCAGAACACCTTCCCACTCTTCCCAAAGTGGGTGCTCCTACAGCAATGGGTTCATATCATTAGGCTTCAGCTAGGCCCATAGCCTTCTCTTTGAGGACTGAAAAGAATCAAAACTAGATTAATAATAAGTCATTTAAGATCTCATGAACTTACCAAATGCCTCTTGTGATACAAGAGGTCTAAAGAGAGAGCCAGAGAAATTCACAGGCTATTACCCACCCATGCATGTTGCTTTGTGCTCCCATTACCTTAATCTATTCATAAACCATAGAACACCACCAAGCATATTTTTGTCTAATGGCATCATTTAAAGCCCGGACTCAAAGGGTTATGAACAGTGTTCTGCAAAACACAGCCTTTAGGGCGCTCCCAGCTCCAATAAGGCCAAGTGAGGGCACAAATGGTAAGATCAGAATATTAGAGTCCAAAAGGCATTAATGATCAGTTAGTTCAACCTCTTATCTCTCAGAGGAGAAAAGTGAACTCTGCTTTACCCATCAGCCTCCTAACTATCTTCCTACCTCTTTGGTTCATCCTTCATACAGAGGCCAACCAATGTTTCTCAGACAAAATTCTGATCATTATACTCAGCTGATTAAAGTTCTGCAATATAACCTTAATGATAAAGCTCAAATTCCTGAGTATAACAAATAAGACTCTTGATGACTGGGCTCCATCTTTCTCTAAGTTGTGTGTCCTACTAGTTCCCTAACACACACACAAAATCTCCTTTTCAACCATATTGAATTACTTAAAGTTCTTGAAATAGCTATTGTGATATTTTGTTTCCAGTATATTGGAGTCACTTATATTAGACCAATCCTCTATGCACAAATATCACTTAACAAAAAATTAAAAACAATTATTTGTGTGCTTCAGGTATTAGTCACAACAGTGAGAAACTGAGAAAAGGGAGAACTGGATGAGGTTTCTGGGTTTTGCAACTTTTTGCTAGAGAGTAAGTCCCAATTGATACCCTATGGAGTGGTTAGATACCAGATAGAAACATGTAGAATCAGAAAATAGAGTTTGAGGCAGCTGAAAAATGAGAGGAAAAATCCAAGAGGGGTAGAGCCTCAGAAGAGAGCTCCAAATTCTGCATATAAACACCATCCAAACTTCTTCCTGACTTCTGAGCATGATAGATTCCAAGCAACTCAGGCAAAGATAATAATATAATATAGGTAATAATATAATATAATAATATAATATAGGTAAGATAATATAGTCATGTGCCACTTAATAATGGGAAAACATGCTGAGAAATGCATTATTAGGTGATTCTGTTACTGTGAGAACTTCATAGAGTGTACTTACACAAATCTAGGTAGTATACACCTAGGCTATATGTAGGGACCACTGTTGTATATGCAGTTAATCATTGACCAAAACATCATCATGTGGTGCAAGACAGTAGATCTGACCATGATATTAGCTTCTACCCACTACGGGAGAGAGGAAATTTGGTGTTCAGATATAGTCAAATTAACTGCCTGCTAAAGTGAAAAATTAACATTCTTCAGAGGAACATAGTAAAACCCATTGCTCTACAACATATAACAACGGCCAGAACGCAACACAAAATTAATAGACACATGAAAAATAAGGTGCATAGTTGAGAATATAAGCAGTCAATAGAGACCAATCCTGAGATGATTCAAAAGTCAGAACTAGCAGACAAGGATCTGTCACACACAATGATGATCCATGACTTTGTATGTGCGGCAACCTCTACTTGGAACACCCTTCTCTGCTTGTTAAATGAGCTTTACTCATGGAATCTCAAGTAGCAACTCTTCTAGGAAGCCTTCCTAGTGTACCTTACTCAGGAACTTATCTAATTTGGTTAGTTACCTGCCTTCACCTTCAACTATCTTAAGGGTAGGGAGTGTATCATTATATCTACAACAGCAACATACAGCATTGATTCAATGATAAATGTGGATTGAATGACTGAAGCAATGAATGAAATGAGTAAATCAAAAGTCTGAGTTTCATTGACTCATGGGCAAACCTTTGAACTGTGCTCACACAGGTTTGAAACTGTATGGGTCTTTCTTCTAGCATGTCTAATGTAAGTTATCTCAGTGGCAAGAAAGATGTAGGCACTTAAGTATAGAGATGTGCTCATAGCCAGCATATTCCCACATTCAGAAGCCAGCTAGCCAGTTTTCTTCCTGACCCACATTCCCTCCAATGGTCTTACTCCTTGTTTACTATCAATTCCTAACATGCCTACTCACATTTTGCCTTATAAGGAGTTAACATTATTTTAGTCAACTTTTATTGACTGTCTTCAACAATGCCAGGCAGGCACTGTGCTAATTACTTACCAATAATATTAAGATTAAATAATCCATTCAATTCTCTTAACCTCCCAATGAGGATGGCATTGTTATTTTTTTTTTTTTAGGTGAGAAGTCTATTTACAAGGCTAGCAGTTAGTTAATTCATTTGCCTACCACACTAAACAAACAAGAAGACTACAAGAGAAGTGATTTTTCCTCTCATTTTCGACACTTCTTAGGTATCTCACTTCTAATTTAAAGAGGTATTTTGAGTGGAGAAAGTATGTCTCCTACTGTGAAAATTCCAAAGTATACACCAAAAGTCAAATAAAGAATTGGTCGGCCAGCCTGAAGACAACCTAAGCACATACTGCTTCCCTATTCTGTTTGAGTTTCCCTTGATTTCCAAAGGAAAAGTGAGAATGTCTGAGAGTGTCCAGAAATTACTTGAAATGTAAGATATAAACCACTTTTTTCAGTTAGTAAGATCAAGATAACCAATGTTTATGAGTGACCTCCCCAGAATCTCAGAACACGGCAGTTGGAAAAATTTTATTTAGATTCAAATAAAATCATTTCATGCTTTATTTCCTTACCAGTATTCTCTAAAGTCAAGTCATGGTCATCATGCCATTTTTTTCAGCTGGTAAAATCATCTGGACGGACTGGTGAGGAGGGGGGAAAGCTGGAGGGGATAAGGGTAAATGTGGCAGAAAAGCCCATCATCCTGTTACAGGGCAACCCTAATATAAAATGGGTTTCTTTCACTGGGTTCTCACCCGCGCGCTCAGAAGACTTTTATAATAAGTCCCAACTTCAGGTACACATGACAAAAGTTATTAACGGGTTTTATTTTACGAAAGAAGGGGAATAAAATAGTAATAATACCAAGGGAAAGAGAGGGATACAAATCCGTAAATATCCTACCAGATCTTCTAAGCAATGGCACATTGAGAGCTGGCTCCGAGTCAAGTGAGATGGCTTCAAAGGAAGAGAGAGCCCAAGGCTCACCTCTCTGGTTTTTTAGCCAGCCTGGCTGCTTAACTCTACCCACAGTTCCCAGTGATCCACTCTTCGATAATCATATTATCGGATATGTGGTTCTGGAACACTGGTGGTCTGGAGTGGGGGTTGGAGTCCACACACCCATCTGTGTAATCCATTCAGGACTACCTTTTCCCCTAACAATCCCAACAGCATAGCATGTTCACTGGGCCCAATGGAACTAAGAAAACGATTTTAGGGCTGATGTAACATAGTTCCCCAGAGATAATCAATCTCTGGAGCCTTAATGGGATTAATGGGCAGAAGACATTGCTTTGAAGTTTTGCTCTGTCCTATTTTACCCAAAGCTGGGCTTCACTAGTCACGTGATCTGCAACATGTGCTGTTTCGATTATTTCTTTTTGCTCTCGGAGTATTTATTAAAATATGGCTTCCTCGTTCTCCTTTATCTTCCGGAATTCTTCCTGAATCTGAAAGTCCATGTTGAAACTCAGTTAAACATAAATTGTCAAAATAAGACAAGAGAGATCTGGAAGTCTAAATCTAGTTCACCTACCACTGATGACAAAACATTATTTTGATCAAACTCTTTTCTCTGTTTCTTAAAAACACTGTGTGCTGGAAACCTTTAAAATACTTGAGCTTGAGGCACACACACATACCTGGACTCTGTCCAGAAATGACTTGAAATGTAAAATTCACTGAACATGTATTTTTTTCATCTCAGCAGCAAAGGATCATTTTATGTTTTATTTCCTTACCAATACTCTGTAAAGTCAGGGTCACTGTTGCATTTTTTTCAGTTGGTAAGATCGAGATAACCAAGGTTTATTTATTTTTTTAAAAGATTTATTAATTTATGCACACAAGAGCTGGGGCACAGACCACAGTCGCGGGGCATGAGAGGATCCACCAGAGACAGAGTGGGGAGCAGACTGACTGAAACACATTGCTGAGGGGAGTAGCCGGCAAGGCAGGAGAGGTCTGCTGTGCCATGTGGGTCCCCTCCCTGGCCGAAGGCAGGGATCGAACTCGTGCTGCAGTGACTGTGGTTTGCTTCACAGTGCGTTGCTTAACCCACTGCGCCACCAGGGAGGCCCGAGATAACCAAAGTTTATAAGTGACTTTCCCAGCATCTCAGAGCACAGCAGTTAGAAAATTTTTATTTAGATTCAGTCTCTTTTTTAGTCTCCATTGCTTGGATCACTGTGCCACCTCCAGCCTCAATACCTGAGAAGTTTCGGTTACTTAAACTCAGAGCAGCTGGGGAGGGCAAGAGGGGCAGCAAATTCAATAGTGGGTCTGTTGCTTGTGTTAGTTCAGGGACAAACTGGAGAGTTTCTCCTTAGCAAATCACCTCGACTCAAGTGTCTCATTAAAACAGTTTCTTATAATTGAGTTTGTTCCATTTTTCACAATTTGGTTAAAATGTAAAGGTTTACACTTGATTTATTTGCACTGGCAGGAAATAAGAGTAGTCTGTTTGAATCACTCACCAGAAATCTGAGACTCCAGAGAGTCGATCCATGTTTTTCTAAGTCTCTCCCCATCCCATAAATTATGGAACTCTATTAAAATGCTATCGTGTGCATAATTAGTACTGCTAGTGTTCTTATTAGAACTGAAATGATTTTCCTCAAATCATTACACTGCTTATTAAAATGATAAAGGCGTTGTCTTAAAATACAATCAAGAGTTTACAAATCAGAAAATGCTCACCGAAGGAATGGAAGACACACCCTTTTGCTTCTCAATTACAATAATTATTATTACTGCTGTCACTATTTACTGAGCACTTACAGTGTGTTTCACTTATTCCTTGGTCACCTTGGGAAACTGGTTCACTATTATTTCTTTTTATTTATTTATTTATATTTGACATCCTTTGTATTCCCCAGGGAGTACCCACCACCATTCCACCCATGCACCATCACCTCAGTCCCTTGTGCTCTTTCTGCTCTCATCCCTGTCTTTGCCCTCCTCTCCTTCCCCTCCCCCGCCATGGTCCCTTTGGTTTATCTTTGACCTTTTGGTCTTGTTGAGTTTTTTGTTTGCTTTTGGTTATAATTGCCCATTTCCTTGAGCTTATTCTTCTTTTTGTTGTTGTTGTTGCTCTTTCATATTCCTCCCAATAGTGAAGCCATCCGATATTTTTTCTCTTGACTTCTGACTTGTTTCACTAAGTATAATTCCTTCTAGTTCCATCCATGTTTCTATAAATGTCCCTAGTTTCTCATTTTTGATTGCTGAATAATATTCCACTGTGTATATGTACCACATCTTCTTGATCCAGTCATCTACTTTTGGGCATTTGGATTGTTTCCAAGTCTTACCAATTACAAATAGTGCTGCAATAAACAAAGGAATACAGGTACTCTTTTGGAATCGGTGTTTTTGTGTCCTTTGGGTAGATTCCTAGGAGCGGGATTGCCGGATCATATGGTAGTTCCATTTCTAGTAGACTGAGGAACCTCCATATGGCCTTCCATAGTGGTTGGATTAGCTTGCATTCCCACCAACAGTGTACTAGGGTTCCTTTTGCTCCACATCCTTGCCAGCATTTGTTGTTGTTGGGTTTTTTTGTTTTTGTTTTTGTTTTTGTTTTTTTTTTTGATGTGTGCCATTCTTACCGGTGTAAGGTGGTACCTCATTGTGGTCTTAATTTGCATTTCCCTGATTATGAGGGATGCTGAGCATTTTCTCATGTGCCTGTTGGCCATGTGTATGTCCTCTTTGGAGACGTGTCTTTTAAGTTCTTCTGCTCATTTTTTGATTGGGTTTTTTACTTTATTTTTCTTGAGTCTTATGAGTTCTTTGTATATCTTTGTGATCAGACCCTTGTCCGTTGGGTTCACTCCTATTTCTCATAAGAAAAGTGAATCTTAACAAGGTAACTTGCTCAAGATCTCACAACTGTTAGGTGATGGGACTTGGATTTAGATCCAAGTTCGTCTGACTCCAAGTCCTGCTTCTAAACATGACTCAGTATTCCCTCATTCTCCCCGATGACCTCCCTCTGAGATACAATGATATTTTTTTTTATGTTAAAGGCAGCGCAGTCATAGGTACAGGTGATCAGGCAATGGCAGGTAGCAGGTTATGAGACGGGGAGTACATTAGGCAGAAGGCAGTGAGCATCTCTCTCGATTACTTTAGGATCAGTCCTGCCACTTTAGCTTTGGAACGGAACTTATTTGATCATTTGACTCAAATCTTTCATTTTACAGAGAAAGATTAAAACCCAGAGAGATCAAGGGAGTTGCCCTGGGTTACAAAACCAGCTTTCCGATCCCCAGATCTCCAGGTTTTCTATAACCCTCCCCTAGTTTTCATCCAATCAACTTGTCAGTATTCACTTGTGCTTACCCAGACAGTTCGAGGTAGAGGAAAGATAGAGCATGTCCAGGATCTGGCCCCAAAGAAGGCAGAGTCAGAATACAGATCGCAAAGCATCAAAAAACAGCACATGGTGATGCTGCATACATTCATTGAATAAAGAGGGACCCTATGAACTTTCCCTGTGCATTTCCTACAACTTTCTCTCGCACTCACAGCCTTCACGCAGAAAGCAAACTGGGGGCAGAGTGGGGAGGTTGTCTCTCTATAGAGACGACATAAGTGACAAACAACAGGTTCTCCAACATTTTGGAATGAAACTCCCTGGAGGAAGCAGGGATGTGTTCGCAAGTAGGATTTAGCGAAAGAGGAAGAGAAACTATTCCAGGCGTGGGGATGAAATGAGAAACTGAATCATTTAGTCAAACATGGCAGAATAATAAATCAGTTTTCCTGCGAATCCGGCAAGCCTAAAGAAAAGGATGGCCCTTTAGATATCTGCCACGTACAGTGGTCAGAACAGTTTGCCTCAGCTTGGTCACCCAGAGCCGGAGCAGCCAGCCTCGCATGCAGGTGGCTCCAGTTATGTTTTAGATCAGCCACAAATAGCCTTGCTTTGTTCTAGGGCCATGACCCTGACAAGTCATCATCATCACTGAAATGCCTGAGGGGCCAAGGGAAATGCACAGAGCCGCCAGGGTGGTTGCAACATCGATCCGAAATCCAGGGGGCGGGTACAGAAGGGCCTGACTCAGCGAGGGGAAGCCACTTGCCAAGCTCTTCTGGCACCTGGACCAGACTCGAAGACATTTCTGGATCCCCTTTTTCTGTGAACCCTCACCACCAGCTGAAAGCCATTTTCCCCAACCCCCTTGGAAAACAGAAAAAGACACACATAATGCCTCCTATCAAGAGGCCCAAGAAAGTGACCAGTCTTGCCTCTAGGTCATGGCCAGCAGGGTGGAGAAGCATGTAGGGTTATGGAGAGAAGCACAGGATGTGGGGTGCAGAGACGAATCTCCCGCGTCAGCCACGTGTACTTCTGGCGTGAACTTGGTCTGCTGTTAAGTCATTTCAGGATCACTTCTGTATCGTTTCCTTATCTTTAGTGAGCAGGCTTATACCACCTACCTCACAAGGCTGTTAGAAGTCTCAGATGATTTATGAAGAAATGTATATTTGAAGCATTGCACACATTCTGGCGGTCATATTTTTAAACAGGGAAGGTATCTCCAGGAGGTTTTCTGATGCAGGGACAAATAAAAGGCGGAAATGGTTCTAGTTTTAATAAAAATGCTCAAGGAAGCTATTGGCACCCTACTGCTTCTCAGCAAAGAGGTCCCCCAAAGCACACTGACAAGGAAATGTCATCTCAGCCAAGTTCTGTGTTTACAGCAGGCATGTCAACTTTAGGAATGGCAAAACCACTGATAAAAAATTACCCACTGGGAAGTCCCCCCAGTGGGCCAGGCAGTGTGCTAAGGGTTCCATATTCATCATCTCTGACCCTCCTTGCTAAGAAGGCAACTTCTGCTCCTCTGTCGTCCTGTTTACTCCTCTGTGACTGCATCCCTCCTCCCAGACATTTCTATGACTCCTTAGAGGAGGAGGGGCTATTCCAGTGAGTTATGCCCAGAGAATAGGCATGCTCACTGTAACTCAAAGGTGCGTTCTGCACGTTTTATTTCTTGTTTCGTGAATGATAAGAAGGGACGACACCTCTGAACTCTCCTGGTTCATCTCCTGCCACTTCCTCTATACTCCCAGGCTGCACATGGAAAGCACGGCCTCTCTATAGAGGTAAAGCCAGCATCCTCATCGGACTGGATGATCCGCTCCTCCAAGCCAGCTGGTCTGACTCAGTGGGAGGAGTCTACGGGTCCTCAAATAGCAGAGAGTGGTGGTTCTCTGGGGAAATGGTCATCTCTCTCATTTGGACATTGTTCTTTGGAAGTCCTTTCTGAGAGAGCCTGGAGGGGAGGACTCAAAACCCAAGATAGACCCCTGAATGTCTAATTATCACAGCAACCTTGCAAGACAGGCATGACGCCCTCATTTTACAGATGAGAAAACTGAGACTTCTTGGCAAAAGAACTCATGTCAGTAGCCTTACTATCTGGTTGAGAACACAAAATGAGAACACATCAGCCCAAATGGAGAACAGCTAAGCACCAAAATCCGTGGCCACAGTTCCAAGTGGCCCCAAAGGTCAAATGAATTTACGCAGAGCCTCTGCTTCCCAACCTCAGGCCTTCAAAACAAAACAAAACCAAAACAATAATCCCTAAAACCATTTCTATCCCCTGAGTCACAAAAAAGAGGTACATTTTCATATACAATCAAACAAAGTTTTATATACAATTTCCAGCGTGGCTTTCTTTAGTCTGGGCTCAAAAGCCAGAGCCGCTGGAGGCCAGGGCCTGTGACTGGCCAGACATCATACTCGCGCATTTCCATTCACGTCCCTCTGTCCTACAGCAGGGAGCGGTCTGGCTGTGCCCCAGAAAAGTGCAAGTGACTTTTACAAGTCAAGAAAGTAGGCCATCGTCTCCATCATTTGTCACAGCTTGAGGCTCCTATTCTCTCTGGATTCATTCGCCTCGTTGGAGCATTTATCTCTGCCGACACGAGGCTGGTGACGGGGTCTGAATTTCAGGGAGCATCGGCCGGCTGGACACCTTTTACAGCACTGCTGGCACCGCGGGCAAGCCCACAGCAAGGTGATGAAGGGGGTCAGAGATGGGGGAATGGTCCCCGATCCTGGCATCCCCTCCCCTGCCTTCTGCTGGGCCCTTTTCTAGTTGCCAACAAATAAAACCCATAAAGGAGGGCTTCTGCTGCCTTCGGCAAGGCTTGGTCAACCAAATGAACAGCACTGATAATGAGGATCACCCCACCAGTCTTAAATGTATCCAAGACACATGGCTACTCACTAAAGCATCTAATCCACATGGACCAGTAGAATCGCCATACCAAGGCAATAAAGGCTGTTTGCGGAGAGCAGAGAACCTTGACATTTTGGCTACTCTTCTACAACCTTATCTTGAACAAATGGGCAGTTTCCATTAGGTGTTTGGAAATGTTAAAAAGAGTGCTCTGGCTGCTGTGCTGCCCTTTATGAGGCAGGGTGAGATGAGGGAGCTCCAGGTCGGGAATGTTCCCGATAAAGGCTCACCTTAGGGGCATGCGTGCTTTCCTTGATCCCAAATATCCCTCAAGACTCAAAGTGTTAAGTCTCAAATAATTAGATTTCAAGTAACAAAAGTATAGATATCGGGGTGTTATAGGCTGCAGCGAACCCTTCCTAATGCCCCACTCTAAGCCAAGGGTCTGCAGGGCATGCAGTCAGGCGGGAGGCTGATCTGCTTGGAGGAGAGGCAGGAGAGCCAACCAGCAGAGGTCAGAGTCACGGTGCTCATCCCTCCCGGGTGCCTACGACGTGCTGAGCACCGCTCTCAGCCTAAACCACGCACCGTCTCCTCTGGAGACACGTGCTGACTGAGCTCTGCTTCCTCCCTCCAGAAGAGAAAGCACCTGACAACTTAGCATCAAGAGCACGGAAGAAGAATGACTGACTCTCTTGACACCACATGACAGGCACCCCCAGCAGAAACCTAGGGAAAGAGGGGTACAGGACAGGGGGCTATTAGTTCCTTGAGCTTAGGGTCCCTGCAAGAAGATCCAGAACAGGAACCATGGAAAGAGGGCAGCACTGAAAACACGTGGGTCCCATGGCCACCTATAACAGATGCTCGAGAAAAAGCTCCTTGAACAAAGGTATGGGCAACACATACCTTTCTTTTTAAATGAAAGAATTGCAAGGAGATGGGCACTGATCGTAGTAAGCTATTCATCTTTTCCAGTTTTGACCTTCACCTGTTATATAGCCACACGCTTTAAACAATTATACTTCTCAAGTTTCATTGCAAAAGGAAAAAAAAAAACAAATTTCTCTTCTTACCTCCCATTTCCTCCTCCCTAACAACTATCACTTTCAGTACCTGAGCTGTCTCTATTAGCATTTCGTTCCATATTTTTAAATTACATGCTTATATAGCGTCTTACTGATTTTTAATTTTTGCTACCATGAAACAAGGGTTTAGGTCTCCTTCATCTCGCCTCCATCCTCCCCAGCAATTGTTCCATAATTTAATTTAGATCGATGCCCAGTGTCTGCATTATGCTGACAAGGAAGGCTCCCGTTCACATATCCAATTCACCTGTGGATACCATGTTTCATTTCCCTTGGTTTGGTCCCTTCTTATGGAGAGGAACTTTCTCTGGTAGCTCCCTACAATAAGGTGATTTTTAAAAGCGGGGGGGGGGGGGGGGGGGGGGGGGGGATGGAGGTTGGTTGTTTTGTTATTGCTGCTGTTTTGTTGTTGCTATTATTATAGTTGCTCAGACTCTTCCCTAGCTGAATATGTCTTTGCCCTATCTTGTTGGAGTGACAGCTTGGTTAGATATAAAATTTTCCACCAGAAATCACATTCCAGTGCAATTTTGCTCCTTTGTCTTCTAGCTTCCTGAAACCAGATGGATTCCTGGTCTTTATGGTCTTGTTCTCTCTAGAAACTTATAAAGCTGTCTCATTTTCCCCACTGTTTTGGAAGTACAGAGTGATGTACATCAGGTATCCACCTATTTGGTTCAGTTGTATGAGAGCGTAATAAGCATTTCAATCTGGAAACCAACACCATCTTTACTAGAAAGGTAGTAGCAGGCCCTCCCTGATGATTTCCTCCCCTCTGTTTTCAGTTATCTCTTTCTGGAACTCCTAGTGTTTCGATGTTGGGTTTCTTGGCCTGGCTGTCCAACTGTCATATTTTTTTTCCTGCTAATTTCCATCTATAATTTTTGTCCTACTTCCCTGAACGTTCTTCAATCTTGTTTTCTAACCACTTAGTGCCCTCAGTTATCACATATTTCCCAGAATTCCCTTTTTGTTATGAATGTTCTTTTTACATCGAAATCTGTTTCTGTTTCAGAGATGTAATATCTTCTCTTATCTCTCTAAAGATAGAAAAGAATGTGGTTGTTGGGGTTTTTTTTAGGTTTTCTTCTCCTTGAATATTCTGTTTTACATGTACCCTTGCTTGTTTGCTTTGATTTTCTATATTTATTTTAAAGACATTTCTCAAACATTTAGGTATCCTGAATTGAAGGATCTTGAAATTTAAGAGTGAAACAACAAAAGCTGTGGACCCTCTCAGACTCAAGTGGGACTTGTGAACTAGGTTTCACTGGAAAGGGCCACACGGGAGCTATTCTGTTGGGGATACCCTGGTGATCTTTAAGGGTGAGGCAGCCAAAGACCATAGCCCAGGCTGGCACTATGAGAGAAGCTCAGAAGTCTCAGTCCTGTTTCCATCCCTACCATCCCACCCTTAATCGTGCCAAATATGCCCCAGTCCTGAGAACTTCTCCTTCACCTTCACTGGAGAACAATACTTTAGTTTTCAACTAAAGTGAGGAAATACTACTGGAACAGGAGTGGGGCCTGGGGGTTAATTACTTCTTTTTTTTTTAAGATTTACTTTTATTTATTCAATCATACAAGAGCTGGGGTATAGGCCAGAGGTGCAGAGGGTGAGAGGATTCACCAGAGACAGAGTGGGGAGCAGAACAGACAGAGCGACTGAAATACACTGCTGAGGGGAGCAGCAGGCAAGACAGGAGAGGTTTGCTGTGCCTTGTGGGGTCTCCCTGGCCAGGGATCGAACTCATGCCAGTAACTGACAATAGCTTGATATCTCTGAGACTTAACCCCTGCGCCTCCAAGGAGGCCCTGGTGTCTAATTACTTCTTATACACACTCTGAACCAATTCTCCAGCTTTTAGCCCATTTCACCACCATTTCCAAAGCTACTTTATACTGCTGATTTACAAACTTTTGGGGGATTGTCAGCTGCAAGTTTAATTATCTCAGTGTTCCTTGCTGCAGCTCCACATTCAACTACCTAATATTCACAAAGTCACTTACTACTTGCCCATACACTTTCCAGCTGTCAAAATACAGTTGCTCTCTTTTCCTGCTGCCACTGAGCTGCATGAAAGTAGGACCTCTTCCGAGAATTCAAGATTCCTCCAACTTTAACCCACTACCACAGCCAAGGCATGCACTGCTCTGGTGGTGAAGTAGACATGAACGCTGCTTTGAAAGAAGTGCCAAAGAATGCCCTCATTCGCCTGTGGCTTAGATTGTGCAATTCACATGTTTGCATTCAAAAGCAATGAATCTTTGCAGAAAACCTGCTAGAGGCACTATGAGCTGAACACCAAGGTCAGCTTAACTAAGGTAGGTCATAATAAGAAAGTAAAGTAATGGGCAGGCCTCTGCAGATTCATTAGAGAAGCAAAGCCCTGTGAAGCAGTTTGTTGCAGTTTTATGATTGTTAAGAACATGACAAGGAATCTCAGGCCAAATATATATCATCTAAGCATGTTTAAAAGACAAAAAATGAGCAAATAAGACCTAACTCTCAAATATACACATAAAGATACACACACACATAAGAGGCTGCTGATGTCCTCTTTTCCATTCATCTTGTCTTTCTGGCTTATGCATATTTTAAAGATTCCTCTGCCATCATTTTAGTGTGGTTTGGGAAGAGAGCATTCAATCTGCCATATTTATCTATAATTTCTAAGCTGCTGGGGTTGTTTTTTTTTTCTTTCTGATTTCCATATCATTTTGTTCTATTTTTGTAAACTATAGCATACATTCAGAAAAATATGCAAAACATATTTTTATAGATTAATGAATAGTTACAAGACTAACCCTTGTGTAACAACCATCCAGGTCAAGAACTACAATACTGCCAGCACCCAGATGCCCTTTCATGCATGTACCTCCTCCCATCCAACACTATTACCTGCACTTTGGCTCTTACCGTGTCCCTGTTTTTTCATTCCCTGATTTTTCCTTATGGTTTACTGCCTATATAAATATATGTATCTTGAAAGACAGTTTGGTTTTGTCTGGTTTTTACTTTACAGGAGCGGAATCCTACTGAATGTATTCTTTTTGTTTTGCTTCTTTCAGTCAATCCTGTTTGTCCCATCCATTATTGCTGCCAGTGGCTAAGCTATTGATTTTTGACCCTTTAATGAAAAACACTTTATAACATTAATAATAAAAAGAGAGGTGTTAGGGAGCTATCGAGGTGGCATGTTAAAAAGAAGCCAAGTCATAAAGAAAAAGAAGTCAGATCATTTCCTCAAGGTTTACAAGAGAAAATCTTCAGACTCAGAAATAGCCCCCTCTTAAGTGTAGAACATAGTTAGGCTTTTCAAAGCAAGTGGAAAGCAGCCTTAAAATGCCTCCACCTCTGGGTGGATCTAAACTAGCAAAGTGTCCATTTTCCATCAGGAGATGCCCTGGTTTTGAATTGTTGATGTCTTCTAAGAGGTGACCAGTAGCGTCTCTCTGCAATCCGACATGTTCTTCTACCACTTTTAAGTCAGCCATAGCCCCAAGAGACACAAATCTCTACAACCGATTCTTTATATGCAAAAAACAGATGGAGGTCAAATATTCCTTAACAAACAACAGTTATTCCAGTAAGCTCTAAAAAGGGCAAAGAATGGTGAGAAAACTACCATTAAATTAATCAGTATAGAATTCTGGAACAGTCCTTAAAGGTCCTTTTAGGGTAATCCTATCATCTTTCAGTTGAGAGAAATTTAAGCCCAAATGAGGTTAAAATTATCCATCTCATTGGCCTTTGAAGCTCTCTACGCAGCAGACTCTTCCTCTGTGGAAGGCAGGAATGGTCCCCACCATCCTTAAAACTGTGATGAGTGTGAAACTTCTAACTCCTGTTGTGCATGGGAAAATCAATCCCAAGGCAAAGGAACAGCCATCACAGAAAATGCATCTTCATCTTCATGTGTTGTGTTTTTTATGCAAAACACAACCCGTTATACACCAGAGGCAAGACCTTGTACATGTATGTGTGTATGTGTGTGTGAGAGAGAGAGAGATGAGAAAGTGTGTGTGCAAAGAGAATTACATCTGCTTTAAAAGAATTTTCCCACAATGCCACAGATTTGCCAAGTGGAAAGATCTTTCATCTGCTGATAACTCAGTAAACAGAGGGAGAGCACACCTACACCCCAGGAAGCCAGGTGGGTCTCTAAGAACACAGCTGCCTGGAAGGACACCCCACTTTAGGGAGCCTGTCAATATCGGTACTGTGACTGTGAAGCACCCACCTACCCTCTGTCCTGCGAGGAGCTTCTGTCTCACTGGCAAGCTAATGCTGATACACGAAACTGAGCAAACAGTACAAAGCGGTGTGCTCAACTCTGGTCAGACATTCTGTGCCTTTGAATTGAGAAAAGGAAGGAAGCAGCCTGTGTAGGAATCATTGGAGTAGGGGGTCTTCCGAGCTTTAGCTTCTCCAGTGTGTACAGCTGTCTGGTGAAGCCTCAGTGGCGTGTGCTCTGGAGACCTGAATTCTCTCCTCGGCAAATCCCCAGGCCTTGGAACTGTAGCTGGAAACACCAGACTCCCAAGCACACAGGACGCCAGGCTGAGAAGCCTAAACCCTAATCCTGGGCCCCTCAGTGGCCACACTGGCCTGAGAGAGAAGACTCCCTTCCTCTAACACCTCACTCTCCCTGTCTGCTAAGCGGGCACCAGGATCTGGATGCAGCTGGCCATAACCACCACAAAGGGTGCAGAGAGCAGGAAGGTCACAGGGGCCCCAGGAAGGAAGTAGCTCTGAGCAGAGGTGGTATTCTTGATAGAACCTGGCAGACTTGCTTTCTCAGCACCCACCCTTTGTCTCGCTGCCAAATGAGCCAGAGCTCAGAACTGCTTTGCCCAGAGCATCGTCACCCCTTTCTTACCCCACGGCCTGGCTCAGCTGTGCATGGCTGAGTGGGCTGGAGGATTTCTTAGTTGTTTGTTTTTTAAGTGGGCCTTGTCACTGGGGGGAAATGACTAAGCCTCCTTTTGTCAGGCAGAACCCAAGATTTTTTAAGTGGAGAACCTAAAGGGAAAAAAAATCCTCTGGGAAGGCCTGCTGTTGAATTTTTCAAAGGACATCTCCCTGGTCGGAGAAGAGACCTCAGGAGAATCACTGGGGAGGAAAGTGAAGTTTTTTTTGTTTTTGTTTTTGTTTTTCTAAATTTAAAAGACGTTCTGCCCAGCATTTTGGAAGCTGGAAAGCAGACTGGGGCGAAGGGGGAGAACTGTCCAGGCTGAAAGTGCGGGCACCATACAGGTCCTTTGATTACTTCGCTGATGTCTAGTATTTTGCCAAGGACATTCCAACGGTCTCGATCATGATCCTTGCCCTGTGTGCCTCCGAATGAACCAAACTCATCACCTCAGTAAGGAAAATTGAAAGATAAAATGATGGAAGGCACTTGAGCCCAGGCCTGTCATCTCCTGCACTGGAGGGAGGAGCGGTGAGCCACAGCCCTCGCTCCTTCCTGCTCACAAGGATGTCGGCAGCCCTCCCCCACCGGAGTGAAAAGAAGGACAAATATGGCACAGTCCCAGGAGCAGTCAGATTCACAGAGACAAAGTAGAGCCGGGATTTCCAGGGGCTGGGGAGAGCAGCTGGGGAGCTGGTGTTCGACAGGATGGAGTTTCACTTTGGGAAGATGGACGAGTTCTGGAACTGGATGTGGCGATGGCTGCACAACCGTGTGAGAACATCTAATGCCACGGAGCCATATGTACACTTGAGAAAGGTTAGATGCTAACTTTTATGTGATGCATTTTTTCCCATGATTTTTCAAAAGTAGCCTCCAGCTTAAAATGGAGAGTTATATAAGTAGGATGCTTCTGTAAAGTGAGTGCTGACTTTCATTAATCTCAAGGATAAGGGACAGTTCTTCAGGCAAGTACCCACAGGCTGTTTGGGGACCAAAAGACACAGGTAGGACTAAAAGGGGACTCGGCTAACTCCCTGAGTCACTGGACACAGACATGGACCATCACAGTTGGGTCAGGAAGGAGGCTGTATCCCAGCCCCTCACCCTCCTGCTCTGTGCCTGTGGACCATGATGAGAAGCCGGAAGCACCAGCCTGTTTTCTCTGGAGCTGATTTTTTGATCCTTCATCTGCCGTCCAATTTTAACCTGTCTGTCCCCACTTCCAATCACCATGAGAACCCAGAATAATGGCTCCATATCATCCAACACAGTGGATGGCAGGATCCCAGGGCCAGTGGGATGTACCAGTCTCTCCTACAGAGATATCAGGCCTCTGTGTGAGATGCGAACCAGGAAGAAAAGGAACAGAAACAATGTCTCCCACCTTCTGGTTTTGGGGTCCTTGTTTGTTGTTTTTTCATTTCTGTTCACTAGAACTTGGCCATCTTATCTAATCGCTATTTAGAATCATAGTTTCCAACTAGTAGGTCACAATAAGTCAAAAACTAAATTGCAATTGATAAAGATCAAGACAATGGACTTAGAGTAGACCGACCTATAGTTCTGTTTCATGCAAGTTCGGGTGAGCATGATGCTGGTGCCCCAGCATTCAGGAGCACAGTCACCTTCTGCCTGTTGCTCCATCATCAACAGGGTATTGGTTTAGTGGACATGATCCAAAATGGCTCATTGGTGCCAGCAGACCACAGGGCCAAGCACAAGCACACCATTTGGGTAAACGGAAGCAGCACACGTCCCTTCTACTGACATCCTATTAGCTAGACCTGAGTCACACAACCTCATGAACCACAGGGAGAGATGATCTGTAGTTCATTTCTCCAGGAAGTCATGTGCCCAGCTGAAAATTCTATTGCTATGAAAGATGGGGAAGACAGATATTGTATAACAACAAGTTGTTTCTGTCATCGGTAGAATCTGTGCTTTCTTTTGTAGGAAACCCCTCTCCCCGATAATGTGCATACCACAATGTGGTCAATTTTGGGTAGCTGCTTGGCAACCATACATTGGATGTTGTCCTTGAGCTAACTGACCATGACCATGGTCCACAATGACAGACTGTACTCCAAACGAGACTAGTCAAGGCATTAGAAACAGAAGGGTCTAAAATCCACCCAGAGAGGTTGACTCCAAATCATCCACTTGTTGGCTTCTGATCTGTGCTGTGCTGGCTTCAGAACTCCCAAGGTATTCTATGACTCTGGGACAGCACAGGGTCAGGTTCCACTGACAGGTAATAAGCAGAGTCTCTGTCCAACTCTGGCTCATTCACCCACATATCAAATGGCCTATGAATTTAGGGTGGAGGAAGACAGGCTTGCTTCCAGAGTGGCCTGGTGTCATCCCTACTTCTCTGTAGTACTCATCATGATGGAGGCCAAGAAAAGGCGTAAATCTCCCTTCTTCATCAATACAAAGCATTTCTGCAGTCCTGGCTCTGTTCCAGCTTCAAGACTCATTCTCTGACAAATGCTTGTCCTCTGGCTGGGATGTACCCAGCCTCCTGGCCAGATCCCTTGGCCTGGCTACTGAAAGGGATGGGATAGGGACAGAGTCCAAAGCCAGCGAGTCTTTTGTGCAGAGTTGCTCCTGAAAAGGGAAAGACTATTTTTGGTTCTGCTACTCCAAACCAATGCAAATGTCTTGTGAATAATGAACACTGTTCTAAGTCTACAAAAATGGCTTCTCAGTCACACACCTAGTCCTGCCACCCCAAAGCTTATTTTCTAGCTATGCCTGGCCAGCCAGCAGAGTACACAAAGAACACCAGCTACAATAAAGGTGACCTTCATTTTATTGAGACTTAAGTAAAACCTTACTTAGCCTCGGTTTCCTCGTCTTATAAAGGCAGAAAATTAGATTAGATGATCTTCAAGTTTTCTTTCAACCCCAATGATCCATAAGCCCCAGTCCTACCACAGCTGAGTTTAGTCAGGCCCGCAGGTGCCCATACCACTTGTAGCATCTGCTGCAAATCGCACACATGCATCTAGTGGAACTCAATGGAACCTGTACATTTCTCCATAATTGTCAAGACAGACCAAGCGTAGATTCATCCATGAGCATCAACCACACAAAGAAAACCACACAGGAGACAAAGTCCTGGGCTGCTTCAGACCTTTGGCACCTGCGGGGTAACACCCACCACTACATTTCCCATGCCATCTGCCCAGAGGCGCACTCAAAGTGCTTTGAAAGGAACTGTTATTTGGTCAAGAAAACAGGAGAGACACTTCTCCCTGGAGAAGGAGAAAAGCAGAAGTAAACAGAAAGTTCGACTTTGGGTTAAATTTTGATTCTGTGCCACTGTCTTTAAAACACCAGTGTAAATAAGTATCCATGGCATGCCAGCCCACGCACACTTTTCACCAAATGCCCTTTCCATCAGAACTCACAAAGGGTATGAAATTAGCCATACCTATTTTAAAGCTACCTAACTTTCTAGAGAGGGAATGCACTGCTGTTATCAAAGCCGCTTTGTCACTGAGAGCCCAGTGTGGATTCAGAAGACAGGATATCAGCAGGCAAACCGAGTTCTTCTTCCTCTTTGGTGGGCATTCCTCACTCAGAGTGCCTGAGACTCACCTTGGAATGCTCTTGCTTTGCCTTTCCTCTGCCCTGTTCCCCAATGAGTGGTGGGAGATTGGAGGGCTGCGGGGACACTCTCACTCTTGAGTTCATTAACTGGCCGACTAAAGGACACATGACTTCTCCCTACAGTGGCTCCTCTAGAGACCAAGGCCAGAACTATCCTATTCTGCAGCTTCATTCTTCCATTGCAGCCAGACCCTGACTCATCTCAACTGGCAAGCTCCAGGCCAGCCAAACAGGGGTCTGTCTGCCTGCCAGCTTCTCGACGACACAGAAAGGCCTGGGCTGATGTGGAGGGTGCCAGCCCCTTCCTAGGGACTGCTGTTCTCATCACCCAGACTCTATCAGCAAGCCATGCATCTCTGCTGCCCATTCTCTTTGCTGGATCCCCAACCATTCTGGTCTCTGTGTCTGCAGATCCCATCACCAGTTGCCATAACCTGTTTTCTGCCGTCTGTACAGTCTCAACTCATAAAACCAGTCTGATTCCTGAAACTTTGCCTGCTCTCCAGATTCCCATGTCAGTGCCAACATTCTCCTCCCGCCTGTGCACCAGACTCAAGCTCCCAGCTTCCCCAGCAGCCCTGCATTGGGGTTTGCCCCAGCTTATAGATACCCACGCCCTCAGACAGTTGGTTCTACTTATTTGGGCACTGTCTCTCTTAAATCAGCTCCCTTAGCTGATATAAACCTCTCCCACCCTGCAGGGCAGTCCTGATCCAAGAAACTTTCTAGAATGGTAGACAATTAATAAATAGGAAAATCTAGATACTGTTGAAAACCAGAAAAGATAATAGTTTGCTCACTGCTACTGTAAGAATTTCTACAGCTGGGATTTTCCTAGCCTCTTGTTTTTCATACCCCATCAATAGAGACCATTCCTACAATCAAAATATTAAATGGGTCCTCGCCTTGTGAAGTGAATCCAGAAAGAACTGTGACATTTCTCATGCTATTTGGCCAGACCTGTCTTTCTTCTGGCTTTGAGCACGGAATGGATGCACACTCAGCTTGATTCTCCATGCCAGCCTGGCATGGGTCTAAGCATGTGCATTTCCCCAGCCTTTCCAAAGAGTCACAAGAGCAAAGCACAAAACCCCAAGATGGGTCAGAGTTGCCTTTTCTCCCTCAACTTCAGTTTTCCAAATGTGACACAGAACCCCTGGGCTCCAGCACATTCCTGAAGATCAGGAGCCCGGCCATGGAAGAGTTTGGTTAAATAGGCACATGCAGCTGGAAGACAAGTTCCCCTTGCCCATAAATTGGATATCTCCGTGGCAGGTCTTTGCAATGCAATAATTTTTTTAAAGATTTATTTATTTATGCACACAAGAGCTGGGGTACAGCCAGAGTCCAGGACAGTGAGAGGATTCACCAGAGACAGAGTGGGGAGCAGAACAGGCAGATGGACTGAAACACACTGCTGAGGGGAGCAGCGGGCAAGGCAGGCAATGTCTGCTACACCATGTGGGTCCCCTCCCTGGCCGACAGCAGGGATCGAACTCATGCTGCAGTGACTGCGGTTTGCTTCATAGTGCAGTTGCTTAACCCACTGTGCCACCAGGGAGGCCCTTCAACGCAATATTTTAATATCAAAGACAGCGTCAACATTTGAAAAGAAAACTGTCAGGCAGGAGGGAGTTTATTTCACAAGAAATTTATCAGAGATTTCTGCAGTGGTGTGGATGATTGGTTTCTACACATGATATATGCAGGGTCCCCCACTTCTTTCTCTAAAGTCCCTTCAGAGATTTCTATAGGATTTTATAAAGCTAATTCCTTCAAAAACTTTTTGCAAGATTTGATAGGTTTTATGTAAATGCATATGTGCATGCCTGCGTGTGTACATGTATCGATAGTGCATGTGAACACACCAACAATTTAGAAAGCTCTGGAAGTTGCAAAAACATATTCCCATTGGCAGCACCTCCCAGCTCCAAGCAGATGCACGGGTAGCACATTCCTTGCCAGTGGGAGCCACACTACGTACAGTGGTTACCTGAGGCTTCTGATACAAGCCAAGTGGTTAAAGTAGGGGTGAGTTTTTCAACATGATTCATCTGGACAAAACCTTCCACCTATTCAGTCACTGAAAGACATTCCCAAAAAGGTCTGAGAAAGTAGAAAGATGTCTCCTTTCACTTTTAAATCTATTTCGTCTCCTTTCAATCTGGTAGTATTTTCAGCATCCTTTTATGTTTTATTGTCCTCAAACATTTGCTTTCACTCCAGTTCTCTCTTCATCTTCCCTATTTCTCCAGTTAATTCTGAGTTTCATTTGATCCTTTCCCCATCACCTCACATTTCTGCCATCGCTATCAATAACTGAGTTCATGGAAATTATCTAACACTTGTCATAAAGAGCCAGCAGGTCCCTGGAAAGTATTTCAAACCAAATAACTTTGGTGAAACCCCAATATCAACAAAGCCAAGCATCTGCTTTGCCCATTTTTGGCATTTCACTCCCTGAGCTTGCCTGAGGAAGCTGTCAATAACCCTCCCATTGTATTAGCCTCACACAGAACACACTGTCTGGCTGGGTGCCCGCCTAGCTAAAGGAGCAGAATGTACCTCCCCGTTCAGCCTCTGCAGTGCACGTTCCTACCCTTGCCTTTCTCTCTGGCCGCTCCACCTCTTGATATTGATAACTAGCTTGCCTGATACCTTTGAAGTTCCTGAAATGCTCACTTTCCTCTCAACTCTTGGGGGGTTGCCCAAACTCGACATGTTTGTTTTCATTTCCCTGGAAGTCATCCTGGTTCTCAAAGTCCTGAATCATATGGACTATGTATGGACTGAATCGTATGGATTATGTTTATATACAGGGATAAACGTAGTGTTGGGACAGAGATAGGACTCAGTGAAATGAATTTGCAGTGATAATTTGAAGGCTTGAGTGTTCTCAGACTTACCTGTCCTCTCTCATAGGTCACCTCTGGGTGAAATGAGGTTGCTCTTCTCCCTCTTTCTTCCTTCCTCTACAGCTCACCCTACTAGATCCATATTAACCCTTAACTATTTTCCTTGAATGTTGCAGGGCCTGAAAAATCATAGGGGAGTCACGACAAACCATCTTCTTTCAAAAAGGAAGGAAAAGGGCTCTTTGGTTCTCTCCCCACCGGGCACATGAACAAAATGAGATAAGAGAAGGAAACAAACTCGGCTAAATAGGAAATGGATATGCTTCAAAGCCATCAATAAGCAGGAACATGGAAAAGCCCTCCTAGATGTTTCTTTTTTATCTGAATTCTGTTCTCCTTCAGAGTGGTGTCCCAGTCACCTTTCCCAAAGACCCCAAACCTGGGGGTGCCCTCGCTTCTTTGTCCTTCTCTTATCTGGCCCTGCAAAAACATATACACCAGTAGTTATGTACTGACACAAGTAACCTGTCTCTCCAGCCAAGCTGCATGTCTTGTTACTCCATAAATATTAATTTTATTAATATGCTAGTAAGAAGGAGATTTTGATCCTGTGGCTGATGACAGCCCAGCTCAAGTGCCACTTCCCAGGTAACGTCTTTCCTGAATGCCATTAGATTTCCAGAGGCAAGAAGGCCCAAAGAGATCCTCTAGCCCCCTCTCCCTTCTTCAACCAATGTGACAGGATTCTCTAGTTGGTTCTTGGCACTTGAATTTGATCCTAAGTTCCTGGAGGGTGGGCACCGAGCTCTGACCTTGTCCTGCCCACTACACAGGCACTCCTTGCAGGGAGGTGATAATCGCATTGCCTCTTTTTGTCACCACCCCTGGTGTGGAATTAGTAGGCACTCAATAATAAAAATAACAATACTTTCCTTTTGAATAATGCTGCCCAATTTTCAAAGAGCTTTTAGAAGCATTATCTCTAATGAGATAACGCTCCTCACAAAAAGCCCGAGTTAAGCAGGGATAATTGGCGCTAAGTGACAGATGGAAACTGAGGCTCAGAAAGGTTAAGCGCTTGCTCAAGGGCAAGGAGCCAGGTTCGCCTTTCTGGTCCTGGTCAGCGCTCACATCTAGGCTGCAGGGCCAGACTCTTGAAAGGCTCGGTGGGGACTGACCACCGGAGGATTCAGACAAGAAAGACAAATGCCAAGAAAATCCATGCCTTCCACCAAACCCCACACTTGGCAATGCTTGACATTTACAGTAATAGAGATTAATCTAGTGTTTTCCCCACGGTGTGTTCTGTAACTGAATGTCCCTTGCCCAAGGCCTGGCGTAGAGTAGGCACTCAGTAAATGGTAACTGAGTGAGCCTGGGATGAAGAAAGAAATGAACAAGCAAACAATTGAATAAGCCCATAATAAGAAGCGCATTGTCACTATAACCATAACCAAGAGTCAACTTCACATCTAAGGAATCCACAAGTTAAAGAAAAGCTGCTTTCAATTTATAGAATTACAAATGTTTGAGATAAAACAGCTCTAACATAAGCAAAGTCCCACCAGGGTAAACAAGGAGTTTTATTATTTAGCTCTGAAAGGCCAACCCCAAGAATCCTCCATTGGCAAAAAGGAAAAGAACGTTACTCAGGCAGAAAGCCTTCCTGATGCCGAAAGGATAAAATGACTATAACTTTTTTTTTTTACAAAAATAAACAAGCCTTACTAGAAATGCTTGGTTACAGGGAGGGAAAAAAATGACTCTGGGGACCCAGAATTTCAAATCCTCCCAACAGGTAAGAAATCATAGTGGACAGCACCGTGTCTTGTGGCAGTTCAAACACTCCTTAAACCCAGAAACTCTTCTGCTTACTAACTGAGTTTCCTGTTGAACAATCTCCTATGTGTGCTGAAAATTCTGCTCAGTCCTTTGCTCCTCGAGCATGCTTTCTTCCCTTCTGGAATCTTCTCCTTGTACCTTAGGACAGCTGTGACCTTTCTTCAGTCAATCACAATGTATTTTCCCAAGGAGATTTATAGTTCCTTCTCACACCTCAATCCCTTTGATTTAGCAAGTCTTAAGAATTCTGACCTAGGGACTATGTCAGCTGATGAAAAATTCTACAATCTTCCCTCAAAACATTTTTAGATCAAAATTTAAGAGAAACATCATCTTATAGTATAGTCCTTCCTTTCCTAACCAAAAAGTGATCATTATTAGTTCAAGTTTTGTTTTTGTTTTTGTTCTTTTTTTTTTTTTTTTTTCAGGAACATAACTAAAATTTCAGTCATAAACAAGTAGAGTCAGACCCAAACAAACATGAATAACTTTGGTCAACTATAATGTAATAATCAGTTGTTTGCTTCGATGCTAATTACCTGTCTCCCCTGGACAAAATGATGTCCTGCACTGGTGGACCTTACACATAGTAGATGCTCAATAAATGTGTTGATGAATGAATGCAGATCATCCCAAGAATGTTCTTATTGAAAACTGGAAAACTCCACACCTATATGTCAAAATTGTACCTTTTGCATGGAATTCTATCTCCTACTTTTTAAACCTGGACTGTCTTTATACCTACCATCTAACCTTCTCCTCCAGAGCCTTGCCTTGCAAGTTGGACTTCACTCAAGCCCAGCTTCTTTCAGGATAATCATTCGCTCCCTTATCCCTACCCCCCACCCCCCACACCCAGTGCACAGTATTCACTTCCTTTCTAAACCTTCTACTGATCATATTAGACTATCAGAAACCCACAGGTTTTTTTTTCCAGGTACTTTAGTTCTGCTTTCTCAATGCTTGTTCAAGGATGTTTCCACACAAGGTTGAATGCTGGTAAAATGTAGGGGTCGGTTTACCTTTGAACAGATCAAGTAACCAGTTGACTGTGGTTGTTCTCTCAAACACTACAAATTCCAGTGATTCAACGTTTATTGCCAAATGTCTTTCGGCAATGTTAAACTAAAGACACAACTTAGGGAACATAGATAGCATGTCCCAATGGGTACTGGGAGAGGCTGGGAAAGTCAGAGCAGGCTGAGGACAAGGATCAGCTTGGCATAAATAGACCCCCAATCAAAACCAAAAAGAAAGCCAGGAAATCCCACATAAGCAGTCTTTTCAGCAAAGCCCTTTAATGTTTCTCCCAAGTAAACAATTTGAGCTGATATAAGGGGGGAATGCCAAGTATGTTTTGATTTTCCCTCTTTCTGATCAATTCCTAAAAAATAATTTTGATGCACCGATGCTGCCTCTCCTCCCTTTGTAATGAGGACTTTGGTGCTACTGGTGACTTGTATTCTGTTGGGGCTCAAGGAAGGAGTTCACACAAGGCTGGTGTCAGGAAGGATTTTAGATGTCTCATCCCTCATACCTAACAGATGAGGAAACTAGGACCCAGTCAGTTGAAGCACTTGCCAGAGTTGTAGAGGAGAGTGGACTCTGGGTTCTTGCAGGTCAGGTGGGGTCTCCTGAGCAAGTTGTCCACTTGAGGAGGGCACAGAACTGCAGCACTGGAGGGTTCATAAATGTTGGTGTCATCAGGTGGTGGCTGTGCCAGGACCAGGCCAAGGACTACCCAGCTCAACACTCCCCCCATGCCTGAGTCTTGTGCCCCCTTGGTAGTGCTCCCCAAATAAGGGAATAATGGAGTGAAAACCTCTCTAGCATTACCCCTCCAAAGATGCGGACAGCCTTTGGTTCATGTTGCCCTCACATGCACTGGGTTATCACAGCTTATGTTCAGCTGACCTGTGCCCCGGATGGCCTTAAAAGGCGAGGGCTGAACTGGGAATGCAGGCCACCCTCACGCTCCTTCCAGATGGATGGGGACCAAGTGCATTCCACATCCAGAAACCAAGACCTCCAGAGTGCTGTCTCCACTCTCCTTTTCCCCTGAGACCAAAATCTAAGAAGGCTGGATACCCCAGGAGGCAACCTGCTGAGTGGCCTCACCTCTCCACTGTCCACAGACTGGAGGAGTTTGTTACTGCCCTTAGGGGATGGCCAGAGGGAGCTGCCCCCCCACCCCGCCCCTCCGCGTTGGAGTATAGAGAAGTTGGCAGGTAACTAAGGCTGGACCTCCAAGTATAGGAAAGTCAGGAAAACCAGCCCCAGAGGAGCCTGGCCTCCATGTCCCTGCAGCATTCTGAGGTTCCTTCCATGTTCTGAGACTCGCACCTTCCAAGACTTTCTTCTCTCAGAGACATTTATCCTGGCCCCTGGCAACACACACGTCACTCTGACAATGTTAAAGTGACTGCAGGAGGCCTCACTTTTCCCTTTCACCTCTTTACACTTCTTCCAGACACTTCCTTCCGATTCTTCCTTTGAAGATCCATGGATGCAAAAGGGCCTACGTCACCTCACTTAGACAAAACCCAAACTCCTCACGGTGCCTGTGTGACCAGCCCCTGCCCGCCGCTCTGACTCTGTCCCTCCTCACTTACTCACGTCCTTGCCCAGCTCCCCCTTCCCCCCGCACAGGCTTCCCCCTCAGGGCCTCCCAGGGCCCTTTCCTACAAGAAGTGACTTGAGCAAGAGGAACAGTAACACACAGTTGCTTTCTGGGGTGGGGGAAGACTTCCGGAGAGTGGTATCTAAGCCAACACACCAAGGATCAGAGCGCCTTCAGATGGACACAGTGGAGGAACGGTGACCTAGAAGGCAAGGACACGAACAAAAGCTCCACAGGAAAGGGGCCGAGACCACTGAAAGGCAATAATTCTGGGGTGTAGGCACTGGGATGTAAGAGAGAGCTCAAGGGGGTGTCTTGGTTTTCTAATGCTGTTCAGCAAATTACCACACATGTAATAGCTTCAAACAAACCCATTTGTAACCCAAGGCTTTGGGGAGAAGACCAGGCAGAGAGGGGCGTGTTCTCTGCTCAAGCATCTCAAGGATGAAGTTGGGGTGACAGCCCCTCTGTCTCATCTGGAGTCCTCTTCCAAGTTCATTCAGGTTTTGGGCAGGGGTTGCTCTCAGCTCCTGAAGTTACTCCCAGATCCCAGTTCTGGGGCCTCCTCCATCTAGACACCAGCAACAAACAACTCATCGTCAACTCCTCTTGTACTTTGAACCTCACCAGTCACTTTTAAAGGGTCAGCTCTCTCCCCTTCCTGCTTTATGTTATCATCTAGTCATGAGAGTGTGAGCTTATCCTAACCACAAGACAGGTCCAAAGTCGAGGAGGGAGTGTGTGTAAGAGTGTGGTCACGGGGGGGTTCATTTCAGAAAGCCCACCTCAGCAGGCTACAACGTGGCCAGCAGCATCACGCAGACCAAGATGTTTTTCTGCTCTGGCATCTATCAATAGTTCTGCCTTTTTATACCTCCTCTAGTCCCTTCCCTCCAAAAAGCCATCCTTCCTTAAAGACCTGCACGTGGGGTGGGTGGCCTCAGCTCAGACATGCCCGCCTGATGAGCTCACAGGAGTCTCAGCTTATCACACTGCGGTGTGGCCCTGCACATGCATGTCAGCAGAGGTAGCTCAGCTGCTGTTCACCCCCAGTCCCCGCTCCCAGTGCCCACGGATGGGGAAAGTGGGAGTTACTCCAGCCTGCTAGTGGGGAACTCACCACTGCCCAGGCTGTTCTCACACCCATGCACTGCATCCGCTTGGCAGAGAGGACTCGGAGCCATGTCTAGGCCTTCCATACCTTCTCCATGGGCCCTACTGTGTCCATCCTGCCCCGCGACTGTTACTCCAACGTAAGTGCATTTTGATCTGTGAATGCAGCCCAGGCCTTAATAACCACCCTGCTGCCCAGCCCCCATCACAACCAGATCTCTGCAAGCACAGGCTGCTCTGAAGGTTGTGCCCTGGGCCTATGAAGGCTGATCCTGGCCCTGAGTGCCTGGCACTTGGGGTCAGCGTGCCCACCTAGACATGCCCACCGGCGCTCCTTCTTCTCAGGGTCTGAACCCATCCCGGAGGGGTCTAAGGAGACACAGCCATGTTTCCCAGGCCATGTTTCTGCCTGTGTCCCTATAGCAGAGAGAGAAATACCAGTCCTTTCACGTTGTCCGTGCATTTGCGGAAGGCTTTGCGAGCTGCAGGGCAGCCCTACAGGAGCTACTCCACGCTGCACTCAGCTGTGCCAGCGTTAAACCAGGCCCAAGGAGTACGCACCAAGTGTGCAGCATGAACTACCAGGCCAGGGGGAGTCCGCAAGGGGATGGGTCGGTTCCAGCCCTCACACAAGTCACACAAGTGCACAGTCACCCCCTGGCGCACTTTCCCAGGCCGGCCCAGCAGAGCACTCAGCAGCAAGCAGGTTATGGCCACACCGCTCTCCATCCATCTTGGAAAGGTCAGAAACTAAATTTGGAACTTGGCTTTTCGTACTTTTGCATCTCCAAGTTATCTTGAGAGGAGGCTGAGGGAAAAGGTTCACAGAGGAATATGCCAGGAAAAAAAAAAGGAATAAATATATCAGAGGCAGAATATGTCTGTCTAGTTTTAATAACGATAATAGTCACCATGATAACGCACAGCACAGCACTCTGCATTGTCCAGCATGTATATACATACATCCTACTCAGCGGCCAGACTAGAGCGAGAACTCAGGACTCTGATTCTCAGCTAGGACCTATCTCAAGACCCTGAGGCACAGACCGTGGCTCTGGAATGTCTGCACCCCTCAGGTGGCGCCCAGGGCCCCAGCATCCCACGAAACTTTACACCGTGGATGGGGTGTGGCTTATGGCCACAACCTTACGGCCACATCCTCTTGACCTGGGTCGACAGCCCTCGAGGCTCCCCACACCCAGCTCTCCTGGCCCTGCTGCCAGACTGTGCTGACTGGGACCCTGGCCGACTGCCTCCCCGCCACACCGCCAAGTTCAAACATGGGCCAGGGAGCTGTCAAGGTTCCTTCCAACAACTCAGCCCCCAGGAAGGCCCACTGGGCTCTAAGCTTTCTTCTGGGAGCCAGGCTGACTAGGGGGCTCCCCGCTCTCCAAATGGAGACTCTCATCTATTAACATTTAGGAGGAGGGCTGGAGACTTATTTGGTCAAGGATCTGGGCTAATAGGAATCACATAGTCCTTGGGAAAACAAGGGCCTGCAAGCCAAGTCTCTCACTAAGAAGCAGCGACTGGAAATGGGCCTCCTCTTACCCCCTCCCACACTCTCAAATGGCCCCCCGAGGGCGCCATGTTCACGTTCTGGCCACAGACACAGAGCGAGCTCACCCCCACAGTCACTGCCACTGCTTTCCCGGTGTCCATTGGAAAAGGGGTCACCGTATGCGTGACAGGCACACCAGACGGGGCACCAATAATTAAAGGGCCATATTCTAAGCAAAATAACCAAATACCTTTCCTTACAGACCACAGAAGGACACACAGTGGCAGGTGAGGGTTGAGGAGTCACACCTGGGCTGGAATCCCAGTGCCACCGCTTCATAGCCACATAGCCAGGGAAAACGAGTGCATTTCTCGGTGCCTCATTTTCCTCATCTTTTAAATGGGATGCCTACAAGATGACAGAGGACTAAATGAGTTAACACTGTGATGGACTTAGATCAGTGCCGGCAGTCTGCGTGGGGGCGACACAGTGTGGACAGAACTGCGGCTGGCATTACTAGTTAGAAGGCACTGCTGCTCTGACAACTTCAATCATACAGAAACTAGCCAGATCAAAAGGAGGAAAGGGCAGAAAACAGCTTCTGGAAAGTCAATGTCATCAGATCATCAGACCCGTGAATTAAAGCTAATAATGCACTTTACAAGTGAGCCTCTTCAGTCAGAATCTATGTCCTCTCACTTTGCACGTTAACTATAATAGATTTGGTTATCTAGTTTCCAAGGCCAGTGGAGAGAAGGAGCAGCAAATTAAAAGGGTTGGTCTGGAGCAGGTAGACACCCCCAGTGGGGGTAGCATATGAAAATCAAGCTCAGCGCCCTTCTCGGATCAGTGTTCCGGGATTGTCTGGAAGTTCCTCTGTGCTCCCAGCGTTACAGCAGGTTCAATAATTGAAATTTCTAATGATTGAGCAGTCCCAGAAAAAGGATGAAATATGTTCAGAATTTTCTTTTAAAGATCCATTTATATTCTAGAAAGACTTTCTTCAAATACACTAAAATTAAAAGGAGTTTGGTACATGAAAGTGTTCCATGACATAAAGTGTGAATATTTTGGAACATTTCCCCCCAAAATGAATACAGATGGATAAAAATGTAGCAAGAGTTGTCCCCATACTTAGACTTCAAAGCTTCGTTTTCCTTCACTCTGTCTGCTGTCAAATGCAGGCCAGACAATGCCTTCTGGCTGAAATATTTCGTGAGGAACACGGAGGCCACAATCACTGACGATTGGATTAAACGCAGTTCTCTCAGGGACTTGCCAACCCAACTGAAAAGTCAAGCTCCTGATATCTCCAACCCGGTGGGCTTTGCCGGCCTCCTCTGCTGCCCCGGCTTTGCACCGAGTGCCTCCTGTCGGTGGCTCAATCCTTTCTCCTAATGGCATCTGGTCTTTGGGCAAGAGTTTTCCCCTTTATGAAGAGCTTTAAACCACTGCATCTCTGTAGGGCATTTACCATGGTGTATTTGAGGAGTGTCTTCTTTAAGCGACCTGAGACAGGAAGGACTAGAAAGATTATCCAAGCCCTGACTGATCTAGGGAACCTTGGGGCACCTTCCCACAGAGGGAAGCAGCTGTACATGATGACCAAGAACATGGAGATGATTGCCTGTATCTGTGACAGGACTATGCTTCACAGGACAAATTATTTCAATTCCCTGAGCTTCAGGGACTTCATCTGTAAAATGGGATAATAACAATATTCATCTCACAGGGTTATTATGATGCTTAAATGCGTCAGGGCACACAAAGCACAAATATAAATAGCACCTACTGTTACAGCACTAAAGACTCAGAGTCTTACCATAAAGTTATGTGTTCAACTTTGGTGACCTCAGCATTTACCAAAATGTTTTTGCAACCAAACTCAGTTTTTCTTTAAATACTTGTTTAACTCTGAAACATTTTCACTCTGCTTCTGTCTAAACCCACGGCAACTCTACATATTCCAGAGGCTAGAGCAAAGGACCCAAGATCTAACTTCATAGTGACCTGAGTTCAAATTACAATGTGATTGCTCACTCACTTGCATCCATTCAACAAATATTTATCAAGGGCCTAGCTTGTGCCAGTGACTACTTAGATGCTGGGCACAGAACAGAGAACAAGACTGAAATACCCTCAGGTAGACAAATGAATAGATAAAACAATTTATCTTGAAGAAATTAGAAATAGTATATGCAAAGCATTGGCAGCAGATGGTCACTCGATAAAGGCAATTGTTATGATAAAGACAATTGTTATGATAAAGGCAATTGTTATGAAAAGAAGGTTTTATTACTCCCACTTGCCAGAGAAGATACAAATAGCAAGGTTAAGTGATTGACACGAGGCCACGCAGTTCAGATCTCTTCCTAGGTCAGAGCCTGCAACCCTAACTCCAGAGCAATTTTGAAGATGCACCCATAGCCAGATTCCACTCAGAACAGTTCAGTAGAAACCTCAGAGGCAAGATCAGCTGAAGCATTCCCTGATGCACTGTGTCAGGCTGATTCTCTTCTCTAAAGAAGGTCAAAAGACCTTCTCTAAAGGCCCACCCTCTTCTCACCACACAGCACAGAGAGCAGGAGTTATGTGGCTTGTTGCACGTGATTGTCTAATACTGTGTTTTATAAATCTAGTATTTCTACAAAGTATGTGTATCTTGTGTATCAGGATGACACGTACAAGAGATTAGTAATAAATCTCACTTTATTATGATCATTATTGTTGATGCATGAAAGCCCCACGAAGACTTATTTGCTCTTAGGCAAACCGATGATAAAAGAAATCACAGCTCACTGCAGGAAGATTAGGGACCAAATGGACACTTTTAGTCACTTTTCAAATACAAGCTCTGACTTGGGACCTCACATCCCTCTCAGAACTTGGTGGAGAGGCCTCAGACTCACTTCAGAACTTGTAGTGGTCTAAATGCAGCACCCTATAGGGGTGTCTTCAGCCCAGAACTGTCTGGGAATGGGGGGAGCTCAAATGTATAGCACCTCAGGCACACCCCGCATCCTTGAGCAATCAATGAGAAAAGACACAGAGATTTTCCAGGTACAAACCTGGGGAGGGTAGAGTCCCCACAGGCCACTTAGAGGTCTCCCCTTCATCATGACTGTATCTCTGTCCCTCCTGATTTAGCCCAGACACACACCCCCACTTTGACAGAGTACAACTGCCACAAACCAGAACTTTTTGGCCTCCTCTCTCACCCTTCTGATGCTGGAGCTAAACTAGAGCACCACTGAATCTGACTTGCTTTCAGGGACCAGACAGAAGGAGTCGCTTTCAGCTTTCAGGATTGAGTTATAAAGGACAATGCAATCTTGCCTGTGCCACGCATTGTCCTAAGCATTGTTGTACGTTAACTCATTTAATCCTCTTAACCATACTATGATGTCACTCATTATCACCCCAACTTCACAGCAATAAATAAGAAAATCTGCTATCCCAACCTTCTTCCCAGTATAATCCAAGCTCACTGCTCCTGAGCTCTCTCCTCCCCCAACCCCTCAAGGAGAAGAAAAGGCCCCTTTCCTTCTCCTCTCCACCTCCACTCAATGCCTGACTCGTCGTGCTCAGTAAGTACACAGCACTTTCTTTGCACAAGGTCAAATGCCAAATATATTCTCTTAATATTCCAGCTCAAGCCAAGTCTTTGTGGACTTCAGCATTTGCAGAGAACTGGGAGTTGCTCACACACAGTGATTCCACTCTGCTTGCAGAGAGGTTGCTTAACAGACATCATACAATTTACCTACTGGGTAACAGCTATTGGGAGAATAGATTTACAGCTGCTATGTTATAAATGATGTACTGCGTAGTAGGTGGCATTGCCAGTAACAAGACTGTGAATTAAAAAGAAAGCAATGCTCATCGCAGACAGCTCAGGTTTCCTTATGCCTCATGAGCATGTGGAAAAGATAACAAAGATGATGGATTTGGGTGCAAAAGTACACATTAGATGGAGCATAAAACAAAGAGACTTTTATTTAAATAATGAGAGGCGGAGCTAGAAAGAAATTCTATACTGGAATACTTTTCATCTCTTGGAAAGAGAAGAAAGCAAAGTGCTAGAAAAATAAATGAGGATTATGTTAAACAGGTAGGAGAAAAGAAAGGGCTAAGAGAGAGAATGAATCGAAGCTGACAATTTTGCAAGAGACCATGAGCAGGAGCAAGTACAGATGTGAATTTTCCAAGTGTGGCGAAAAGACTTTTCTAACTATGTGAGTGTAAGTGTGCTTTGCTAAATAGATTCTTCTTAAACCCAATAGAGTGGGAAACCTCTTGGCAGTTGACATGTCTCATCTTTCTGTTTGGATCCTAGAGAGAGCTTGTGGGTAGACAGTGGCAGACTGGAGAGAGCTGACAGTGGATCTACTCAGCCACTGGGAACATTCTAGGTCACTGTTCTCCAAGAGCAGTCCACGAAGCCCTGCCTCAGAGTCACTCAGAAAACCCGTTAAGGAAACAGATTCCGGGCTCCACTCCAGCCCCACAGGATGGGAGGCTCTGCCGAGAGCTCAGGGGTCTGCTCTTTAACTAGCTCGCGTGCACTTTTTACCCACTGAGGTCCGGGAACTGCTCCCGCTGGTCTGTCGTCACCTCTCCCTCGCTGTTCCTCAAAGCAGGTCTCGGAAATAGCATTTCTTTATTTCAAAAAGAAGCTATGGAAGCAGCGGGGCAATTCTCAAGCTTCATTTTAGGTTACCTAATGATTTGGGGACATATTCTGGCAAGAAAGGGGATGCTTCAGTCATCAAGGCTCAATCAGGAGTTGCTATGCACCTGGTACCTCTGGGCCTAGATGAGGTAAAAGTTCAGGCCAATGTCATCTCCTATGTGGAGCCCTGAGGTCAGCTCTTCAGAGTCGGGCCAGTCCTCTCATTAGTGGCCTTGAATTACAAGAACGACAAGCTTGTAAACAACCAACAAGTCCCTCTTTCATATTTCTAAATCCCTGTTCCTTAGCTTCTAAGACTCCACTCTGATCTCCCTCCCACTGTCCTCATGTCCTTTACAGCTCCCCACACTGCCCTCAGTCCACGCACAGAACTCTCCAGGGCCCCAGGCTGGGCAGGCAGTGCCCCCCACTCCACCTGCCTCAGGTGTCTGGAGTCTTGCTCCCGCTGCTTCTTCCATCTGTCCGCCTCCTTCCCCAAGTTTCTCTCTCCAGCATGAAATGTCTCCTGAGCTCCAGCCCTAAGTCTACTGCACCTCCTGAGATGACACCTCCATCCGCACATGCCACAGGCTCCTCTCTTGATGAATCCCAGATTGTACCTGCATTCTCTTTCCCTTAAATGTCACCTTTCTCCTGAAGCCCTTTCCTCTCCCTGACTAGAGGCACCTAGTTACTCACATCCACATCCCGGATCAGCTCTCTCCTTTGGTCACAATATCCAAGTGGTCTCAAGTCCAGGCATGTTTACCTCCTGAATCCACTACCCTTCTCTCTATTTCTACTGGCACTCTCTTCTGGATTTCTACAGTTCTCTTTGCTGTTCATACACAACAAGACCTTCATCTTCTTCATGCAGCAAGAGCACACTTTCTAAAATATGCCTCTTCTGCTCTGAAAATCTCTAGTCTCTTCATCACCTACAATTAAGTTCAACTGTTGGCAGGGCCATGGCGTTCCTCTCTGATATGGCTCTCATCTTCCACCTGAAACCAGCACTCCATCCGCTGGTCATGAAAGACACGACCACAGGGCCTTTGCACGTGTGCTCACTTAAGCAGAGATAATAACTGTTGTTAGTTGTTTTAGTGGCACAGACTAAATCCTGATCTATCAGCTGATGTGGATTTTTGCCTTTGTTTGATTTAGGGATTTTCTAATGGTCTCCATGTGCTCCCCCCACCGTCAATGGTTTTCACTGTCCCAGGGAAGTTAGGACACAGTGGAGTGGAATGCAGAGAACAGGAGTTAGACCACCTCCAGGCTAAAGGGACAGGTCAGAGCATCAGTGATAGTCTAGAAGACACAGGGTAGTCTATTGCACAACCTAGTTCCAAACAAAGAAGCTAAGACGTTGAACATGGGCGTGTCAGAGAGACAGCAAAAGTGAGTTCATTCCTTAAGAAAGGGCCCTGAAATCTGTACCATGTCCCCATCCCACAGCTCTAGAAAGTAGCACTGGAGAAACCCTGTGCTGAGGAACAAGTGAGCCCACTGCCTGCAAGGATCAAAGACAAAGCCCCTTCTAGAAGGAACAAGAATATTTCAATAGTGTGGATCTGCCATGCTAGGAGCACTGTGTCCTGCCTGGCCCCATAATTCAGTGGCCCTAGAGAAGTACCCAGGACTCGGCTTTATCTCCAGGGAAGGAAATGAAAGAGGTTTCTGATAGCTCACCAAATGGAGTCTCAAATCAAACATTACATTCAGTAATAGGAAAGCAAAAAACGTTACATTTCTTTCCCTCCTGAATTTGCCCGTTGAGATCTTTATCTGTGGCATTCCTGAGATGAGGTGGAATAGAGAACTGCAGATATCTGCAGTTCTCTCTCTCAAAATTAATTAAACTTAAAAATGTAATTCCAATTCTAAAATCAATATGCAAAAACATTGAATCATTATGTTGTACCCCTGAAACTAATAAAATATTATTTGTTCTATAAGTCAATTATATGTCAACAAAAGTAACATTAAAATTGTACATCTCTATTACATAAAAATGACATATATTTATATATTGAAGTCAGGAGTCCTTGTGAGACCTGGACTTGCAGGCTGGTGTTCTTTTTTTTAATAAACAGCTCTATTGAGGTTAATGTACGTACCATAAAATTTACCCATAGTAAGTCTAGTACAAGACTTGATTTTCAGTAAAGTTATACAGTTTTTAACCACCACCACCATGACTTTTAGAACCCTGCTATCATTGTGTGATTTTTTTAAAAAAGCCACGATACCTCCAGCATTCTCCCCACCCAAAATCTCCATTCCTGCTCCAGTGTAAGTCCAGGAGGCCCCGTTCTTCCACTAGTGTCTCTGCCTCTCAGAGGCACAGGGTCAGTCCATGTCCTGGCCTAGGCTTCCCTCTTGAGCAGCTCCCCAAGTGACCTTGCTAAACCTCCTGGGAACTCCAGGGGGAAGTGTGTTACGCAGGATCTCTGGGGCCCAAAACAAAAGCAACCTTCTGTACCCACTTTCACCATGGCTTTGGTCCAGAACAGACCACTATTTTGCTGGCTTCAGAACAAGATATGGATTCAGTCTTAACCCACAAGCAAGTTGTGGGGGACCCAAGATCGGGGTGGGGGAGGTGGAACCAGAGAGACGAATAACCATGGAAGGAGAGCTGCTTTTCCAGGGACCCTTTGGGAGATACTTTGCTTATATTTATTTTGACACAGTAAAGATTACTTGCCTGTTAAGAGACAAGGTCACGCCTCCGAAGGCCATGTGGACTGCAGCGAGTGTCTGCGTGCAGACACCCCCCCATGTTGGCGTGCACACTCACCGGCCAGCTCTGTAACCTGCCCCCACGTGCAGTCCAGAGCCAACCTGCGCTGCTGCAGCCCCGCTTGCAGGGAACACCTTACCCAATACAGAGCTGGGTGTGATCGCAAAAACTGGGAGAGTTTAAGTCGTGCACCAGATTTATTTGTTGAAGGGGCCAAAGAAAATGTCAAAGGTGAAAAGCCAAAAGAACCACACCCATGATATCATCGGCCAGTAACAATGGAAAGAAAAATCCTGTAAACCTCCTGCCTCTTTCAAAGGCAAACTCTTTGGACTGCCCAACGTCGTCACTAATTAGAGGAAGGTGCTGACAGCAGGGGAAGAACGTGCTTTGTGGGAATCACATGAAGAGCGGTGGTGTCTGTGCAGAGGAGGGGGAGAGGGCAGGGTTTTCCTCCACCCTGTAGTAGAGGCAACCAAATGCCCCAATTTTGCCAGCTGCATTCCAGAGCTCTTTCCCTCCCATGCCCAGACAGAGCAAAGGCCTTTGTCATGACTTCACACTCAGCCAAAAGTAAACACACGCTCCACTTTTTCCATGGACAAATTCTAACCCCAAATTGCCAGCACCAGCCTCCCAACAATCCAAAGGGAAGGCCGCCTTTCCCAAGAAGATGAAAGTTTTCTAGCTAAATAATCCATCTTGGCCACAAAGCCAAACATCTCTACCAGCTTCCTAGAAATTGTCACAGTGATGCACCGATCACCTGAGGAAACCCCACCAATAAGTGCACCCAAGACACTTAAAATAAATGCAACAAACGATCCAAGAGTAAAAGCACGCTCCTGCAGATACCTGCACTTGCGGCGAAGGAAGTGCAGTTGGTAGCACAGACAGGGTCTGCGGCTCAAAACGCACACACACATGCACTCCTGCACCGCCACCTAACTGGAATATTCTTTCTGCAAACAGGTTCTGCTAAGACAAGGCTGATTTTGGATAAGGAGCAAAACCGCACTCAAGGTCTGAGCCCAGCTGGGCTTTCCACCTCAAACAGCCATCTCGCTTCTCTCCCACATTCCAACTTGAGTCTGTGGGACCCAGGCTCAGTTCTCCAGCAAGTAAGAAAAGCAAAGACGGGATGGTGGACTTACCAGGTTGGAGTTGGTGGCGTTGGAGTCATCTTCTGGAAAGGGAATATAGATTGCTAAGGCCACACAATTGGCAAAAATAGTCAGTAAAATAATTATTTCAAATGGTCTGAGGAAGGGAGTTAAGGAAATTAATGCTGCAGAAAGCACAAGTGAAACAAACATACATATATATTTTTTTCTAATGAATCAAAGATTCGTAAGAATTTTGTTTAAACAATACATTCCAAGTCCCTTGTATTCTGAAAAGAAACATATGCCTTTTTAAGTGCTTCTAGTGGGTCCCCGCCAAAATTTTTCCTAATATGTCAAAAGCAGTGGAGGCCAGTCGCGTGCCAGAGTAAACACAGATTTCTAAAAACTTTTTCCCCTTCTATTTATTTAGGTTGCATTGGACTTCATTTTCCCTCCTGGGTGCACAGGGTTGCTTTTAAGGAGCAGAGCCCACTCCAGGGCGCACTGCTGACCCCAGCACACCCCTTCTTGTGGCTCACACACCCAGGGACTCAAACAGGCTCGGGATGAAAAGCAGAGTGTTGAAGGCAGAGACTTGCCTTTAAGATTTGTCACTGAGATTTGGGAATTGAATTTTAATTCGAAGCTTAGGACATTTTGTTTTCTTCTCCCTCAACTTCTGATGGTGTTGAGAGTCTTTGATAGTGTTGAAAGTATTGAGCCAGGAATCCCCAAGTGGGTGCTGTGCATTTAGGGGAGCACTTTCCTTTAAAGCACAGCCCCATGGAGACTACCTAGAACCTTTCTGTGTGGGGAAGACAGCCTTCAGAGGGCAAGGCTTAGGCCTAGGTCTTCTGGACTCTTCCATCAGGGGTGCCAGGGTCTAGAGGGACAAGCCAAGGCTCACTCACCAGCATGCTCAGTGCCCAGTGTCCAATTTCTTTATCAAAATATCAGGGTGGGACACGACACCAAGAGAACAATGAGCTCATGTGAAAATACCGTGTATCCTGCATCCACCATTGAGGCCACAAGGGAAAACTTGAGAGGAAATGTCCAGTTTATGCTCTTTCAGCCCCATCTCCTCCACCACTGCTCAGTTTCTAGCCTAATCCATGTTGTCTAACAGGAGGAGGACCAGTAAGGATGGACATTCCTGGAAGAAGGAACCTACTTGATCTTCAGGGAAAGCTGTCCTCACAAGGCATCTTAAAGCAGGACGAGACCTTGGAGATCATGTACTCCAAGCTTCTAAGGCCCAGAGAGCTTGAGAAACTTGCCCAAAACCCCACAGCAGGTACTGACCAGTCAGGACTAGAACCCAGATTCCCTAGCTGCCAAGTCCAGCGCTCACTCCCCACAGGCAGCCTTGGCCTGTGTTAACAGGGCACCCCCGGGCCTGCAAGTTCTGCAGACCTCCAAGTTCTGCATCTGAAAGTAGCCTTAGTGATTGTCTAGTCCTGCCACCCACCCAGCCTGGTCGCTGATCCCCCAGATACCATATTTTCCTGCGTGTGCTTTGGTGTCAAGAGGTGGCACATGGTGAACCTGTCCAACCTGTCAACTCGACAGATGCAGAAAGTAAAACCACCTCTCCCAGATGCCAAGCTGGCAAACAGCAGAGCCATGAACAGGACCAGACCTACTGACTCATCTTCTCCAATATGCCAAGCTACCCTGGGAGTTGGCCAAGGCACCAGCAATGTTGGGGACAGTGACGCTGACAGTCACAAGAAGGGCAGTAGTTAACATTAATTGAGTTCGCCGTGCCAGTGTTCTAACTACTCTACCCAAACGCCCTGAGTGGAAGGTACAATCACTATCCCCATTGCAAAGGAGGAAAGGAGGCACAGGCAGATTAAATGCCGACTTGCCCAAGGTGATACCGCTCATGGTAGCATGAGGGTCACAGTAGGTGTGGCTCCAGAATGTCAGTCTGTGAGGCATGATCTCCGAAGTGACCTCCCAGCCTACTTAGCAAGTGAGTTCCTGTAGCCCTCCTGCCACATCAGCTCTTCCTGCTTAGCCCTTCCCCACCTGAATAGGAAAGTGACATTCAGCCCAGAGATTAGTTGGTTTCAGGGCCTTCATCTGGTCACTGGTGCTCCCCCAGAGCAAGGGCACATCAGTCCCCTGAGCCAGACCTCAAATGCCAGCTCCACCTAAGCGGGTGATGGCCATGGTTAGGGTATTTCTTACGGCATCCTCTACCTCCTTCTCCCCCACTCCAGCTCTTTTTCCATCAAGTGATGCTGAAAGTACCAGTTTCTGCTGAGAAAATGTGTAAAATAATGTGAAAATAATGTGTAAAAAAAACAAGAAAAAAGAAAATCCATCCTCTGCAAAGCTGAGGAGCTGTGGTCCAGGGTAAGCCCTGGAAGCTTTCTGAGACACACCCCCCACACTCCTGACCGGATTGTTTTTTAAACTGCCTTCTCTTCTTAATGGAAGTGCCAGACCCCACTCTTTCATGAAGTCTCTGGCTCTCCGCTTACCCATCCAGCTGCCCCCCAAGGCTACCGGGGATGACTCCAGTGGGCACCGCCGAAGCTGGGCAGATTCCCATCCTGCAGTGAGGAGGACACATGTCCTCTGGGGAGAGGGTGGCCGCTGCGGTCCCCTGCCAAGTGAGTAATTGCCTCATTAACACAGCCACTGACCCGATCAAGGGTCTTTCCACTGTCCCTGACTCCAGCCCGCTGGGCCTGACTGCTTTACGCGAGCCTGGCACAGGCCCCCATGACGAAGCCCACTCTTCCACTCACCCCTGCTTTCCCCGCCTGCCCAGGCATTTTGCTCTCTGCTGATGGGGTGCGCTCGCCTCCCCTCTCTTTTCTTCTCAGGCTTTGTACTTCATTTCGCACTCACTGTGGGGGAGGAGTGGACTTGAAGTGAACTAGAGCTCTCGAACACGGCCCCAGCTAGCTTTTCTGAGTGTGCTCCACATAGGAAGAGTCCATGGCCCTTGGGAATTCTTTGGAAGGTGACTGCCGTTTCTCACTGTTAACGATAAGGAAACCGAAGCTCTGGGGGTTCGGCAAGCATGGGACCACTCAGAATGCGAGTGGCAGAAGCAAGAAGGGACCAGGATTCAGGCCCAGATCCAAGGTCTACCGTGTCCAGTGGGGTGGGTGGCAGCCCGGGACACAGGGGCTCCCTCCTCCATTGTGATGCACGGCCAATGGCAAGGGCGTGGATTTGGAAGTTGGGGAACTAGACTTCCAGTGGGGAAACTGGATTTGAACCCAGCTGTCAGCTGCAAGCTACGGTTTGGGAAAGCTCTTCAGCTTCTCTAAGCCCCATAGCCGTGGGATACCTGACCCACCAGGCCCCGCAGCTCTCCCACCCTGAGAGCTGAGCACCAGCTATGATCCAGCCTGGTGGGGGCCGCCCAAAGCCAAGTGTTCCCTCAGGTCCCCAGCGGGGAGCCCTGCTGATCACTCAGGGAGATGGGCAGCTCTGGGACTGCCATTGGCTTGAGCTCACTCTCTTCAAGTTACGTTTGAGTTGAGGGGCTTAACATTTAGAGAACCGACATTTTAACATCTCTGACTGAACACAACTTTCTTCGCTCCCCAAGTCAGCTTCTTTTACCTCCCAGACACCACCGGAGACTTAAGCCTTCCCATAGAAACTCTGAATGCAACCGAACACTTCTATCCTGAACTTTGCTATTAAATCTTTATGATTAAAATGCCCAACTCCCAGCACCAGCACTAGTCCTCACGGTGCTGACCAACAACCCTGGAGAGTCATGCCCGTGGGACTCAGTGTCAGGGAGGCCAGGGAGAGTCCCAGGTCAGCCTGCTGTTCTTTAAGGGCCTTTCCATCTCCACCACCAGCTCCCTCCAATGTAAAGGGGCCAATATTCTTCAGGGAGCCCAACACTTCAAAGCCCTGTTCTCTGAAGGACCCCCTTGCTGATTTCTATGCAAAGCGGATCTGTGTTTAACACTCTTGGCTGGTGTTCTTCACTTTGGTTGCACATGAGAATTGCCTGGAGAGTTTGAAAATGCAGCTGGGTGGAACTCAGGCACCTGTGCTGTGTGAGAACTTTCCAGAGACATGAATGTGCATGTGAGATTGAGCACCACTGCTCCTGAGCCCTGACTCGAGAGCCCAGGCCCCTGATCACTATATTCATGCATCTCCTGGCTCCTGCACCCTCGAGAAGGGGAGGCTGTGAAAGTACGCCAGTGCCATGCAGGGGAGGGAAGGAAGCTGTGACATAGTAACACATAACCACTATTAACCCAACATACCGGTGGGTATCCGGGGTAGGCTCAGTTGGGTGAGATGATATTTTCTAACCTCTTGAACTCATTTTCTCAAATGCTGCTTATATGAAAAACTAACCAAGGTAACACCTGCAGAACTTGTTATACAAGCATACTGCTGAACCCCTGTCCCCAGAGATTCTGATGCATCAGGGCTGGGATGGGGCCTAGAACTGGCATTTTAAGTTCCCTGGGGATACAGATGCAATCAATCTGAACACCACTCTGTAGGCCCAGCTCTGTCAGCAGAGCCCACTTGGGGGGCTGCCCCCTGGGGCTCCCAATGGCACCCTGCCCAGCCAAGAGCACAAAGGATATTTCCATTCGACGATGCTTATGCACGCCCTCCGGATGGGGTTCTTCAGAGTCAGGCAGAGCAGGGCACGGGGCGGGCGTGTGGCAGTCGTGCTGCCCTGCTTCTTGGGTTTTCCATACTGCTGCCGCTTGCGCTGTGTGGAGCTGACCGTGGACACAGTGGCATTGCCAGCACTGCCCATGAGCTTGGCCTGCCGGGCCGCATCGATGGCTGCCTGCCAGGACAGGGCCGCCCCCGGCGTGGGGATGTGCTCGGGAGCAAGCCCCGCAGCCGCGTTGGCATTCATGTTGGCATGAGCTGGGCGTGGGCTCCCATAGTTGGAACCTGCAGGAGGAGAGGACAGGGGACAACGGTCAGCAGGGAGAAAACAGAAGAAATTGTGATACACCCTGGATCCTAGAATTGCAATTTTTTAAATTATTTTAAACCACTGTAGGTGGGGCCTCCCTGGTGGCGCAGTGGGTCGAAGCATCTGCGGCACAGCGGTACAAGTTTGATCTGTGGCCCGCGTTGGGGACCCACATGGCGCTGCAGACCTCTCCTGCCTCGCCCACTGCTCCCCTCAGCAGTGTATTTCAGTGGATCTGCCTGTTCTGTTCCCCACTCTGTCTCTGATGAATCCTCTCACCTCCTGGTTCTCTAGCCTGTACCCAGCTCTTATGTGCATAAATAAATAAATCTTTAAAATAAATAAATAAATAAACTATTGCAGGATCCTGGCAGGTGGCACATGTAAATGTTAGTATGTATGCTAAAAAAGAATAAGGAAATTTATGCAAGTGCTAGTTCAGTCTAGTTCACCTGTGTGACTTTAGATACATTACTCACCTTCTCTGGTCTTATCACTTAATTTTAGGTGGACTAGACATGAGATGTACACAGTATAACGTATGTGAACCTTAGAAACATGGTGCTAGTGGGAAAGGAAGGTGCAGAAAAAAGATAAATGCCCGATCAATATATAGACCTTAAAATATACATTCATAAGAACACAAGGATATTCATCAGATAGAATAGAATGGTTGTCTAAGGAAGATGAGAGGGAAAGTGAAAGTAGGATATGGGATAGAAAGGAGGAATGAATGAATGAGTGAATGAATGAGCCACGGCAACAATGACGACAAGGGTCAATGAACTGAAGAGTACGAACCACTCAAACCTCTGGCCCTGAGATAAAAGTAAAAATTAAGTCGAGTATAATAAAATGAGAAGTTTGGACCTAACTAACATATCCAGGGACCCCAAACCCATCTGGGCACTAAGCGTTGGTTGGACAGGAGGACAGAGGGGCCTGTGATGACTTTTGTCTTGTCTACAAGTCCTCTGATTTTCTCCCATTGACAAAAAAGACCCATGGCGCCCTCCCCCTAAAGTATGGTTACCTTTGTGACTAAAACCAATAAAATACAGCAGAACTGACAGTTTATAGCTTCCAAGGCTAGGTCCAAAAAGACAACGCTGCACCACCTGCCTCTCTCAGCTTCTTGCTGTGCAGGAAGCCATTCACCTCGGGAGGCAGCTGACAGGCCTGAGGCCACCATGCCGTGAGGAAGCCCAACTGGCCACAGAGAGAGAACGGTGCAGAGAGGCCCCAGCCAGCCTGCAGCTGCTTGTCACCAACTGATGCAACCTCATGAGAGACCACAAGTCAGAACAGCCCAGTCAAGCCCTTCCCGAATCCCCGCCTCACAGAAACTGTGAGCACTATCAAGTGTTTGCTGCTGGAAGTCACTCTGTTTGGGGGTGATGTGTTACATATCATTTGATATCTGAGAAGGGGCGCTGTCTATGGGAGGGGTCAAAAAAGCTGGGAAATAGTGAAGTTTAGAATAGGAGCATCTCTACTGCTCTGCTTTAAAGGCAAATGCAGCCTTTAAGACTGCCCCAAAGCACAGAGCATACTTGTGGGCACCCGCTGGTAGGCTGGATGTCTGACCCCAGAACCCCACAGGGGTTGCCAAGTAAGTAGCGCAGCCTGAACCCAACCTAAACACCCTAGAACAGATATGTGACATTGAGACTTGTCAAACAGTCAGGCACAGCAGGATCGAGAGGAGACACAGAGATCGAGGTGATTCTCTAGGTGGTGAGTTGGTGCCACATCAGTTACCCAGAAGACTGGCTGCAGGGGCCAGACCAGCTTCACTTCTGAGCTACCCCTCCCCCACATGACCCTCTTCTCTGCTCAGTGCACACAGAATCCTCCCAGGGAAGCTGCTGGTCCCAGGACAAACTACCTGCTAGAGCCCCTTCCCTCTCCTCCTGCAAACTCATTAGTGTGCAGGTGACCACTCGGCCCCTCATCCCGCCACTTCCCAACTCTTGTCTTAAGCTGATTCTGCTGCATTTGACTTGCAAGAAAACGTCTGCTCCCAGTGTCACCCGCAACCCTATATCTGTTGCCCCCACACAGGGCTTAGCCAGACAGGATGTTGTCACCCTGAGAGGCTGTCTCAGAGATGCCAGTCACAACCCCCTGGGGCTCCTGCACCCAGGCCTGCCTGGGAACAACCCAAACCTGAGCTCTGCAGGACTTAAGTTAGCTCACGCTAGTTTGAATTAGGTTTTTGCTCATCACAAATGAAAATGGCCTGCCTGACATGCTGATGCCACGGAGCTTATTCTGGCTGGACGTGCATCTCTGCCAGATTCCAAAGTCTACACCCTCCCATCACCGGTGACAATTAAGTTTCCACTCTCATGACACCAGTTGACATCACTGTCCAACTTGTCATGCCTGAAAGGTTCTGAGACTTTTCAGGATACAACAGAAGAGTAGCTCGTGATAGATTAGTGATGCCTGCCGTGGGCACCAAGGATAGGGAAGGGCATCCTAGCAACCTCATATTTACCACCCCTGTGTGACACCAGAAGGAGCACACCAGGTCTTCTCCAGTCCCAGCTGGTCTACTGCCCTCCTGTCCCCTGACAGTTGCCTCCTGTACTCTTGCCATCTGGTCACTGTAGCATTAGCGCTCCACCCCCACTCCCTGGATCTAGAAAACTGCCTCTTTGTTCTAGCCGATCCAAGGCGCTATTCCCAATAGCAACACTGACTCTGGTCTTGCCATAGAACCCCTGGACCCTCCTTCCCTCCTCTGGCCCAGCTGCTCCAGGCAGCGCCACACCCTGGATCCTAAGCATGAAGCAGACCCCAGTAAGTCTTGTCTAAGACCCTGGAGGAGAAAATAGAAGAAGGGTTTTCAAATAGTAAAAGCACCTGAAGCATAAGAACTGCTTTAACAAGCAGCAGCATGAGTATCTCCACTTAACACATAAGAAACAAAGGAATGGTGACTCATTAAAGGTCACAGGAAGACAATGGAAGATTCTGTAGCAAGCACAAGACTCTGTTGACTGCTAGGGGTACTCCTCCTCTGGAGATCTCACACACACACTCCACACGCGTGCACACACGTGCGTGCTCACACCCTCGGCCCTCAGCAAACCACATGCCTCCCACTGGGCCTGTGGACCCTGGGGTGAAGGGGCTGCATTTCTAACCCCAAGGACACCATTTGTGCTTAATATGGTCTTCACGGGGCGGCACCCACTCACCAGCAGCCCCTTCAGTAACTCCTAGTACCTCTAAGAGGTACCCAGTGTTTCTATGTGGAGATATTGAGTCCAAAGCAGCCTAATCTCATGTCTTGCTGTGTTTGCCAGAGCACTGTCCCCTCAATCAGTGGGACACAGCCTCTCCATCCGGGACTCCCTGTTGGGCACTGTTTCAGTTTCTGGACGAACGTCCCCTCTTCCTTACACACACAGACGCAGCCACGTCCCCGCCACCCCCATTATCCCAGACGCTGGTTCTCTGCTCAAAACAGGCCCACTGCACTGCAGACCTGCCAGGAGATGATCGTCGTCAAGTTCTCATCTTCCTCCTGAATCCCCCGCTACCTCCAAAACCAAGAAATCTGGGGAGTTTCTGGTCAGTCCTGGGGAAGAAGGCAGGAAGCAGGGACGGGAATGCGTGCATCGCCTCGGGAACGCACTCTGAGGCAGGAAGCCCAAGTCTTCATGCGCAAGAGGGCTGGGCCTACAGAGCCACATCTTGCTGATCTGAGCACCCCACACGTGGGTGACCTTATTTATATTGTGAACTATTCCCAGAGCACAAGGACCTCTCTGGAGCACACCATCTGGAGAAAACACACACAAAGAAGCCCATGGGGGAAAATGGAATGTCAACCTCTCCCCAGCCAAAGGACAAGAAAACAACTCTCAAATTTGGGTCCTGACAGTGTGGGGCCTGGCAACGGCCCCGAGACATGACTCAGGACACTGCCACAATAAACACAGGGCGCACAGGTGAGACCCAGGTCACCCCTTAGGGCAGTCTCCCGCCGGGCTAGAACTCAAGGCTGGCTTCACCTCCTCTTCGCCAAGTAATCCCTCCACCTGCAGGGGTGATCCACACTCAGACCTAAGCTCTCTAGGTACCTCCAGATCCTCCCCAATAAAGGGGCTGACTATCCAGGCATCTCAGGGAGGGAAAATCTCCACCTCAGACTCAACATTTTTGAATCGAGAACAGTGCCATGGAGGATGGGCAAGCAGCATTGTGTCCCCAATGGCTTTTGTTAGCATAAAATAACCACCCAATGCAGAGAGACCAATTTTCAAATTATAAAGCTGATTCAAAGCTCTGTCTCCTGGCTGCCAGCTGAAAAGATGCCACCGTTTAAGTCTGCTCTGGCTCCTGCCTTACTAGATATTTCCACTGATGCTCTCATCTCTGAACAAGCCCCAGAGCAGCACTTAGCACTTCAGGCCACTCGCAAACAGGTGGATGCCCACAGCATCGATTGTTTCCATGTACATAAGAAAATGGCTTCCACTTGTCAAATGGCACAGGGCCCCGAAAACATCAGCAACCCCCTCCTCCTACACCCAGGGGCTGCTGCCTCTCTGAGGACCCAGGATGAGGTCAACAGCATGAATTGGTCACGTCATTCTATTCTATGAGGACCCAAGTGAGGAGTACAAGTCAGGGGGTCCCGTGCGTGAGGCATGAAGCTGGGGATCTGGAAGCTGTTCAGTGACAATAAAGATGACTTTTCTTCTTTAATCCATCTCTAACCATGCACCTGATCCAGTACACCCTCCTAGGAGACACTCAACCTCTATTTGCTAATGACTGTAATGACAGTGACATCATAATAAACATTAAGATGGACAGCAGATACACATTACAAACATTGGGGGTCATCCACCTGTGTCCGAAGTGATAATGGGGGAGAGTTTCTGAGCAGAGTGACTGTGGGCAATGATTTCCAGCTCCCTCCCACTACCCTAGTCCAGGACACCACCCACTTCTTGCCCAGAATGTGGCAGTAGCCCCCAGACATTTCTTCATGTCTCTTGGCCACCCCCAATCAAATCTCCATGCAGCAGCCACAGTGACCTTTTAGAAATGCAAATGATAAATTCAAGCCCAATCATTCTCCTAGTTAAATCTCTTTAAGATCCAGACTCTGCCATGGCTCATGGAGCCTGCTACGCTGGCCCTGGTCCACTTCTCTGAGCTCATCTCATTCCTCTCCCAACCTGGCCCAATGGTCTCCTGACATAGACATCTCATTTCTACTCAGACAAGCACAGTTATTATCTGCCCCAGTACTTTTGCATGTATTTGGAATGTTAGTCCCTCCGCTCTTTGCTTGATGATTCTTTCTCACACTTCTAGTTTGGGTTTAAATGATTCTTTCTCAAAACCTCCTCCTCTGGCCCCCCAACACTAAGTAATCAGAAATCAAACACTGGCTCCCCTATCTCTACACTATCCTGAGCAAAGGTGCCCAAAGCCCATGGCAGCATAAGGGATGCCCAGTCACCAGGTGTATGGAGAAGGGCAGAGGGCAGCAAACCTGCTTGGACAACAGGGGCTCCCTCTCTGGCCTGTACGCAGAGGTGCCTGTTAATGACCAATCTTTGTACACAAATACGACCAAGATTGATTTATGGAGAGCAAGAAGCAGTTCACACCTAGAAAGGAGAGACCTATAAATGCATTTCCTCCAAAAGGCCTGACCATCCTCTCACTTAGCAATCTCTATAGTGCAAAGGAAGTGCTTCTCTCAGGCCAGGGAGTCACCCAAGATCTTTGCAGAAGTCCATTTGGCTCTTGCTGTCTCTCCTCTCACCATAGTGACAAGGGACCTACATACCCTGTAAGAGCAGCAGTCATCCTGAAACAGGTGCTTGCTCTGCCTATTAAAGGCCAAATGGCTAGAAAGTAGGAGGCCATTAATCTGCTTATCTAGCATGTTACCAAGACAGCTGGGATGCTTGTAAAGGGCTATCTGGTGTCTTGGCCTTCAAAGATAACCTGAGGCCCTGTCCATCTCAAGCCCAGCAGAGCTCCTCTGGATCACATGTGGCAGGTGTGGTCCTGACGGTCCTGACTTGCTTAACAGCTCTTCCAACCTGCCTTCCTGTCCTGCAGAGGCCAGATGGCTAAAAACCTCAATTCTCAACCTCCTTCATAGCTAGACTTCCTGATACAACAGTGGGGTTGCAACTCAAGAACTGAATTGAAACTAAGTCAAACGGAGAGTATCTATTTTACTGCCTGTAGGGTCTGAGAAAAGTCTCAGGCTTTTCCACCCTCCCACCACTGGTATAATGATAGACACGCCCTAGGTGGGCATGTGCAAGCGGGCGCACATAAGTTTGGACACAGGCTTATATGGGCGGCGTCATGAGGACGCCAGGACCAACGAGCAGCAGCGAGAGCAGCGGGACAAGAGCAGCAGTAGAAGCAGAGAGAAGCAGCTTAGAGGGTGAGATGCGCCGGGGGCGGGGAGGCCTGCCAGCCTCCCAGACCCCCCAACCCCTGCCCCAGCACCCATGCTTGCCATGTACCTGGCCACCTCTATAATAAAAGCCACCAAGGGCTCCAAGACTCCTTCCTTTACCCGCCATCTGCTGGAACATCAAGAACTTGCCCTGTGCTGCCTTCCTGCTGCTACACTGCCCCAGGGCCAGCAAGGCTCTGGCAATGGCCTCCTGATCCCTGGAACATGGATATGGTGGTGTGATGTTGAAGCCACCTCTGAGCACAGGGGTCTCTAGATTGCCCAGCTTCCTAGTTATCCCAGGGTACCAGTTGTCTTAGCAGGCCAGTCCTGCTGTATCATTCTAGAAGTCATTCCTAGCCTACAGCCTGCTTTCCCAGCCCTTCCAATTGCTTTGTAAGTCTTTAGATCCCTTTATGTGACCTTCCTCTTAAATGACTACTGCAGTATCTGTTGTAGATCTGAACCTTGACGGGCGCATAGGGTCTACAGCAAACGGTCGCAACAGAATCTCTACAGAGATGAGGATGTTCTGTAATTCTGGGGTGTCCAGTAGTGTAGCCACCAATGATTGTGGTTAGCACTTGAAATGCAGTTAGTGCCACGGAGGAAAAGTATTTTCATTTTTATTTAATTTAAATGAGTTTACATTTAAATAGTTACATGTAGCTAGTGACAACCATATTGGACAACTATTAAGAGGACATCATCATGGAAATAGAATAAAGAGGAAGGAGGTGTGAAAAATGGGAAAAATTACTAAAAGAACACTTCGTTCTAATTTGGAGAAGTTTTGGGGGTTTTTTAAGTGATCAACAACTGACCAGATGCTGATGGGTGGGTGGACTTTCTGTTCGGGAAGTGACCACCCTCTACAAAATGATACATTTTCAAGTATAAAAGATTCTGTGACCCAACAAACAACATAGACAGAACAAAGAAAAGTCCTCTTGCAGCACCTAATACTCTTGGGGAATGAATAAGAGGCTAATCTTTTCAAGGGGACCCAGGAAAGCTGACACTTCCTCACCCAAAGTTGGCCTAAAGTCACATATGGGACATGGACATCCTCCCCCCAAGAGAAGCACCCAGAGGTCTTCCTGACATATTGACCATGGTGCTACCTCTGCTTCTCCTTTTTTCCTCTTACCTGAGCTATTTTCACATTCTTTTCAATAGCATTCTCTCCTCTTTTTTTAAAGATTTATTTATTGGGCCTCCCTGGTGGCTCAGCAGGTTTAGCACCGCACTGTGAAGCATCCGCAGCACAGCAGTGCAAGTTCGAGCCCTGGCAGGGGAGGGGACCCACATGGCACAAGCAGACCTCTCCTGCCTCGCCCACTGCTCTCCTCAGTAGTGTATTTCAGTTGATCTACCTGTTCTGCTCCCCACTCTGTCTCTGGTGAATCCTCTCACCTCTGGCCTGTACCCCAGTTCTTGTATGCATAAATAAATAAATCTTTTAAAAATATATATATAAAGATTTATTTATGCATACAAGAGCTGGGGTACAGGCCAGAGTCGCGGGAAGTAAGAGGATTCACCAGAGACAGAGTGGGAAGCAGAATAGGCAGATCAGCTGAAATCCACTGCAGAGGGGAGCAGCGGGCGAGGCAGGAGAGGTCTGCAGCGCCATGTGTGTTCCCTCCCTGACTGGGGATTGAACTCACACTGCTACGCAGTGGATGCTTCACAGTGCAGTGCTCAACCTGCTGCGCCACCAGGGAGGCCTCTTGATACAATTCTCTTATGCTCTTTTTCCTCTTCCCTCACCCTGCCATGAACACAGTTCCTGAGAGAAGAGTCTTCTCAGAACAGGCCCACGACTACTGTAGGTAAATTTGCTCCAAAGTCAAAGGGCAGCGAAGGACCAGGGACATCTGGGTCCATCTCCCCAGCTCAGTAAATCAGGCACTGCCTTAAATTAAACAGGCTCTTCCTTACTTTACATCCCACCTCACTGGTGATCCCAGGGCAAAGAGGGAACTTTCAGAAGCTCAAGCTAACTGCAGAGTATAAAACTACCAGTGTTCACACCTTCCAGTCATCAAGTCAACTAAGTCTTTTGTCCATTCTTCACAGGACAGCTAGTGAAAAGGCAGGAAGGAGAGGAAAGGCATGCCAGGAGGGTCTCCCACTGGAAGTAAACGAGACTATGTGCAGGGACAAGACAGGAGGACAATATTATCTTGGCTAGAGAACCCTAAGCATAATGCCATTTCCCATGACACTCAAGGCTCTGTTGATAGCGGAGAGAATAAGGAAGAAAAAACAGACAGAAGACAAACAGATAAGTGTACACACTAAGCCATCCTCTCCCAACAGATACATTACATAATGATAAACAACTTCCTCCACTTATTTCTAAATAAGAAGAAAGAATTTACAGCCTGTTATTTGAGCTAAGATACCTATCATTGCCAGTGATGGTGTACCTAAATTATAGGACCTAATTACAGATTAGTTGAAGTTTATTGAATGTCTCGATATCAGCTTTTTAAGTGCCACACAAGTTTAGCTTTTGTAGTGAAAAAATAGGTCTGAACTGGAATGAAGTCAGCTATCTCCACCGATGAAAACGAAAGCCCCTCCAGTTACTGGTGTCTGGGGCCAGGCAGGGGGTGCAGAAAGAGCCCCCCAGTGGCCTGGCACAACTCTGACGAGGGCAGACACTGGCTCACCTTCTCCTTTGCTTCAGCTAAGGAAGCCTGAGAGGAGTCACACTCTACTATCCAGCTCCTTGTCTTCTCCTTCCACAATTCCTAAGCTCTCCCAGAGTGGGGACCAGGTTTGTGGGCTTCAAAAATCCCAGCACCATGACTGTCACTTAGTAGGTGCCCAAAACTCACTGGCTGGCTGGAAGTTCCTCTGCAGAAGCCTTGCTCTGCCTTCCCAGATTTCTATACAGAAGCTTGCGGAGATGCTGCTATTTGACTGTTTTCTATTAGTGTGTTTGTCATATGTTGCATGTGTTCATTATTATATGTTAAGTGAATATTTGTTTCTTCTTCCCCACCAGATGGGATGCCCCAGGAAGCAGGCGCCTTTGTCTATTTTGTTCACTGCTGTAGTCCCCAGAGCCCAGAACAGCCTGGAGTATGGTGTGTGCTCAATAAAAATGCGTTGAAAGAATGAGTGAGTGCACAACTCAAAATGGAATCGTCCTGTGACTTTTTCCCCATTGTATTAATCCCTTAGACTTCTGGCCTCATAATACGGGGTGGGGGGGTTGCTTCTTTGTGCCCCCACCCCCACCCCCGATCCCATTATTGGTAGGAAAACAGAGATAGAGCAACTTCACCTTCCTAATCGCTAGGCTGGGACACAGGAGGCAGAGCTGCCGGGGGAGTACAACATTTAATATACTCAGTGACCCCAACCTCTCTCCTTCTCAGTGTCTGGGAGGATGGGGGACAGAACGGCAGGCTTGGCTAATACCCTGTCTGCTCACTGTCACCCCCTAAAGTGGGCACCTCTGGGAGTCAGCAGTAACTTCTCTAGCTGCACTTGCTGCTTAGTCAAGCAGCCGCAGGCTTGGCTTGGTGGAGGGGCACAGTCTGAGCCCACAGACAAGGACCCTCGGGCCGAGAGTTTCCAGTGTGTGGGCAAGAAGGATGAGCCCATTCCAGGGCTCTTCCAGCCCCCACCAGTGAGGCTGGACTCCAAATCCCTGACCAGCGCCTCTCCCACCTCGCCAGAGGGGAGCGTGGGCTAGCAAGCCCTGTGGGGAAGGCAATGTAGCACTCTTACCAGAGTCCTTACGAAACTCAAACATTCCGCGTCTCTTCTCAGAGGCTATTCTAATCTGTCTCTGGCAAAGCAATGTACCTGGGTATTCATCAGGATAAATAATACCAATCCCAAATTAGAAACACTCAAAACCTACCACTGGGACTGTTTGAACTAAGACACCCGTCACCAATGATAAGTCAGTGTACATCCACATGACAGAATCTCAGGAAGCCATAAACATGATGTTTTCGAAAAAGAATGTAGAAAAAAATTTCACATGTTAAGCGACAGAACAGGGCACAAAAAACTACCTGCCCTAAATTTATAAAAAGCTCTTTCACAGAAGGAAGATGAAAAGAAAACAAAAGTATTACCCATGCTTATCTTTAGATGCCAAGTTCACACATTTCCAGAAAGGCAGATCAGCCTGGCACGCAGGGCCTGGACCTGAAACCAGGCAGGCGAGATGCATATCCCAGCTCTGCCAGTTACTGTGACTCAGTTGCAGATGAGTCCTCTGTACGGGACCAGCACAAGCTCGCCGTGATGATGGCATGAGTTCGTGAATAGGAAACTCTCAGAACAGTGCATGAGTAAGAACCTGACGACTTATTTTTTTATTATTATTACATTTTCCAAATTCTGTGTAATAAGTACTTCTTTGGTGATCAGAAGGGAAAAAAGTTCTGGTTTGGTCTTACTGTTTAAGTAAACGTCCAATATCACTGCGACCAATGCCATTTCAGACTTTTGTCTACTGCTGACAGTTCCATTCTGAGGACATATAAACCCACGTGGCAAATACCTGTCCTTTATCCTGACCAGCCTGGAAGCCCTTCCTCCCCACCCCCAGAACTGCAGGAAATACAAGCAAATGCCTGCAGCTGCAGAGAAACAAGAAGTACGGTAAAAACTCAGCATGCACCCCCACATAGCCCTCTGCTGACTCAAACCAAACTCCAGCCAAAGAAGAATGTGTGCCCTGCGTCTCCAGCTGTGGCTCTCTGTTGATGAAAGTGTCCAGTTGAAGGGGAAAAGTTGATTCAAAGGTTGAAATGGTTGATTCAAAAATGAGCCAAGACCATGGGCAGGATCCTTTCTTCCCTCATCACCTGAATTTTTAACAATTCCATATAATGTCAACTTAGCTTCACAATGTGTGGGCAGGCATGAACGCAGGTCAGAAAGGTACCAGGTCCTCCCTGGTGGCGCAAGGCTTAAAGACACAGAGTTATCAAGCTATTACTAGTCACTGTGCACCCGAGTTCAATCCCCAGCCAGGGATCTGACCCACATGGCGCAGCACACCTCTCCTGTCTCGCCCACTGCTCCCCTCGGCAGTGTATTTCGGTCGATATGCCTGTTCTGCTCCCCACTCTGTCTCTGGTGAATGCTCTCACCACCATACCTTGGGCCTGCACCCCAGCTCTTGTATGCATAAATAAATAAATCTTTAAAATAAATTTAAAAAGAAAGGTACCCAGACTCAAGTAGGACAGACTTAGGGTTCAGGGTTCAGGTTCCAGGCCTCAGACATGCCACCATTTAACCACAAGCCGTATGAAGAAGCTGAAGCAGAAGTGGACATCACAGGGAGAGGCTTTATCCCACCACGCAGCCTTGCAGTACAGCTTAGCCCACCAGCCACGCTGCTAAGGACCTATGAGACAAGCCCTCTGGGCCTCAATGCATTCATGTGCACAATCCACACAATCACAAAGGCTATGTTATATCTTTGAAAGCACTACCTCGATGATCTGAAGGATTATGGAATAGCAATCACTCTGAGATGCTTGCACCTAAAGCTTGGAGCCCCAAAGAAGAGTACCTCATTTTCAGTGAAGTGAAGAAAAAAAAAAAAACCTCTCATTTTAAAAAAGAAAAAAATTTCCCCCAAAGCACACACTTTCTAAGTTAAGCAATCACCTTTCAGAAATTGCTCTGTCTTCCTAGCAAACACAATAGTGTCAATTTGTGAAAAAGTGAATGTATTCAGAGAATTCTAGAGATCCCTGAAAACAGTGTCCTAGTTTCCAAGGATCATCTATTAGTGAAAAGTTCTGAAATTCTTTGATTATCAGTGGGCTTCATTATGTGTATATTTAAGAAATAGCCCTGAGTGTGTATTTACACACTAAGAAGATCACACACACACAAACATACCCACACACAGCCTATCTGTCCGACTCCCTGTGTCTCTGCTTCTCATGAAGGCAGGTCAAAGCAAACAGCATTAGCTTATTCCTCCACACTCACAGGCCACTTAGTAACAAGGCTTTTTCTAAAGTATATGCTTCTTTCACTTAGAAACGTCAAAGCCATTTATCTCATTAATCTCCACGAAACCTCTGCCAGAGACCAGGCAGAAAGAAGGTGGAAGGTAATGAAAAAATAAGCAAGTCCCCAGAGGCGGTCACTCCATGATAAATATTAAGCTCCATATATATACGAAACTGTCTTGACTCTTTGCAGTGCTTGGTGAGACAAGAAGCTCAGAAGAGAGCTGAGTGCCAGCCCAGCTCCATCACCCTGAGTTCTGTGAGCTCAGCAGGCCACTTACTTGCCTTCTGTTCCACGAGGAGGTTCATCCAGGTACCACAGAGATCCTTCTAGCCAAGATACTCAGATTCTAGAGATCTCAGGTTCCAGGCATCTCCCTGCTCCCCTCACCCCTCCCCAACTAGCCTTGCCCCAACTTCCCACCACCTGGATCTCCTCCATATTGGCCTCAAAGACAGCTGATGCAGCCCGACATCCCTCCCTCTGTCCCCAGCGGGGCTCTTGGCTGCAGAAGTAGCCTGAGAGTGTGTGTTCAGCTACCCTAGGGGGAGGCCTTGAATCTTCCTATACTTATAGGACAACTTCCACCTGGGGGGAACCAGGAAGGGCATCACAGCATGGCGATGACTTCTACCCTCTTTTTTAGGGTTTTCCCAAGATTCCTGGAGGCCTAACATAATTTACGTGGAATTCCTGAAAGTCAGAGAGAGCACTTCACACTCATCAGGATGTTATGACCGAAAAATCAGAAAATAACAAGTGTTGGTGAGGATGTGGAGAAATGGAAGCCTTGATTTTATGTTGTAAAATGACACAACTGCTGTGGAAAGCAGCATGGAGGCTCCTCAAGACATTAAACATAGAATTATCATATGATCCACTTCTAGGCAGATGACTAAAAGACTTGAAAGCAGGATCCTGAGCAGACATTGTACACCAGTGTTCATATTCACAATCATCAAAGGGTAGAAATAACCCAGGAGTCCACAAATGGATGGATAAATATATGGTGTTCCATACAAAAGACTATTATTCAGCCATAAAAAGGAAGGAAATTCTGACCCCGATTACAACACGGAGGTATTGTGAGGATATTATGGCAAGTAAATTAAGCCAGTTATAAAACAAATATCGTAGAACCTCACTTAGATGAGATACCTAGAGGTACCATATCCAGTGAGACAGAAAGTAGACTGAGCCAGGGGATGGTGGAAGGCAGGAATGAGAGTTAGTGTTCAATGAGCATGGAGATTGAGTTGTGAAAGTGAAACGTTCTGAAGATAAATGGTGGGGTTGGTGGCACAACTGTGCCAATGTACTTAATCCCACTAAACTGTACACTTAAAAACATGTGAAGATGGTAAATTCGATATTATGTGAATTTTAGCATAATAACAAAATAATTCTCTAAGCCAGTAGGGGATGAATGCCCTCAGAGCACCTAAGAGGAAAGGGATCTGGGGAGGAAAAGCTGCCTTCTCAGGAACAGCAGGCTGGACGGGAAGGCGTTGGGAAGATAAGCTGCTCAAGCTGTCTTTCAGAAGCAGCTGGGAGGAGCGAGTTCAGACCAGTCCAGCGTGGAGATGTGAGGCAGAACCGGCCCTGTCCCTACACAACGCTTCCCTTGGCTCGTGACACAGGCCCAGAGAAGGATGCAAAGAATTTTGGTCATAAATGGTTTTTAAATATTAAATAAATCACCCATCACATACACAAACATGCCTTCACGATTGAGGAAAGCCAGACTCACGTCCAAACACATCCACAGTTTCTCAAGCACCATTCAATATCAGGCATCAGGGCTTTGGCTGGGAGAACTGGGTGATCAGAATGTCAAATCAATCCCTGGTCTTTTCCCAGCTCAGTCTTGTCCAAATGTTCTGCGTTAGGCACCTGGAGACCTCCAGCGCAGGCCGTGATATATTGATACCAGGTATAAAAAGAAACATTTGCTCGAAGGAATGAGATTTTACTGAGACCTTATCATTTCAGCTGAGAAGACAAATGACATTATTTACTAGTGATGAAAGTAATGCAGAGGGAAGCACAGGGTCTCCATGCAAGAAGACCGCGCCGAGGCTGACTGACCTGTCCTAAACGCCGGCTTCCCGGGCATCTTAAATCCATGTTCTTTCCGGGGAGCCGCTTGCAGTCAGGAAACTCTCGCACTCTGTTCTTCCTGTGCATTCCTTTCCTGTCCTGCTTGAGCCCCAAGCTGCCTTTTCTCTTCTTTCTGCATGGGTTTTTTTTTTTGACATCTTCGAGGAGGATTTGACACACACCCTTTCCCCTATTCCTCCATGACTTGAAAAATGAAGGAACATCAAACAGGGGGGTGGGGAATTCTTGTGTGGGGCAGAGTCTGGGAGACAGTTGCCATCTTGACTGGGGATCCTCAGAAAACCAAGTTCCCGATGTGAGCCAAGGTCACCTCTGGTGCCGCCCAAGGTCACCTCTCGTGCCACCCAAGGTCACCTCTCATGCCACCCAGATTCTTCCCCAGGCCTCAACTGCATCTAAAAGCTGATTAAAAAGAAGTGGATGGGAATAAATCTAACAAAAGAGGTGAAGGACCTCTACAAAGAAAACTACAAAACATTGCTAAAAGAAATAGAAGAAGATACAAAGAAATGGAAAAAT